>JACXIX010000078.1:600000-919967 GCA_014737535.1 Bombus cullumanus | reverse complement strand
TTTAATTTTAAACCGAGGACCCTTAATTTTTGAATTGAACTACTTCAAGTTAAACTTCAAGTTCTACCTTGATAAACATAATACTTAAAATTGGCTACTTGGTCTACCTACAGTCTGTCAGACAATAGAAAATATTCAACGTAAATTCTTCAGGTTTGTTCTTAAACATTATATACAAACATCGTTAAAAAACAGTGGACTATACTAAATCGAAGAATGCGAAGAATTTTAATCGATTAATTTTACTCTTCATTTCTGAATTGAACTACTTCAAGTTGAGTTTGCAAACTGAAATTGAAATTTTTCTACTCAACTATTTCCTGATCAAATTTTCCAACTAACGCATTTAGTATAATACGCGGGAACTCGCAGACGGAATAAGACGTGGAATCAGCAGATAGTCATGCATAAGGTCAGCGATCGAAACTTCACAATGGTCTATTTCAGTCCGTTCTACGACTTTCTATCATTCGTCATGCACTCAGCCGCAGGAGAGTTGTACACGCGGCAACACATGTTTGCCAAGATTCCTCCGCCCTTCTCGAAACCGCCACGACCGCACTGAATTGATCCGTATATTTTCGAATTGGCCCGGTGTATTTAACGGACACACACGTCTGCTGAATTTCATACGCGTTGTTCACTGTTGTGCACAGTGAACCAGCCTATTGCCCTCTCTCGCCGTATTTATAGACCATGTTTTGTCTATTTTCTATGTATTTTACAGGCAGTCGGTGGACGTTCAACCGTGGCGTTTGCATCTCGTTCGATTTTACTCGACGCGTGACACGCCAGTTACCTCTGCTATCCCCCGGTGTTCAAATATTTTTAACCCCCCTCTAAGGCCGAAAGGATTTTCCAAAGTTACAGTCGTGCCGGATATTTATGTATCGTAAATTCGGAACGCCTTCCACCCCAAACGCTCCAAGACACGCAGGCTCCTTCGTCTCCTCCCCCATTGCGAATTACCCCGAAACTGGATACAAGTCACCCCTTCGGAACGCGGTAGCCTTGCTCCGTAATTATCCTACCAAATGGTCACATTGTTTCGCATGCCTGACCTGCTTAAATTAAGCGAAACTGCGTTTCGTGCGGCTCAAAAAATTACGCTCCGTTTAATACGCCCAATGATAAGGTCGAACCGAATACAAGAAAACGCTTGTCAACGTTTGATTTTCTACGCCAGAGCAGAAGATCTACTTCGCTACCTTTTATTTCTGCTCGATATGTTTCAATTTTTTGAAGCAAAATCTCTGTGTATCTTGAACTATATGGAATTATACAAATTACGAAGGGGAAGATTTTCACCCAACAGTCTGAGTGCACGTTAACACGTTGACTGCCGTGGGGGCCACCGGTGACCGGCGACGCAGCGAATATTAAAAGTACGATTGTTTGAAAAAAAGGACAATCGCAATAATCGTCTACAACGCCGTGGGCCACGTTATTGTGTCAAATAAGTACACGTTAAATGATCGTATACGATAACGCTATGATTAAGCGCTAAAAGGCTTAATTTTCATTCGACAGTAAGTCGAAGCATATCATTTTTTACACTATCGATCCTACCATTTTTGAATTTCTGATTCTATTAGGTTTTTTCTTTTTCATTTGGAAGTAGTTCACGATCAATAAGTAAATTATTCTGGTGTGGTACTATAACGTGAATAATAAATGATCATCGTATTATGTTTGCTTCTAGCTGAATCTAATGTTTAAATCCATTTTGTTCCGTCAAAGTAAAGATCACAACGTTCGACAGATTAGGTTTGTACAAAGATAAACACGTGTTTCTAAAAGAAACACACTTTTTCGAGAACCTAACAGAATGCATTATTATCAAAAAGACGGACAAATTTGACAATCTTGGTCTCTGTCGTGTCCCTCCAATTACAAGGGCAATTTATTGAGAAGAAAAAGAGACTATAACCAATAGTCACGACCTCGATCAACGGTTTGAAATCCCGCGATTCAAAAGCTATCTGCTGTTCGCTCCACGATGCGGTAGCTTCTTCCTTTACATGGCTTGGCACGTTCAATGGCATTTCGATATCGTGTCAAAGGGAAAGAGAGAAACAGAGAGAGAGAGAGAGGCGGAGAGTAGTCGCGCGATACGAATCGAAAGTTGCGGAATATCGAGCGACGATCTTAAAAATAAAGCCACACGCTATTTCCGATAGTCCGTCGCATCGAGCGCAGATTACGTTTCCATCGAAAAGGTATAAAACAAGTGAAACGTGTGATTCGAGCGTACGACGAATTTACCAACTTTATCCTTCCAGTTTCTCCGTCTATGTTTGCTGGAAGTTTGTCAGCGCAGTCTTAAAAATACAGAGAAGTCGATCTGTAGCAATGGCGAACGGTTGGTTCCGAATGGAAAACGCTAAGCTCGTTCGTTCGTTCGTTCGTTCGTGCATCTAAAGGGAGGGTTTAATTCCCTTGAAGCATTGTCCACGTTAGCCACCATTACACTCACATGGCCGTGCAATTAGCAATGTAAATGCCGGTTAGTTAGTTAGCGTGTTCGTAAAGCAAACGAAGGTGGGCACTGGGACTAGATAACGGACCTCCCAGGCGAGTGATCATCTCAATTAACCTTTGATAACGCCACGGTTATCAATTGCTTTTTGCATACCAATCATTGTCTCCGTTTTTTCGCCCCGATTTACTATGCCGCTAATTCGCCCATCTTTTCGCCAATTTGCAATTTTCGGTTGATGGTAAAATGGTAAGTTCGCAGTTCAAAGGCAAATGATTTTAGTCGAACCGTGTCGTATGTTAAGTTACATAGCACGTTCGTCAAATTGAACGTTCGTGGTGAATCTTTTGGACGTAAATTTTCGAATTCGGGTATTTACTATGGAATTTCTAAATTTCGACGTTTAAAGGGAGACAGTGATCAGAAATCCTGTCATTTTACCTGATACAACCCTTCAACGACTAGAATATCTCCTTGCAACGAAATTCAAAGCTGTGGACTGTACGTATCGGGTCGTCCGGAAAGTTTCTTTCGTTTCGTAAGGTGATGATAGACGAAGAATTTCTGTTTTGTATTATTTTATCGAATCAGGTGTGATCCATTTCGTTCTATTTCTATCAGTATGTTCCTGCATAATTCAATAAACTGATATAAAAGAAAAAACATTGTGCGTCTATTATTTGCGATTTCGCGTTTGTACGAAGGTGCACTGTCGCAAAACAACACGTTTGCGAGAGAAAGATACTTCTCGGACAACCTAATACACTCAATCGCGAAAGTATTTCAATATTTATCATAAAAATTTTTGATGCGTATATCGTACGTGCTACATGTTTGTTTCGTGTGTCACACATACGTCACACATATGTTCGTTAATGTGTTGCAACAGTTGCACTCATTTAGGAACATTCATTGCAAGCACACGTCACAATATAATTACACTGCTATGTGCAACTGGAACAATACAAGTTCATTTTTGATTTTGTACATTTGAAACTGGTCATTGACTTGTTCATATACATTAGATTGTCCGAAGAGTTTCTTTCGTTTCATAAGGTGATAATAGACGAACAACAATTTTATTGAATTACGTGTGATCCATTTCGTTCTATTTCTATCACCATGTTCCTGCATAATTCAATAAATTAATGTAAAAGAAAAGACATTGCGCGTCTATTATTTCCTCACAAAACGAGAGAAACTGATAGAAAAAAATAAAATCCGCGAACGTCGATAAAAATAAATAAGGAAACTCTTTCACCGTTATTTTATAACAAAATAATTAATCTCTTAGTATAGTTATAAAGTATGCAGAATCAAAGTATTCCTTCCACACTTAGAGTAATAGACGAACAACAATTTGTTTTATATTATTTTATTGAACTAGGTATGATCCATTTCTATTTCTATTACCATGTTCCTGCATAATTCAAAAAATTAATATAAAAATTCCTCATAAAACGAAAGAAACTGATAGAAAAAAATAAAATCCGCGAACGTCGATATAAATAAATAGGGAAACTCCTTCATCGTTATTTCATAACAAAATAATTAATTTCTTAGTGCAGCTATAAAGTATGCAGAGTCAAAGTATTCCTTCCACACTAATAGACGAACAATTTCTCTTTTATATTATTTCACTGAATTATGTATCATTCATTTCGTTATATTTCTATTATTACGTTCGTGGATAATAAAAAACATGGTGCGTCTATTATTTCCTTATAAAACGAAAGAAACTGATAGAAAAAAGATCGATCAACCAATGAAAACAAATAGGGGAAACTCTTCCATCGTTATTACATAACAAAATAATTAATTTATTACTATAGTTATAAAGTATGCAGAATCAAAGTATTCCTTCCACACTAATAGACGAACAATTCCTTTTTTATATTATTTCACTGAATTATGTATCATCCATTTCGTTATATTTCTATTATTACGTTCGTGCATAATAAAAAACATCGTGCGTCTATTATTTCCTTATAAAACGAAAGAAACTGATAGAAAAAAGATCGATCAACCAATGAAAACAAATAGGGGAAACTCTTCCATCGTTATTCCATAACAAAATAATTAATTTATTACTATAGTTATAAAGTATGCAGAATCAAAGTATTCCTTCCACACTAATAGACGAACAATTCCTTTTTTATATTATTTCATTGAATTAAGTATCGTCCATTTCGTTCTATTTCCACTACCATGTTCCAGCATAATTCAACAGATCAATATAAAAGAAAAAAACGTTCCTCATAAGACGAAAGAATGATTTCGGTAAACCTAACCTATAATCCGCTGATGCATGCAGGACGTACACTATAAAATTCGGAATACCTCATAGATGCGCAGTCGAGTCACTGAAACGCACGATCCTCTAATTAGTTCGATCGTTCGTGCTTGCTTCCATGCCGTCGAACTGTGAAACGCGACTCACTCGTAAATAACAGCTCATGAATGAAGAGGATACGTTGTGGAAGCCAGGCCGAAGGAGACGTGGCGCGGATGCGGCCCCAAGATCCGCCGCTGTAACGAACGCGCTCGGTAATCGCGACCGAGAGTCGCATGACGACCGTTGAACCTTACTAATGGAACGCTCGCGATAGTCGATCACACCACTTAACATGTACGGGTATAAATCTGGTGTCGTGGCCAGCCGAGGCAAAACAAGCCACCTAACGAAGCGCCGTGTCGATTCCTCGCGTGGCAAGGCGCGACTACCTCTCCTCTCGCACCTCTCTCGGATTCCAACGGTTCCCCGTTCCGTTCCTTTCCGTGTGCCTACATTCTCATCCTGCGAGCCTAGGAGCTATCATCATCTTTTCTATGGCCGCGATTCTGTGTGAGTTGTGCCGGCCAGTGAACGCACAGGGCGCGCACACTCGAGGAAACAACACACCCGAAAAAAGAAAGGAGCCATACTGCCATCGGCTATGGCCGCAAGGGTGTTTCCCACGGACGAAGGACCAGCCCCCTGTCCCAAATTTTTCTGCTACTCGCTACGATGACCCCGTTTACCGGCCACCATAATGGCCTGGCCCGACCCCTACTTTCTTCCTTTCGGGGGTCCCGTAGTCGGCTGCATCTGTTTCGTAGAAATAGAGCAACCTGATCCGGAGGACCCGAGACTGAACGGCGGGGAAACGAGGGGGGAGGGGGAAACGGGCGACGCAGATTTTCGGAGAAAGTGTAAATAGAGAAAGTGAAATCGTAGGGATACGCTGGTGTTGGGCTAAGAGGCGATTTTCAACTTGTTGCAGTTCCTATGAATTCTTCGAATTGAAACGAACGGTGCTATTCTTGGTCTTATGGATAATTGTTTCGTGCGTTGCTCGTGGAAGATGGGAGCAGGGAAATTGAAGTTGCAGGAACGTAGTATCTTCGAGATAAGCGGCTTTAAATTTGTTGGAATTTGGTTAAATAATATTTGAAGTAGTTCGAAGAGTTTCTAATTCCTCTTGAACATGTTCGATAATATTTTTATTCATAAAGATGTTTCATGTGATTATCGCATTATTATATTAATTCTGGTTAAGAGCGCAGCCCGCTAAATACGAAATTCTTACGTTTGATAGATCGTTTGAGATTAGACGATTGTTTTACGATATCCAACTTGGAAAAAGAAATTTGAAATATATCGGAACGTGGACGAAAGAGCGCAGGCATTTTGTCGCCGTTTTCAAACACTGTGTTACAGCGATAGCATTTTCACGACGCGGCCGATTGCGCGCGAACTAATTTTATAGCTTGACGAAAAGCGCGTCAAACGCGTCGTATAACGTTGCCACAAATTTCCCAGGATTTCGTATCGAGCCCATTAAATCTTCCGGTCGAGCACCGGTTGAAAATGAAAATTAAACGATTCTCGATTGTTTACAGAAACGCCGTGACTATTGCGCATCCCGATCTTTCGCCTCTTTTCGCTCTTTGTTCTCGACACGGGTGGGGTAACCGAGGCGAGCTACGTTACCGACCGACGTACTGGGACATTTAAGCTCGCGCAGTTGCGGTGCGTGGTCGAACGATGGCGCTCGCATCTTTATGCCACACCCGAGATACTTGGCCGCTCGCAGAGAGCGTCGTGGAGAGCCCTTCACGGCTGACAACCAGTAGCCACGTGCCGTCCGTTTCTCGGGTACGGTTAGAACGTGCCTCTCGTTTGCCAAATTCTCTAATTGTCCCCCACGAAATTTTCAAGCATTATAATATAGTTAAACTCATACTCGGCATACGTGGATTTTTCTAAAGACGAAATATGAACTTGCTCCTTGAAATTTAGATATAAAAGTAAACACGTACGATATATACGAATGAACTTAATTTATTAACGTATGCTAAAATGTATGCAACGAATTTACAGCGAACGTATAGAAATCCTACGAACATTGATCGGTACGCGGCAACGAATCTGAAACGCTCGGGAAAAAGGAATGCCCTTTAAAAGCCGTTGGTGGGAAAGGTCGAGCGATTAACGCAGGGAACTTCTATAGTCAAAATTATCGCGTTTCCTAGCTAAACTCGTCGTCCTTTTCAAGCGTCGGCCATTTAAAAAACACGGTTAAGGGGAAAGACGGAGGGGAAAGAGGACACTCGGACGATTTTCGCTTGCGTCGATCAACCATCACGAAACTCATTCTATCACGTAAGAGGGCTGCCGCGAGATTCTTCGAACGTCTTCCGGTGGCCGATTACGGTAGCTAGAATCGGGCTAGCGGATGTTGTTAACGGCGATCCGGTGGGCTCGTGAAAGCGGCCGCCGATAACAAACTGCCGGTCTCGCGGAGGCCCACCACCTTGCGACGAAATTAGGCTGTCTGTAAAATGTAATATTATTTTTAGTTGGCTGCCCTTCCCCGTTCACCGGCGGCAGTAACCATAATTTTTCGTGGGCCCGCGTGGCGTGACGCCGGCTATCCGCTCGGCCAGAGCTCTCACGCATACCAAACTCCATCCACAACACACTAATTCTCTCCTCTATCCACCCACGTGTTCGTCCTCTCTCTCTCTCTCTCTCTTCTGTCCACCCTTCCTTCTTCTCCTTCTCGTTGCTTCGTCCACGGCCTGCTCCCCACCAGAAACGATCGCATCTTTTTCGGCCGCTCGGCTCTCTCTAGCGTTCGAAACCGCTTCTTCTTCTATCGCCATCGTCGTTTCGAAGGTTCGCCATTCCAGCTGGTCGCCACGTCTTCTCCTTCGTGTACCGACCTTCAAGGTTGAATCGAAATTCTAGCGGACTATTCCGATCCACTCGAACCAAGGTCCTCGCCCTCGTTCCTGACCTTCCGCACCTTTAACTACCGGTTCGAATAATACCCGTGTCGATTTCATTTTCTTCCTTCTGGCCGATGCTGCCCATGTCTATCCGTGTCCCGCAATTCCACTTTCGTTTTCTCCCTATGTAGCAATTATTCCACCGGAGACTCCCATCTAGGTAGCTTGTTCACGTCTTAGACTGAGACTGTTTATCTAACGGCGATCGCGTTCATCGTTCTACGTACAGGGCTATGATCGTTGTTCTCTTGGTCATTCGTTGGCACGAGAAATGGTATAGCAACGGCGTTGCTTCCTCTTTAATTAAACGCGTACGAAAATTCAAACTATTCCAGAAATCGCGCCATCCTGTCACGAATATGAATATCCATCGGTAATACGATAATTGTAATTCGTTTATTCGCCGTCTACAAATTTCCAGATGTCCGTGAAAGAGTTGGAGTCGCGCGCAAAATTCGACATTTTATATGGAACGATTCGGTTCTCAATAAGATCAACTAACGTCCTATTTATTTCGATGAAATTATGTTACAACACAAAAGAATGCTAGGAAGGAAGGTAAAGGAATGAGATGAAACAGGTTAACCGCCCCTTCACGAACGGTTAACCTCCGCTTCTACCCTTCCAGCTTTACAATTTTCTTCCACTGACCAGCATGTTCGCCAGACAAATTACGTAAAATACAAAATGCTACGAGATTTCTTCCGAATATCCACGAAGCCGTGGAACAGGAGAGAAACGATTCAGATCGCGTCGGCGGATCAGCGATCCTTCCGCTGCCCAGTCCTCGCCTTCCTCCGCGGATTTCACCGGAATATCAGGACCGCGAATCATTTCAACGGCTTTCTCCTCGGGATTTTCTGTCGCGCAATTAACGTTCGCGCGCGACCAACCGCGCTCATTCCGAAGGGACCGAGCCGCGGAGATAAATCGCTCGCTCGGGTTCACACGCGGACTCCGGGCAAATTTAAAAACATTCGCGGTCGTTAGATTCCGTGTCGTTTGAAGGCGCGTCACATGGGGTCAGCATCGTCAATCCGAAACAGAGATCGCGTCGATTATTCCACGCTCGGATTTATTCCCGTTGTTCGTTTCGATCGATGGTATCAGGCGTTTCTTTCCCACCATTTTCTCTCTGATTATGTTCTATTTTTGAGTAAAATTATATTCTTAACCCTTTGCACTGCGAATTTTATTTCGATTTCGTTACCAACAGCTGCCGATGCTTTTAAGTGTTTTATTTGAAATTTTAATTTATTTTTGCTAATCACATTTTTCCATTGTACCTATTTATTATATTATTCAAATAATTTAGAGGGAACGATAACGTGAAAAATAATTCTATTGCGAAATACTTAGCACTGCGAATTTTATTTCAATTTCGTTAAACAGCTGCCAACCCCTTTGAGTGTTTTATTTTGGAATTTACTTTAACTAAAAAATAAGACAATTCAAATAAATAAAGGAGGAAAGAAATTCACTTAAATACCAGTTTTATTCGCGCTATTGTTGTATTTGTAATTTCCAAGTCTTCTTTTTTTTATTATTTAATTTGTCCAGCTGGACGTTTGGTAAATTTTGCTAACTTAATTGCCAAATATCACGTGGACGGCTACCCCCAGCGAGATACCATCTTCCAGTTTGACTATTTTATTTCTTTAGCGAGGTCAGTGGGGTGTTTTCTAATTTTTAAACGTACGATATATCTCGAAACAATTTCCAGGTTGCTATCCTGCTTTTCTTTCGCACTGAAAGAATGTCGAGTCACAGTCGACGTAGCAGTGCAAAGGGTTAAATCCAATCAAATTTAGTGAAAATCTTCAAGAAAATCTCCGGCATCGTCCTGGAGACGACTCTTACGAAGAGAATAGAATTCAGTGAAAAAAATTCAGGATATTGAGAGGTCCATATTATTGTGACCTTGAATATAAATGTCGTTTTGGGTTACAAGGTCCATAAGTAGATCTCTGTTGCTGTTCCTTATAGCCTTCAGCTACAGCTACACATTTTTAACATTTTGATAATGTCCTTTGCTACAAACATATGAACGTACTTCCTAACTACATTCTTTTGTATTGTAACACTGAAAGAGCGAGGATTAGGATCAGCACACACTATACCTGCACTTATACTTATGTCAATATATTTTTCTATTACAACTTCATCCACTCGTTCCTCTATCAGTCAACCTTAATATCATATATTAAATTAATAAATAATAATAACAATTTATTTGATCCTAACCTCATACACTATACCTGTACTTATACTTATTTCAATATATTTTTCTATTACAAATTCATCCACTTGTTTCTCTATCAGTCAACCTCAACAATATTCTACATTAAATTAATAAATGATGATAACAATTTATTTGATCTTGACCTCATACACTATACCTGTACTTATACTTATTTCAATATATTTTTCTATTACAAATTCATCCACTCGTTCCTCTATCAGTCAACCTCAACAAAATCATATTGCCATCGTTTGAGTCGGTGTAAAATGTTGTTAAAATATATTTCTTTCTATCGAGGAGTATTAAGTTAGAACGATTGAAATTATTTGAAATATTGTTATTATCATGGAACATAGGGATAAGAAGATACGGTTGCAATGTTTATTGTTCCTTCATTTATGACCAGACATATTTTTGGAAATTTCTTACGTCTCATATTCTACGCTACATTCGGTGACAGATCGCGCGTTATTGAAAACTTATCGGAAATGCATGGTGAAGATCGCCTGATTGGACGTACGAAGCAGCCGACGAAAAGTAGCAATTAACTGCAGGAGCCAGCCTCTATCGAGCCACGAGTCTTTGCACCTTTTATCCTCCGCCGTCCCACTCGCGGTGGCGATGGGCGTTTCGTTTGACATTTTGCGCAATGCATCATAATACAAACAAAATTGCCAGGCGAACCCTATAATTCTGATAAGAGAAATTCATCCAGCTGATATGCAAAACAATGTCCCCGAATCTGGCCATCTGCCACCTATTATCGCCTACGTGTTGTCTTTCACCTAGAAACTATTCCCTTGAAAAAGAATCGAACAGGATAATATCCTTTCTACCTACCATCCTTTTTTTTTCCTCCCTTTTTGTATTTTTTATTTTTTTTTTTTTTTTTTTTTCAACACCTGTACAAGAAACCGTCACTAACGCCGCAACGAATGCAGCCGCAATGGCAAACTCTGTGCACACAACAATGGCCACACGCGCGACAATTAAAGTGATTTACGGAACAGAGACATTTTTCAGTTGCTCGTAAAAGTTTAACACCTGTGTCGGGATTCAAACGGCGCCACCGAAACGGTATCGGTGCCATTAATCCCGGGATCGATTAACGGCGTTTCGTCGGGAATCGACGCTACCCGAGGGTAAACAACAACGCGTCGCGGCCATCCCGACGACATCGTCGGTAATAACTTGCCATTACGGCTAACGATAGGCGCGCGAGCGCGAAGAAAAAGAACTGCCAACCCGGCGCGGGTTGTGTACCTCGCCTCCGATGCTCCCTGTATACCTGAAATCACTTCTCCACCCGTCCTTTAAAAGAAGAAGAAGAAGAAGAAGAAGAAGAAGAGCAGACAGGGTGGAGGAAGTGGAAGACGAGGAAGAAGCACGAAGAGGAAAGACGAAAGAGGGTGAGGAGGTGGGTTACGCATCGAAGGCACCCCCCCCATCCCCTCACCTATGGATGGCTCGCAAATCATTCGAATGCATCATACCGCAATTACACGGCCAGAGTTCATTTAAATGCAATAAATAATACGCCACTCATTGTACCGTGCCATCTGGCGAGTACCTTCTCTTCTCTAATGCCCAGCGCGAATACCACGCGTGCTATGTGCACGGGCCCGAACTGGGCCTGCAGCTTTTCTCCCGTGCCACAGCCAGCTTTTCAACCGTCTACGTTCCCTTCTTCTTCGAAGAGACGGGTCGCCGTTCCTCGAACGCGACCCGTTCAAATTTGCCGGCTGTCGGCGCATGCCATCCTTTCAAATTATACATCCGCGGATTCCAGCCAAGCATCCTGCCGAGGAGCTCACTGCTACGCAAGGTCTTACGTGTCTTTCGCCTCTTCGTTAAAAACAGGGTCAATTCGTATTTATGAATAATTCAAAGGAAAATTACGCACTTTCGCAACGTATCCCCTACGCTCGTTTAATTCACCTGATAAACAATAAAACACTTTCCCCTCGAGCACGTCGGCTTTATCTACGGTTCCCTCTGCCACGAGTTCACCAATCAACCAACTATAACACAAACGGGAAAAATATGAAGAGAGAGAGAGAGAGAGGGAGAGACAGAACGAAGAGAATTGAAACGTGAGACTGAAATCGATGCCAGGGAATCGAGTGGCGGAAGGAAACGTGGCATACGTTAGATGAGTCGCGCTGGATGCAACGATAGTTTGTCCGGCGTATTTATCGTTCTAAATCTCGACTGGCTTAATGCGGCCATAAATCGAAAAGGCGCGGTCCGGCCGTCCCATCAAAAAAGAGAAGGTGGCCGCGTCGTGTCCCGGTGAAATATTTGCAAGTTGCAGTTGCCTGGGGTAAACGATGCCACACGGTGGTGGCCACGGGAACGGCCAACAGCGACGACGCCACACCGTCAACCACCCGCTATCACGATAATTCGACGTGGAATTTGCACATTCCACGCAGCGATGCACGTTGGGCGTGACAGAACTCCGGTGACAGAACGACACACGGAGACGCGTCTTCGTCCATCGAGATCCGGTTAAAGGCGGACGCAGACACGACGCAGGAGAAGAGCATGGCGAGTCCCTTTGATGTCACGACATATCTGCCGGTCGATCGGCCGACGCACCCTTATAAACAAGGGTTACTCGAAAGAAATCGCAATAATTTATACCCTAAGGGCTTGGGCAGCGATCGCGTGTCGTTGGGTTGCTACCTACCGGCCGTACGCTTCACGTATGCATACACACGTGTTCGTGGCGCTGTCACGTGACCCGAGCATTTTCGTTCCACGCGAACACGAGGTGTATGTGCTCTGTGTGCCTTCTGCGCTCTGCTTTTGAGGAATCAATCGACCGCGGCTGCCCGCCTCGACCACTGTGTGTCTGTCTGTCTCTCTTCCTCCCCTTTGTTTCCCCCTTCGACCATCGCTGTGCTTGCGGGTTCCTTCGCGATGCCAAGGAAACACCGTTGTAATGGTCGAGCAAGGTTTCGCTTAATTTCAATTTTACAAACGGCCTTCGTTTATTTTATTCGTTTTATTTCATTCGAGGCGGATAATGTCGTGTTAATATTTGTGTGATTGCTCCTGGCGGTAGATTTCGCCGTTGAGGTACTGTTGTACTTTCTTCCTATTTAAGAAAAATCGGACTACGGGCGACGGGATTCGAACGCGGGTCCCGAACGTTCGTAACCTATGTCGCTAACCACTGCGCTATCGTCGTCCGGTGTTAATCAGTGTCGAAATGGCGGTATCCGTGCTGTCGAGTGCCGCCACAAATTTTTAATTCAATGCTTTTCCTTCCGAGTGCGAAACGTATGTAGAAATAATTCTAGCTAATCTATAAAAATAATTTTTCCCGGTTTATCTGTAGCCCGAACAAAGTGTCGACAAGTACAGCTCATCGCGAACTGCGAAAAGTTAATGGGGAACGTAACTGTGTGGCGTTGTGCTTGACCGAAACGCGGCGGAGCGAGGCGACTGCAGCGGCGTTGATCTGTGTTCGTTAAAGGGATTTGCCGGGAGTAGTTTGAAATTCCAGCGTTAATAAACGTTAACCGAGTGTCGGCATTAATTACACGCACAGGTTCGAGACGCGATCGACACCGTGATACGCGTTCGAATGTCCAGTAATTAGCGAAATCTCGCGATCGTAATGCAATAAATATTCTGGTCACGTGAGCCATCTCGCGAGGAAGAACGATGCGCTGCCGGTCGCCAGAGTAAACGTATTAGAATGTAAATGCGATACAAGCTTACGTATATTGCCTGTATTCGATGTAAGATAGAAAGATATTTCTTCTTCAACTTCGTGTCCTTCGAGGCGAACCAACGCGCGTAAATTAAACGCAGGCAAAAGAATCGGTAAAGAGAGCTGTGTGCACATTGTGTTAAGTTTATTCGTGTGTGCAGATAAAGAATCTGTGCGCGAGTCTGTTTTTTTCCTTATCGCTGACACGTCTCGATACACCGACTAACGCGATTCCATCGTTCGGCTCACGATATCTAGCGAACGTAATTAAACGTCTAATGTTACCGTGGCGCGTTTCGTTTCGTTGCTAAATTGCCTTCATCTGCGAACGTATGCATAATTGAAATCCCTCGATGCATGGAGAAACCATTGTTTTACGGAAGAATCACGAACAACCCAATTACGTGTCACTTCCGATTTCTCGGCTTCCAAATTTTCTCATAAATCGTAATTTCTCGCGGATAAACCGCGGTTTTTTTAGCACGAGGGACCGAATGAGCGGTTCGGTCTGTAAACGTCAATCGGAATTTAACCCATTCGCATCCAAGCGCGGATTATTACGCGCGCTGCGACTGCTTTTTATCTCAGTCGGTAAGTATTCTTCGGACGTGAGAGAGATCACGTTTCAACCTATATCAGTTTATTATTGTCGAAACAAGTCTTACTTTTCTTGTGAAAATCTTGTGAAAACTGTCGATCTTAATTAAATTTGACGAATTCAAATTTCAAAAATATTCTAATTTTATAACGTAAACTAAAATATAGTTGGCCCAATGGATTTTTACTTTAAATGCCGTATTTCCTATGTGCCATTATGTATTGACCATTTTAAGGAATTGCACGAGAAACGATATGATCTAATTTCCATTTTAATCTAAATAATTTTTACCTTTTTCCTCTGTTACAAAGAATGTAAAATGCGATGTTTGCCAAGTAACATTGTCAATCGTTTTGAAGAGTAAATTTCCGACAAACTCCATGAAGAATTCGGACGTCATTTACTGCACCTACCACCGACCGCGCGCGGTCATAGGGACCATTATTCCTCTTAAGTAGGGCCATGATGCGAATGTATTAAAATAGAAATGCGGCGTGACAGAAAGAAGAAAAGAATTTGTCCTTTCCTTCTCAGTGCAAAAGTAACGTTTACGCCAGTAATACAGTGCATTATTTCTTAACATTTAGACTCATCCTTCAACGTTTAAAATTCTACCATGTATTTTTAAGAACGTTCAGTATATTTCTTCTATACATAGATACCCGGCAATGAAATTAGAAATTGTGTTTCTCGGGAAGAAATACCTAATCGAATGAAAGATCATGAAGATCAAAATATGATCTATAAGCTGCGCACATCTATGTCGCAAATTAAACAATTTGTGTAATTGTATAAATCTGAGGTGCACTGAGTGTCCGCGATAATAGTAGCTGCTGGCTGTAGATGTATTTTCTTCTTTTGTCTTATATATATATATGTCGGGTTAGCGTTAGGTTTAGGGGCCTTTTAGCGAATCTTCATTCGGACTAGCCATCGTTCTTATACAACAGAGATGATATTTACTGGTATGAATATGATTTTTACAGAGTTTGACGAATAGCCGTGGTGATCGGACACTCGAGATGTTAAAGACAATGTTCTTAGGTTCGATAACGAATCCACGGTCAACGGGCTAACTCTTTGCTAAACGTGGAATATATATTGAAGCAGGAAGTAACGTTTGCTGTGACGCTCGGTACAACACTGCGCGTAAAGACGATGTGAAAACTGTCCAAGGTGATCGCAAGAATAAAAGACTGATGGAAACTTTCCTCTCCTTATGACCGCGTTTCTTCGTTGTATATTGGCGGGGGATACCAACAAAGTCCCAGCAACCGTTGCTAGGCAGACCCGCGTACAGCTGACGTTGCTGCTGCCCGGGGTTTGATTGTTAATACAACGTGTGTCCCATAAGATTGGCACTTCTCTGTTAAGTAGAACGCTCATCCCGTGACCGTGGCTACGTTCGGCGACCAGTCGTGTCACTTCGAGCCCAAGGCCATTGTCACGAATCTCGAGCAAACGTAATCGGATTGAATCGTAACAAATACTTCTAAGTTTCATTATTTAAGTACAGCTATAACAAATAGTCTAAAGTATTGGGGATGTTCGTAAAAATTCGAAAAGAAAGGCCCCGATGTCCTTTCATCTCCGACATATATATAGTTTTATAATGAAACATATTTCAAGCTCATAACAGACGAGAAATATTATCATCTTCTGGCTAAAAGTAAATTAGCAACACTTTGTTTAACAACTGAAAAATCATACTCTCTCGAGCATATACCTTTTACCCTGTTTGCATGAACTTTTACAGATCCTCGTTACTCAGCCTTCAAAGTAATTATACAAATTGTTCCAGATTAAAAGGCTGATTTAATTTTGTATTAACGCTAAAAATACTTCCTGGGGACGAAACTCCATCACCTTTCAATTTGCCTAATTTTCAGGTAGAAAAATACACGAAACGTACAGTACGTGCGTGTAGCTGTGGTAGCATTTAGTAGCTGAAACAGATAGGTTCAGGGTTCGAGAAATAGGTTTGCTACGTTCTATTTCTCCAAATGTATTCATAAGTTCGCTATACAGGACTAACTATGCATCTAGTAGCTGCATCTAATCGTATCTGCAGACATGCCAATTTACTCGCCCATCTACTTCACTTCCTTCGCGAACTCCTGCTCCTATTTAAGAAACAAGCCAGCAACGTTGTAATTTGCCTGAATTCTCATCCTATATGCAACTTGTTATTAATCGTTAATTATTTATTCATTTATATGGAATACCCGTACCAGAGGATGTCACCCGCGTAGGAAATATTTGATCGTCCAAAAAATGTTTCTTTGGTTTTTTAAGGAAATAATAGACGCACGGTGCTTTTTGTTTTATATCAGTTCTGTTGAGAGTTTTGCATCTTAATAACCGAAATAATGGCGTAGGAACGCTAAATTTACATTCAGTAAATATATTAGAATAATTCTATACTTATTTGACAAGGGATTGCAAAGATATTCATCGATACAAACTCACACGCGTCTCACCACTTTCTAACCTACTGAACCGTTTACGTTCATTTCTTTTCGAGATCCCACGCACACACATACTGGCACACACTGATATTCACTACTACGCAGCTAGCCTAGTCCAGCGCATAAAATTATACGTATCTGAATAAGTTTATTGAATTATTCAGCAACACAATAACAGAAATAGAAATGGATCATACCTAGTTCGATGAAATAATATAAAAGAGATTACCAAAGCGAGGGAATACTGGAAAGAGGAGGGAGAAAAAAGGCGCAGACTATGCGAAAGGGAAGAAGAGGACCAGAGACATGTGATAGAAGAATGTGAGACAACGGGAGGACCAGAAGGCATGGAAAAAACACTGAATGAGACTGGAGAAGGACCAGTGGAATTAAAAGCAATAATAGAGAAGAGAAGGACAAGGGAATACAAGACGAGGAGGAATGACAAGAAGGTGGCACAGCAAGGTGGCAAAAGACCAAAGTGGCAATAATGTGCAGTCACAAGTTGCAATAGTTTGTAGTCATTAGTTTTAGCTGCTAGGGATAAGAATATGCTGAGGAGTGCAATACAATAAATGTAAGAAATGTAAATGGAAAGTTCGTCGAAAGGCACGGACTAAAAATAAATAAACCTTCCCGGACAGTCTAATAAATAAACAAATACATAAAAACGTAGATTAGATGAGTCCATAGATCTATTAATATTTACCAAAAATAAATTCAGTGTTTTCGCTGTTTTTGTTTCCTGCTTACTCTACAACTTTGTTAAAGTATCCCACTAAATGTGAAGTATACTTTTCCAATGTATCGTAAAACAAGCACCCCACACTAACAATAAACTTGCACGTACGAACTGTTCGTCCAAAGAGGCTGCGAAAATAAAATATAATTTAACGTATACTACAGAAAATATCGTACAGCATAGAAAATTCCACACTTTCTGCGATCGAACCGTTCGTATTACCAGACAAACGATCGTAAGAATGAGGCGCAGGCGGAAGTCCGTCCGAACGGCCGCAGACGAATGACATCTTTACGTCAACCAAATAAACCCTAAATTATAGCGGAATTGGAATAATTCCAAGTCAGTTGGACTACGTCCAAGGCCCTTGCCTCCGTCCTCTCCATCGATTGCGCGATCCTCTCTGCGGGGTATCCTCGTTGGTCGTTGAAGATCCAAAAGAAGAGGTGTAACGTTTTAAAAAGCACATTATCTTGGCGTGGCGGAGTATTGCGGGCACACGCGTGCCCGAGGAAAATGCACATTAAAGCTTATCTGGGCGAATGAAGCGAGTCAGAAACGAGGATCGTGCGGGGACCAAGCGGCTAAACTACCGAGTAAGCGCGTTGCCCTGGCGATACAACGAAAATACACGTAGAAATAACGTGGACTATTTTCATTTTCTCGTTGGCGTAGGATGCTCGTTCGTAGGAATAGGAAATCCGATGGTGGATTATTAATAAATCGGGCGGGCAAGGGCACGCGTTTCATCGGCCAGAAGATGGAACGGTGTGGAACGAAGGATCGGAAACACCTAAGCAGTCGATAAAAGACGGATGGCAGCCGCGTTAAAGCCCCATGGGTGCCGCACTAGCCGTACGGTTCAGGGTGGTCCGGCAACTTTCCGTCGCAGGAATGCAACAACATAACAGAAATCGTCCCTCTTCTCTCTAGTCCTCCCTCTATTTTTCTCCTCCGGAGTTTTGCTTTCATAAAAAGATGCCCCTTTCCTTTTTGCTTCCGCCGTTTTATTTTCATCCTTATTATCGTCGTTATTATTTTTCGACGGCTGCGGCTCGATCTTGCGAGCATCCAGGTTCCAAGGTGGAGTCGCACTGATGCCGGATAGCAGAGCGAAAAGGAGGACGACTTGGGACGAAGCGAGGGGGAGGGGGGCAGGGGAGGACGCAGCAAACCAAGGGATATACGCGTGTATCGCCATGCATCATCCTTCGTTCGTTGGAGAAACCAAAGGCCACCGCGGGGTGCGTTACCTTTGCTGCTTTGCCTATGGGAGCCTAAAAACGTCCAAGATCCGTTCCTCGCAACCTGCAATATCCAGGATAATACATCGAAACGAATTCCACCAATCCAACCAATTTGTACGTTCACCTAACGATACACGTTCGATAAATGTTCAATCTTTACGAAACGATATTTCCTACTATCCGTATAAGCAGGCAACTGTAACTACTTCTAATCCAAGACTTTGGCAAGAACGTTCAGACGTTCTGGGATACGTTGGTACGTCGATTGAATTTCACTGGGAACGGTCAGGTATGAAAGCGATGTAATCTATTTAACGATAAATCACAGGCAAAAAGGGATTTTCGACGGGATGGTCGAGCGGTGGAACACGAGTTCCTTCCGGCTGCTCGAGCATGGTCGCACGAGCGTCGTTTGCCGGTTATCGAAACCGTACACACCGACCTATACTTGGAATACGAATATAATGCGAGTCCGACTATAGGGGGGCTTTGCGAGCTCGCAGCGTGGTACCATCGGAGCACGGGTAATGAGACGGCCCCCGACCAAGAGGAGTTGATATGCCCGCGCCCGCTCTGCCTATAGTCCCTTTACCATAGAACAACCGTCTTGCCCTATACGTCGTCGACCAACTAACAAACATTCGCCGGTCGACCTCGATGCTCGCGGGCTTATCGATGCGCTCCCCTTGCCACGCTGTTTGCCGCGCGACCAGGACACCGGTGCACTTCACACACAACATGCATACGGTGTAACGTGTATGGCTAAAAGAGCCTCCTGTAATTTCTCGATTGGCCGCCAACGAAATTATGTAATTGTGCACACACGCGTTTCGTGCTGTTCGCGCGCTATGTAAATTACGCGCGAACCCGCTTAATTTCCACGACGACGACGACGACGACGACGACAAGGAGGACGACGATGACCGCGAGTAATGAGCCGAGCTCGCCAGGATCGCTCAAGCCCAGTGGATGTAAACTCCGTGTAAATTACGGTGCCGCCATGTCCATCGGTCTTTAAGAAAATGATTAAAGTCTGTTAAATACCACGGCTGAGTGGATCAACCTATAAAGCAAAAACTAGAAGCCCGCAGCTTGTTTCCGTAGGTGGAAGGGAAACGAGAACGCTGGTGGATTGTGCGTGCACGTAGCGAATTCGAAAAATCGTGATACAAAACCGTGCTGGACCGTTAGCGGACCAACCTGCCTGTTAATTCGACCGATCTAACTAACCATCGTGGGGAATCCAAGCAAATACAACGTTTCCCTGAGGATCGCAGCCTGCAAATCACGCGAACGCTCGGCTTTCCGTGACCGGCCGCCGTATTTCCTCGAAACGGCGATTTTTGCATAGCTGTTAGTGAATTTTCATAAATTATCTGCGCGATAAGACGCGTCTATCCACGGCAAATGCCCAGCCGTGAATTAACGTAATCGACCAACTTAACGGAAATCGCCGGGAAAACCAAGCGCACAGATCCGGCCAGAGAAAATCGGCGCGAATCACCTTCGGTTGCCTGCTATTTACACGATTCTCCATAACCGTTTCCCTCCTTCTCATCCTGCCTATTAACCACGTTTTGAAGGCACCTGTCCACGAGCGAAGGAATTCGGTTTCCATGCAAACGAAGCAACACACGCGGCCGATTTTCCAAACGTGGAATATACATGCTTACTGCACGAAGATAATGCAAAGGTTGGCGCAGCCGCTGGCACTCTATAATCATTAAACGATGACTGAATTAAATTATCTGTAATCGGCCGGTCGGTGGCTCGCAATCGAAGAACATGACCTCGTACGTAAGACTACCTACTTCTCAGTGGGTCTCATCTCGATATTGCTATCGATCACGAATCAGGACAGAAGTGTGGGAAGGGAGGAGGAGAGAAAATGAAAAAAGAAGAGGAAAAGAATCACGCCCTACCTTACGTATCTCCAGGATTTTTCCTTCGATCAGACAACTGGCTTTTATCAGAGAATTGCCGCCAGCCAATCGAGCAGAACCTGAGTTTCTGTAATTTCTGCGCTTCGTAACAGAGAGGAACACGAGCTACGTTGGCGAATAGAAAACCCCGTCTAAATGAATCAAGCGGTTTACCATTGGTCTTTCGATGTATTACACGCGACGTCTGAGCAAAGAACATTGATGAATCTCGCGGCAGTTTCCAGAGGACGAAGACGGTAAGAACGCGCTGGTACGAAGAGAACACAAAGTTGGCCCGAAAACCGCAGCTCGTGTAGTAATTTCAGGCGCATTTAACCGCAAAAATGATTGTTATCGAAGAAGCAACGGGGCAGGAGTACGCGATGGGATCTCGTATTAGCTGTTGCTGTCCGGCCCAAGTAATCTTCTCGGCGTTCACAATTCGACAACGTATGGAGCAATGATTATGTCGATGGGAGAGCGAATCGGCGCTCGTGCCGTGTTCCAGCCTTTATGAACGAAAATCACTCGATGAAATCAATGAAGGATCATCGTTTGTATAGGATAGGTAGAGCGTCTCACGTAGATGCACAGAGGAACTTTAATGATATCGAGTGTACAAGGATTCGACATTGTTCGTCAAAGGTGACTCGGTGAAAGTCAACTTTGCGACCTTTAAGATGCGAGAAGAGCGAAAGATCCGAGTAATCTATGCCACTACGGATTTAGATAAAATGATATAAATCAAGATGGAATTTAATTACCCGCCGTTTGTATTTTATTTAAGCGATAAATAATCTTTGCGAAACGTTTATGGGAAAATATTTGAGGCTGTTACTGTTCACGGAAGTGAAAAACTGTCACGCCCCGAATAAAACTGGCGAATAAAAGAGTGACAGGCTAATAAAGTCGGCATCGATTTAAACGTATTTAAGGGGAGACCCTGTGCAGTCTATAGCACCGTAGGCAAGCAGCCATTTATCCACCCTTTTCCCCTTCCACGGACACCAAGGTCACCTAAATCTCAACGAGGCAGGAGTTGCACTCAATATTGTGACCGAAGGTGTAAGCTATCGCGTTTCATTCTTCTCCTTTTGCGTTGTTCGCCTCTCTTTCTCGCCGTTTTCGTTTCGTTCTTACTGGCACACGTTACCATTACCGCCGCCGACATCGACACCACTGCCGACGCCGCATCCTGATCGTTCCCGGGCGGCGCAGTTCTCTATATCCAAGGCGCTGATTTGATCCACGTTTTAGATACGAGCATCGACCAACCAGACACGAAGATAACGAACTGCTAATACTAAACTTGAAAGTTACACACCGCGGAGTATTGAAACTTTTCCTTCTTTTTTCTCCACTGCCGTCCAAAGAGAAAGAGAGTCGTGTGTGTGTGATATATATATATATATATATATATATATACACGAATACACATGGAGGAAAGGACGCGTGTAGCGTGTGTGGTGAACACGCGCGAGCCATGGGAACTGGAGGACGCGAGGAGGTGAAGCGAGGCGCCAACCGCTTTACCTTTTTCAAACTAATTATCGGTAGTTTGCGCTTCCGTGTCTCGTTAATCTTATCGTACACCTCCCCCTCCCCCTTTTTTTTCACAACACCGTGGAAATTGAATAGCATTACGCGTAACGAAATTCTCCCGTTGAATATTATGAATTTCATTAGTACAACGTCTTCTTCGGTCCACTACTCCTCCCACTCCTATCCCACTTATTCTCTTTGCTTATTTAATTTTTTCCTCAACTTTTTAGATGCAATGTTACGGGATGACGATCGCTTCACGATGCGCGGGAAAGAGAGAGAGAGAGAGAGAGAGAGAAAGAGAGGGAGAGAGAGAGGTCGTTACATGCCGACCGAAGGATGAGCAGGTTAAGTACGTATACGCGTATTCCGGCAGTTATTTGGCAAATTTAGTGGGCACACAAGGGTCGGCGCGTGCTGATAATACCGCCTCAGTTCCCACCCCTGCCATTTTCGACCTTAAAACAGGGGGAGGAGAACGCGTCCTGCCACCGACTGCCTTTCCGGCCAAAAGTGATTTTTCCAAATTCCCTGGCAAATTAGGTGCTTCGACCTTCGCGCCGGATAATGCTGCCGCCACCCTAAACGGGGTTAACGCGAAATCTGAAACGGAAGAATAAGCAACCGGGGACGCACGAATTTAACCGCACGAATTTCATTAACTCGCAATTTCGCGTATCTGTCCCACCGCGAGTTATTTCGGCAATGCAAAGGCGAATTTTCTCGCGCAGCACGTCTTTTATATTTAATTATTTTAATCCCGTAGCGATCTATCGAGCAATAAGAATCCCTCGAGCGCCACACTTTTCCTTCTCGTCTCCTCCTTTCCGTACTATTCCTCTTGTTCTGCCTCTACTCGTTTTATCCTCTTTTCATTTCACAAACTTACATAAAATTTTAAACGCAATCCACACTTGCGCAACGGACGGCGCGCACTTCGCGCGGAGGTACAATTATGCAAAAATCGAGCATATTCCCTCAGATTAAGGGGTAGGTTAACCACACCTGCATGCAGAGCCAGACATACGATTAAATCCATGGGCATGGATAATGAGATGCGTGTTCGACTTTAAGTGGTGAGCCACGAGTGAGGAGATCTCCGCAACCGGTCTCTGAATCGCTCATACCTACGCGGTTCTCTCTCCTTTCCTTCTTCTTCCTTTCTCCTTGCTTTCGTTGCAAAACTCGCGAGCTGACAGAATAAACGAAAAAAGTGGCCATCGATGAAAAGCCACGAAATTTCTCTGCATATTAAATCAGACTTATTGGCTTACTTCTAACGACCTGTTATTTCTGCTAATGCTAAGTAGCTGTCGTACAAAATACTTCCTCTCCCCCCTCCCCTTTAAAAAAAAAAAAAAAACGACACCGGTTTCGTTCGAATCTGCGTCACTTAAAATCGTCCTTATCTTTCGGCGACTTTCGCGACGTGTAATTACGATCGAACGAACGCGAAGGCCGATACCCGACTAGGTAATCTAATAAAAAGACGAAGGAATTCGAACATAGGAAAAAATACCGTGCCGATAATGATAGCGTTACGTCGGTCGTCATAGTTGGAGCCGAAGGACGAGCGGAAAAAACGAAGGATCGCGGCGCGCGGTGGTTATGTCGAGAGATGGCTGTGGTCGAGGGAACAGGGTTCTGTGGGCCTATGGGCCAGTGGAGAAAGGGTCGGTACAATTGACGAAGTGGGGGAAAAGCAGTGATGGACGGACTCGCTGCTCCCCTGGACGGTTCGGGCCGCACCAATAACTTTCCGAGACTAGAAATGGCACTCGAGTCGCGTGCTTTTCACTCTACGGTTAGCCACAAGTCTTTTCAAATATTTTTCACTATACTTGGAACATGATCGTACTTTGATCCTGTAGATTAAAATTCTATTTATCAAATTCTATCGATAAATTTTGTAACGTCGAAAAAGAAAGAATATGAAAATGACGACATTACGACGCGAATAATCGAGAAACTGTAGGAAGTTTGTAACGCGATTGTCGACTCCTAGGAAAGCGTACGAACCCCATTGGAAGGTAGTAGGTAGCATGGACGCGCTTGCAGGACTCTTGACCCATAAAGCATAGGAACAAGTTCCTATGACGGCACTACTCTCTCGCGTATAAGAAGAGAGAAAGAGAAAAAGTGAGGGCGAGGAGGCATAGGAGCGAGCCGAAGGCCGTCTGGGCGTCGTACATCAAAAAATCGTTTCCCACAGCTGAACTTTGCACTCGGAGCCGAAGATAGAACGCGATCGTCTTACATCCGCGATAATTAGTGTAACCGGACAAGCAAACATGGCAGAAAAAAGTGATTAATTTATCAGGAATCGTCGGCGGAAGACGTTCCTTCTAAGAGTTTTAACAATTTCTTTCCTCGTCTCTTTCGCACCGCTCCCCCCCCCTCCCTTTTCTGCTGAGCATCTTCCTATCCCGCGACCTAGCGAGCTGCTCGCAATGATATAACTCTAATAATTTGTCCCGTCAAAGGAAGAAAGCAGGTATGTAGTATATAATAGAGGTCGTAGCCCGATGTAACGCGATACGTAGCCAGTTGCTGCGTTCGCTGTATACCGCGCCGCGCTATGCATTAGGCGCACGTCCACGCGTTTTGCGAGATTACCATCCTCGTCTCGTCTTGCCTCGTCTCGTCGCGTATCCAGAAAAATGATCCGTTCGAACTATACCGCGGTGAACACGATGTAAGTGGAACAATGCTTCCGTTACCCCCTTTGTTTCAACGCAAATCCTTTCAACACGTGGGTTGATTGTCTGAGATTGAAAGAATGGCAATTTTAATGGCATTGTGAAATGTCAGTGTTTGTTGCACCGAATACGAGGAAGAACGCGAAATGCTACTTCTTTCTACATTCTACTTTAACGAATTATTTTGAATCGAGTAAAAAGATCGAAGCGTGTCACGCGTTTGTTTCGGAGCGTCTCTAAACGTATCCACACGAGTTCGATCGTGGTGAAGAATAGCCGCACGACAAAACATACACCGACTACTTCCTCCAAGCAGAAAAAGAGCAACCCGAAGGTGACTTTATTAGCATACGATTGGCACCGTCCATCTTAATGCCCCTCCGCCGTGGCCCTGTTCCCTTTCTGCGCTTCTTTGTCCCCCTTTCCGCGCCTATCTTCGAACAATGTTTATGCCCGTGTTCCCCGATGTTTAGTCGGAGCTCGCGCGATTCCGAGGCCACCGCGTATCTTTCTGCCAAATTCGATTTCTTTCGTCTGTTCCTTCGCACACTGCTGAAGTCCCTGACAAACGCGTTCAAATCCTCCATACACTTTTACACACAATGACTAAAACAAGCATTAACACGTCATTTATCAATTTATTATTCAATCTACTAATTAAGGAGATTCAACTATATCGAATTTAGTATTAATGGCACTTGCAGATAATTATTCCCAAAGATCTGACACTCTTAAAATGAAACGTGCAATCTGATAAATAGACAATGTCAATTTAATGTCATTAAAGAATGAAATATAAGCGAAGACTTGTTTCACTCACTGGATGCTATTCATCGAAGATTTTTAATATTCCAAGCATCTTACATATTGTTTATCGTTTTTGCACATTCAGATTTCGCACGAATGCACATAAATATGCAAAAGAAAGAAAATGTTTCATTAGATAACAAGAGTGAGCCGACACTTTTTGTAGCCGTTGTATATCGATACGAATCTTTGTACATCGAAAGATGAAAGAGCGATCGATCAGACGCGTTTTAACACGTATTAAGCGCGTGTATCTTTATAAATTTACCTTGTTTCGGCTTGTGCAAATTTCAACGCGTTCGATGTAAATTATTCGAGCGTAGTTCCGCATCGTTGCATTATCCCAGGCTGTAGAATTTTTCTTCGTCACGAAACGCGTACGCGACGTGGTATTAGAAAGATCGCGGAGCGAATCGATCGGTCGCGGATGAGCTGAAGTTCGCGGCTAAAAGCGAGAAAGCTTTTACTTGACGATGGCTCGTCGAGGACGTCTTAAACAAAAGCGCGACGTGTACCGCGGTCGGAACGTATTATTATTGTTCGCGTAGTTACCGTAATGATCGTCATTATTGTCATCAGGAGTGTTGCCAGGACATTCCTTCACGGTAACGAGTTTAGCGAAGCTTTGCCTCGGACGAACAGGATCTTGAGGAGAAAGAGAGCCCGGCCAGACGTGGCCCGAGGGCCGCGTCCATTATTCAATAAACTCGCGAGCCATTGCTTTCTCGTTTTAACTGCAACCTTTTTTTGCCATTGCAATCGTCGAGAATTGCGGATCTCGTTAACCGAAATAATATTACAGAAACACTAAATTTACACTTGCAATTAATATTAGAATAATTCTGTATCTATTTTCTGGACGAGTCCAAAATATTCGTCGATACACACTTGCACGGGTCACAGCACCTTCTTCCATAGCCGACTGTCAACTGACTGAACTGTTTACATTCGTCTGTTCTCGAGACACCGCGCACACACATACTTCCACACACTGATACTCACATGCAAGTATCCCTGCTACGCAGCTAACCTAGCCCAGCACAAAAAATTATACATATCTCGATAGCAGTATTGTTTTTGTTCGCGATCGACACGCCTCGAGTGAACCGTTCGATGCCAGTTTCTTAAAAAAAAAAAAAAAACAAAAGGATCACGGGAATTTTCAAACGAGCTAGCGGTGCTGAAGGGCGAAGATCGATAAGAAGGCGAGCAGTTTTTACAAAGGAGTCTACATTTGCCGATGGTAACCAAGCCGAACGTTATCGTAACAGAAACGGTGTGCTAATGTCGAAGATTCGTCGCCGCGATAACGCGTCAACGTTATTATTCTTTTTTTTTTAGTTATAATCTGTTTAACACACGAGTACGTAACTTTTATCGTCGAAATGATCGGCACATTGCACGAAGAATCGATAGGCATAGAGGAAACCGATACGAAAACGGAAATATGATCTTTAAAGAGACCACGGTAAAGAATACCATACCAGCGAAGAATGATTTTGCTGGGATGGGGGAAGCGGAAAAAGGAAGAACCACTGATGTTAATTTCGCCTCTCTTCCGCTCTGTGCACTCCTCACCCTCCCTTTTCTTGTAGCAATTTCCATAGCCTTGTGCGAATAAAATCGCATTAAGATAGTCATCATTGGTTATTAATTTATGGCTGCGCGTATTTAGATCGACGCGATAGTATCGACTCGTTAACGCTCTGTTCCGCACCTTGTACCGAAGAGATCTGTTCAAATCAAAGCGATACAAATCAAACAGTCGACGATTTCACTAATCTGCCTATTCGCTGAACGAGAAATTCTCCGACTTGTTTTCGACATCATAGCGAGACTATCGAAAGTGTTGGCAGCCTAGTTTTTGCGCGAGAAACTCGGAAGACATTCGCGGCGGCTGGATTAAAGCAATGATTCTTACGTGTGCGCGATTTACGCTCGCTATCTCACCTTCTAGGATGAAGAAGAGCCACTGTCGGCAGTTTGTCCTGTCTTCCGCCACGCACTCTTTATTACCCCGTTCTTCGCCGTCTTTCCCCCCACTCTCTCTCTCTCTCTCTCTCTCTCTCTCTGTTTCTCCGCGTGCACCCGCGCGCTCGCGCGATTCTGTACAAGTTCAACACATTTAGGGGGTTATCGTATTATGTCGAGTCACGAACTCGTTATAGCACGGCAAGACGGATCGGCGCTATAAAACCACTTGGTTTCAGTTTAACCAAAGGGTGCACGGTATAACTGGTTTACATTTTGCCGCCTTTCTTGCTCCCTGCCCCCTTCTACCAGAGCGAGAGCGCGTCTCCCTACGGTTGCACGGGAAATTTTTCACGATACCGTGTGGCCTCCAGTCTCTCTCTCTCTCTCTCTCTCTCTGTTCGCCTGCTCGAAGATACGATCGTTGGAACGGTGCAACGGGTCCACAGGAAAACGTGGATACAAGATACGACGAGAGTCTGGCAAGAGAGAGGCCCGATGAAAAAAAGCACGAGGGCGAAGAAAATAATAAACGTGCACGAAGGAATCCACGCTAATACCACGTTTGTGTGTGCGTATGTATGTGTGTGTGTGTTGCAAAAGAGAGAGTAAACGGGAGAAAACCGTTCAACGACAGAGCAAAAGGGGAAAAGAGAAGAACGAAAGGCGAACGAGAGACGAGAAACGACGAATCGAAAAGGCACGGGGGATGCACGAAAAGGGGCAAGAACCTTCTCGACAGAGATACACCTACCACAACCGCGCGCTTCCTATCGAAACCGGCACTTTCGTTTCACGCAAATTTTAAGTTTCGCGAATAAATTGCTAGGCTGTCGGTCCGAACGAAACGACGCCGAAGCGAAGCGAGCCGAGCGGCCGCGCGAGTCGACGAGGAAAGGCATTACCCTGGAGGTGGTACGAGAGGCCGAAGCAAGCGGCAACTAGTCGATCCACGTGCTCGTTATCACGGTAATAATATCGACGATGTTGTCTTCGTCGTCGGCGTCTTCTTGCCGCTGACTCTCGACCGGTCAGCACGGACCAATGAAAAATACTGAAAAATTCACGATAGCATCGTGTGCACGCGCGTTTTACGTTCCTGCCGCCGAGAACGCGTGCGCTCGCGTGTGAATCGGCGCGCTTCGACGCGAAATCGAGCGCGGCGAGATCGGCCGTATCGAACGGGGAACGTGGGAGACGATGCCGACGAAAGGTGTAATTTTACTTACGAAGAGTAAGTAATGAGCAATCGACAGGCTGAACGGCAATTTCGTGGCGGCCTGCCTTCTCCGTCCTCGGACCCAAGCTATCCGCCGACTTTGTAGCTTCACTATAGACTTACATGCGTTTCTCCCGTCTATACGCCATATGGAATTTGTCCTGCGTGAAAGTACAACTATAAATCATCGAACGCGATGAAACAAATGGAAATGTAGAATTCTAGCGAGGCGATTCATTCGAAAAATCACGAAACTGTGGTCAGAAGGCGGCGAGAGAGCGTCCGACGGGAAACGTCGTTCCACTTCTGGGTAATCGCGTAACGAAGAAATCCGCTGAAACGCAATTATCGCGATCGAATGCACCTTGGCGCGAGGTTAATCAATAAGTAGCGACTCGTCCGAAGGAATGTCACGAATCGCCGACAGGAATTTCGTATCGTTTCGCGCGGCTATCGAAGGAACATGCAACACTCCCCAACTTTCTCATTTCAAGCGACGAGGAGAAAATTGTCAGCTTCGAGAACTTTGACCAAGTCTAACTATAATATTCTAAGACTAACGATATTCAAGTAATGGATGCTGGAATGATGCAAACGAGAGAAACTTTTCACGGGGACTATGGACCATACAGTGCTCTTACGTAAGGCTGTCGAGAATCGTTTGCTCGCGACGGATATATTGGGAAATTTAGTTTCAAGATGAATAAAATATATGGCGAATATTTGGCACCGGTGTTGGTCTACCGGTGTTGAGAACGAAACAAGGCTGATGAACGTGGAATATCGCGCGATAGATCGACGCAGATCCGACCGAGCCGATTCCAATCTCTGGTGCAGGAAACCCGTTCCTCAGCATCGGTCGCGGGTTCGCTCCTCTTTCGCGCATGTGACGCAAAGCATCGCTGCGTTTCCCGGCTGCTCTGCTCGCTACCGCACACCGTGTCAGCGTTCTCTCGTAAATCCTCGTGGGCGGGGCGTGAACGCAGGCGTTTGCGTTGATGCTGTCCAAGAATAGCGTACAAAGTGTATCGAATTTGTACGATTCACCTCCCGGCTCGTCCCGGGCCCTGTTTCACCCCTTTCGTTACACCATCCGCCTGATATCCTTCTTCCTTTTTTTTTTTTTTTTCTTGTAGCAGGAATCAACTTGGCTCGACGATGCTTCAAGTAGAGTTTGTTACTCGCGAACACTCGCGAGAAATTTTCATCGGACACACTGGCACGATAGTCGATTGTGTAACGTTCTTTCTATAACTATCCCCTCGTTCTTTATCCCAAAACGCTGTTAAAGATCGTCCGCCACCGGAAACAAGGGGAATGTATGCAGGAAATATGTCACCGTAATAAAAATGAACGAGGTCGGATCTAACCCGAGATAAGTGGAATTTACGATTACGAAAGACGATTGAGAAGGGAACGTGGCCGACACGAGGCGACTAGGTATCGACGACTGATCGAGCTCGACTGGTCGACGCGACGACGCTGGAACCCGGAAGAGCCGGTCGGTTTCGGTTTAAAAGAAGGTAAAAGTAACAGTTATGTTCATTGTCGCGCCTGCCTCGTCCGGACGTTTTATGACTGTCCCTCGTAAAAAAAGTTAACGGTCCGCTCTCGTTTCGTCGCTATACAAACCCTGTTTATTGGTTTGTGCAGTACGGCGGAGCAACGTGGATCAAGAAGCCTTAGTCCTCAGGTCCGCGTGGCTGCTCTTTTCCGTGCAAAGTGTCGTGTTGGAGGACGAACGTGACTACGCGACCGTTTGCCAGTTTTATTGCCAGGTCCAGGCAAATTACGACGCCGTCCAACGACTTTTACGTCTATTCGCCGTGGCGTCCCTTCGCCTTGACTATACTGTACCATTTTTCCCTCGGCCAGCAAAACCAAAGTGCTACGTAATATAAAGATCGAACACGCTGGCCTATCAAAAACGTTTTTCGCATCGTCCTAGCTTCACGAGGATTTTCTTTTCCTTCGTCGATCACACCAGGCTGATCGAAATAGAACGCGTGTGCGTTAAATGAGCGGTGTTTGAACGTGTTAACGTAAAATATTACACCAATTTGTTACGGGGTATCAAGAGCTAATGGATATATATTCGTAGGAATATAAGAAAATAGATAAAACAATTAAAATATTCCACATACTGTCGTTCGAAAATAGACGATCGAAGAACCAGTTTAGAAACACCGCGATAAGAATCGCGCGACAGACAAGGTACGAGGTATCGCGTCAAACCGATCCGTTTCGCCCGCTGAAATATTAACTCGAACAATAACAAGGTTTTTGTGGTGGTTCTGCCCGACGCCTGGAATTTCGTTTCCGGGAATAATCGAAGATAACGTGCAACTTGAGCCGTTTGCGCGATAAACATAGCGACGGTTACAGCAGCTATTCTGGCGTGCGTGGAGGAAGAGAACACGATGCCCGGAAACGGTGTTTCCTCCGCATCGATACATGGATTTCCATTAAAAGTAAATACGTGGTAAGGTCGGCGCAGCTCCGGTCTAAGGCTCGCTTCGTGTGTAATATATAATATGCGGTTAGATGCAAGACTACTTTTAACCACGGCCATAAATCAAACAACCGACTCTGCGTGCATTCCTAGAGAAAACCTGCTCCGGCCCCCAGAAAAAAAGTCCCGGAGACCCCGCTCGAGATCTCGCCGCGTCTAATGAACGTGCCTCGTTCGTTTCGTTTTGCAAAACGAGAAACGATAGCCTATTACATTTTCCTGTGTCCGTTCGAACACCTTCCGTCAAATCAACGCTTCTCTGTTATCTGCATACTATCGTTTCCCCTTCTATGTCTCGCATGGCGGACGCCGCATTAATTCTAACAGGTACGTACCTCACGTGTATTACGTTCACGCGTATGAAACCGCATAAACGAATCATATTTTTCACGGAAATCTTATTATCGTATAGGAGTAGATTCTACGGGAAAGGGTTCTTTTCCATTCGCTGTGCGCTTTATCAGCGTGGCGGCGATGATCGAACCAAGCAAGGGTTAAGGTTAAACGGTCAGCAGGATCCGTGATTGAATACACGCCAGTTGCAAGCGAAACGTAAAAGAGGAAAGTTTCTCCCTCCGGTCAATTGGATCTCTGGAATTTTTAACATGTTGACCTGCCACGGGGGGCACTCGATTTGGCTATAGCGACGCAGCAAATATTAAAAGTAGGATTGTTTGAAAAAAGGACACGGTGGCCCACGCCGCGAAAAATGCTTCAAGCATGATCTTATAACTCATTTTATTCGCTGCGAATAATATTTCAACATAATATGCATGGGATAATGGAAAGTTCAGGTCGGCGCCTCGAGCAAACCATGGGAAATTCGTCTGGCGGTCAACGTGTTAAAATCGGTATGATCTGTGTCGTAGGAAGGCAGCGTTGCAACGAACCTCGGCGATCTTTGTATCATTGTACGCCGCGAGCAGATTGTTTCGCTCGTCGTCGACGTTTTCTGCCAACTTTCAATTTAACGGCCAGATCCGGGCCTTTTTCTCCGAAATCACCATCTCGCGCAAGAAGGGCCTGTAAAAATGACTCGGAGGGCCCCTCTCGGACGGCTCGAGCCTTCGGCTACTCTCCAATTAACCCATATATAGACCCCCTCCCTTTCTCTCTCTCTCTCTCTCTTTCTTGCTCTTTCACTCTCTCCGTATAGGTTGGGTAAAAGGAAATCGAGCTGGCTCGTTTGATCGATCCTTTCCGCGACTTGCATCGACGCTGCCGCCACGATTTCCCTTGCACGGGAACCGCAGATCGAACACGACGCACTCGTCGAAACCGAGTATCCCAGATCGAGATTTCGAAATCGCGATACCAATGCGCGTATGAGACAAGGAGAGGTGGAGAGTTGGCCTCTCGAAAGGCACGCGCGAGCTCCTCGAACCACCGCTATTATTACGACGTTACGTGGAATTACGGACGCCACACGATCGTCTGCATGCACCGTCTTATTACGAGATCCTCAAGGTCTTCGTCAAATAATCCGCGTTTTCCGCGACAAGCTTCGTCGTCTGCAAAAATCATGGTCCCGATCGTTTGCCTCCAAAGAGAAAAAACAGCTCTCACAGGGTTTGTATGTCGCTATAGGTAGGCCAAGGGGATAGAAAAAGGGACAGGGTGCGTGTGTGGGGGAAAGTGAGAGAAAAGAAAAATCGCAGCAAGCCGAGAGCGACAGTGTTACGGTAGCCGTAAATTTCTTCGGCTAATGGTGCACAACAAACGCTTGTCCGTACCTAAGCTCATAATGTCCGTTCACGCCGGCCTAATATCGTTCCCGGCGTTTAATAAATATGTCGCGCAGGTAATACGTCATAACTTTTCCACGCGTCGCGATCTCGTGCAAGCGGTCGCGCTCGCGCAACACAGTATACCCACACGCACGAAACGGCCGTATACACGCGGGTCTACACGAGCGGCGACCGCACGAGCGATGTATTACGTTGATATTCGTTGAACGGTTACCGCGTAATGTCACTGAGTTATACGCTTCTTAACCGAGACTCTTAATCGCGGGATAATGTTGTCCCAGCTCTTTCTTTCGCTCCTTTTGCTCCTCTTTCTCCTTCCCCCTTCCCCCTCCCCCCCTGCCCCGTTCGCTGTCCCCTTTTCTCTCTTAACCCTGTCTCCGTCTTTCTTTTTCACTCTATTCGCCGGTTGATACACACGACGCCGCGCCATGTACGCATACCGATAAAACAAACTCGCAGTGTCTCGCGCACGTGACGAATGCGTAATTTCGCCACGGACGAATGATTGTCCGTACGTTTTTAGTAGCACAAAAAGGACTCCATGATTAGATACTCGCCCCCTCCCGTACGGCGACCATGCACCGCCGCCGTGTAAAGCATTCATTGAGTGGAAGTGCAGTGTCGATGGCGTGATTCACGCATCTGGAATTCGGTGGCGCTTCGAGAAAATTAATTAAATCCCGCTGATTAATCGCTCGATCTCTCTTCATCCTCTGGCTTCTACCTCGCTCGCCGCTTGGTCTCTTTTTCTCGATCGGGCGCTGATCGACGGCACGTTCGTTCCTGACTATTTTTCTAGGTTACGGAGATACAGAAGAGACCGCCGAATGTTTATACTATTAATCGCGTTGTTGTTCGCACAACACGATTAATATGGCCGGCAGGTAGTAACGGTTGTACCGAGAGCCCGAAGGATAAGCGGCCGACGAGTCGTTTATGCGCGTCCGCTTAAAAACGCCAGATAGAATCGTACATCATGGAGCGTACGACGGGAAAGAGGCGGTAAAATTAAGAAATTTTCGTTCCGGCGCACAACGACGATCAAGCAATTATTTTAAAAGGTCAAGAGGTTTCAGCTGGATAAATTATGTCCGTCGTCCTTTCCCACCCGCGTCGGCGGTCAATAGCTACGAAACGAACGTTTCGATTCAGTCGTGGCAGTTCACGCGACTAACTTATGCCCCGTTACAACCACAACAGATCGTACGCGTGAAATTGAGGAAAATGCAGAAAGAAGCGTACATTTATACCACTTGATCGATGTAACGAAGGAAATGGCAAGAAAATAATACGAAGTGAACGATAACTCGTTGATGATGAGTTTGTTACGTAACACACGTACAAAGCGACAATCGTTAGCTGGAGAATCAAAAAGAAGGAAGAACGTGTTAAAATGCGCATATTACGTCTGCGTTGTTCCTACGTTCTGCCTACGATAAAATTCACGAACGCTGGGCTTATACCACGTGTCCCGGTTCGGTCGAGATAAAGTGTATCGATGTCACTGGCAATTAGCCGCAGCTCGATATTCCTAACTTTTTTACAGTCGTACCTTTGGGATTGGTAGAACCTGACCGGAATGGAGAAGGCAAGGAGCAACGGATACAAAAGCATTTTACGGTCAGATCGCAGAGAGAGCTTAGGCTGGCAGGTGGTGTTTGTAATGGCCGGCCATCGGCAGACCAGGCGGCAGTGCTATAGGCAGGTTTGCCGTCGTAAAAACTGTTGCGTGAGTTACGAACGTCCGAGTCTATTTGCGGTATCGACGGGTCCCGATTACATCGTCGCGTATTAATTGAATACGCGCCACAACGACGACGGCGCAGATGGCGCCGAAACGATGCAAGAAATCGGGACACCGAGGCGAAGAAACCGATCGAATATTCTTTCCAGTACGCGCGATCGCGCCACATTGCCACGCCATACGCCTCCTCTCCTCTCCTCTCCTCTCCTCGCCACTCTTCTCTTCTCCGCGATCCGTTCGTTGATAGAAACGGTACGATACGGTCGCGAAGCGGCGCGATCATCGATTTCAACGAGTTCCACGTACGCCGAAGCACCGTGTCGAATCCCTAAGTAACGCAACGATGGAAGATCGATGGGAAGAAGAAACGTTTAGCCAACTCGATGTATGTAAATTGTTTCTTTTGTCCACGAATCCACTATTTCTCTATCCTTCTCTAATAAATAACCTGCAATTGTGTTTTTGTAGTCCGTGTGAAAGTATTCGAGCGATTCGCCTGACGCTTTACGACAACTTCATAGGATGCCGATGCGTCTCTCCCTCTTCGGACGTTCGTTTCTACATGGTAATTTTATTTTCGTCCTTTGAACGGCGAACGCTGCGCATGTACGAGGTACGTCTTCATCCGCAAGAGCAGAGTCAAGTATTCCGCAAAAACGTGAGCAGGAACACTTTTTGATTCAATTATTTTAGCCTGTATCCTTCTTTCCTTGCGGGCACACAGGTATACATATCCTTTGTCTGGCGGTGTAGTCGTTCCGATCGTCGAGCACCTAAACACGTTCTTCGTGCCTACGAAGCGCGGCCGATCCAAAGTATGCATTATCTCAGCCTGGAGCAGTGAAATGGCAGTCTGCTATATAGACGAGCAAGAAGAAGCCGAACCAATCAAAAGCGCGGCGTTTCTGTTGTCAGCAGCCTTGAAATCTCCAGCCGGCGATCAAACGAATTTCCCTTTTCCATCGTGTCCTTCCATTTAGCGTTCCAACCACCGGAACGTTTCCTGCTTTTTCTCGTTTAACATACTGCACACAATGAGATACGTCCCGTCCACATGGTTTACAGGCGTTTTCTTTCGTGCCAAAACACACGAGTCCATTAGTCTAGCCGGTAGCGTGATATAGTTGATCGATAGAGATCGAACCGAGGGAAGAACCAGACTGCTCTCGGTAGGCTGTCTTCTTCCGTTCTTTGCGGGAACAACAATCTGAGAAACACGGGGTAATTGATGAATAGCCATTGACAACAAACGGCACGCTCTCAGAGAGGATTAATCCCAGGCCACGACGGCGATAACTCCTCCCGCGTGAAATTTGCAAAACAGTCGGATAGCGTATGAGCTGTTGCCGGTGTGTAAAAGCGAGCCAGCGCACACGAGTTCGTACATGCGAACAGCTCGTCCATCAAATTGAGAACCCTGGTAGGCAGCCGCTATACGCTGCCGGCTGAACGTGCGATCAGCACCTATTGCTTTGCGCGCGCGTTACGCGCCACTCACCTTCCTTCGCTTCTTTTCTTCCACAGAGCTCGTAGGCAACCGATAAACCATTGTTATTGTTTACCATCGAGTCCTGTGTCGTTTACTGTCCTCGAACGACGCCGATGTCTCGCGGCCTCTCGATAAAGACGTAAACGGAGACCATCGTCGTCTTTCCAAGCCGTCGTTTGTTGCCTTGCCTATTCACCTCCTCTACCGCAACACATGTACGTGTATCCTTCTCTCGATCCTCGAACGAGATACCGCTGTAGCGTTCATACGCTAATATCACTCTGTTTATCTTATAATCGTGCTCGCATACATTTCCTGTCGCTGTCGCCATGTAAACATACTGCTGCCTTCCACCTTTGTTTCCATGTTTATAGCGTGTTCGATCGTTTGTTTTATTTTATGGGAAATAAACTTTACTTTCGTGGTGTTCGCATTCGTCTTGATCGGCGGTATCCCAACGAAGGAGAGGTAGGTTAGAACAAACATCGCGAAGAGAAATAGAGATAATCGACGCAATAATATTCTTACGTGTTACGGTAAGTGATCGAAATAATCTTCAGTGGTAACCGGCGGTAGATCGTATCGAAACCGAATCGCGATTATTCCGCGCATGTTAAGTTCCGGTGAACGTTGACCAGCGCGTTACCAATTGCGTGAAATAATATTACGGACTTTTATAAGCGGCAAAGCACGTCGTCGGTAAGAGAAAAACGTGGGACAGGATGTAAGTGATTCGACCGATCAGAAATTACGCTTTCATGCGGTGAATCTGCAACACCCGTGATTAATACTCTTGAAAATTTTCACGTTATAACGCAGCAAAATATAAGAGTTGATCGACGATACTCGGGTTCGCGGTGAAATTATGCGGCGGGGCATATGCAAATTGCGAATATCCCGATACATTTTGATCGATGTTTACAATTACTTTTAATGACACGCTTCTACGGCATTTTGTCTCACTATGGCCGACTATGGCCTTTTTTCGCAACAATGAGCGCACTGCCGCACGGCATCTTAATGAACGCGAATTAAAAATCAATGAACGAAATGTTACGTACAGAGAATATCGAACAACAGCTTGTAATCTCGCGCGATTTAAAACTATTTTCACCAAGATCTTTGCTCCATCCTTTATTTCCCCCCGAGTAAAACACCAACAATTTCAATTTTTTCTACTTAGTATAAAGAGGAAATTTACAACCAAAAGGTTACTACCCTCGTTCGTGACGAGATGCAGGCGCAAGCAAACGTTACGCACGTTCGATGAAGCAAAAAACGACTTTTTTCCGGCTACGTTAACTACAACCTTCGCATATAACTCTCGTTGAATGTATAAAACAGACCACATAGCTTTCTTCTTTCAATCACGAATTCGCGGGAAATACGCTCTTTTCACGCGTCTAACGTACGTACGTGGTTTCAGGAAGTCTGGATAACGTTACAAAATTTCAACGACGATGTTACAATTATTACGTAATACCTGCAGTGAAAGAAAGAATGCCTACAAAAGAGAGAAATTGTTCGCTATTCTTCAGTCGTATTCGTTTGCAAAAGTCGCGTTTGAGGAATTCAACGAGGGAAGAGAGCAGGATGGAATCCCGATCAAACGCGAAGAGCCACGTAATTTTCAGAGACCCGAATGTTTTTTGAGCGAACAGTACGCAGAAGCGGCGGGCGTGGAGAAGGGAAAAGGGCGTAGTAAGTCATACGGAGAGGCTCGTACGTCATCCTCCATCCGGGCCAACGGAGCAACACATGGAAAGGGGCTGCGGAGCCTCCATACACGACGAACGCACCTACTTGGCTTGCCTCTTTAGGTCGAGGTTCGCTAGTGTTCGCGTACCACCACACACGTGCACAACACGCACTCACACGTTGGTCACTCGTGTGCCTCGATATGTAGGAGAGGCTGAACCACTTGGTCACGGGCGTGCAACACGCACGCCTATATTCGACGCAAAGTCCACGATCCGATCTTTTCAATTTTCCAATTGTAAATTAGCGCCTTAAATGGTTCGTAAAAAAGGCGTCGCAGAAGCGTGAGTATACAGGGAACGAAGCGGCCGGAAACATCGACCACTCATCAAGAGGGAAGTTCTCTCAGCCATGTTTGTCAGCCATTGAGGTATACAATTTTGAAAGATGCGAAACAACTACGCGTATGTTTATGCCCGTATGATTATTAATTATTAAACATTTTTCAGGCTCCTATCGAGGATAAACGTCAGAAATAAAGGACCAACGAGGGAAAATTATAGTGGAAAAGTAAGGAAAGAAAATGGGTCGATTATCGTTATTTACGAGACGATTCGGCAGCAAACGATAATTAGCCGGTCGCGTGAAACGAATCCGTAAAAATCTTCCGCCCATAAATGATTTGTACAATGAACTTGCCCGTGTTTCTGTTCCAGCAAAACATTCCTACCACACACGAAGACGCGGAACGATCTTGGTCGATACACACAAAGATATGTGCTCTGTATTACCGACGAGCCTCGCAGCGACGATAGCGGTAAGCGCGGAGGCACATAAGAGGGAGGGGTAAACGAGCCGAGCCACGATTTCGTCGTCGTAAACGTCAACGTTACGGTTACAGCGTTGTTCCTAGCTGGTTTATATTGAACGAGGTTGCTCCCCGAGGTACGTAACACCTACTGGCAACCGTCGTATCGTCGAGTAGCACCATACTCGTTTCCAACCCGACAGAGTGAGAGAGAGAGAGAGAGAAAGAGAGACAGAGAGAGTGAGAAAGAAAGAGGAAGAGAGAAGCGGGTGAGACCACGTGGCTTTTACGCGGGAATCCCACTGCTTGGGCACAAGAGTTCAAGGTTTGTTAGCTCTCTATCCGTTCGTACACGGTGCCGGGACTAGACGAACCGCCCAATAAAGACCGCCATAACCACCACGCGATATCGATGCGCGTAAATCAAAAAAAGAACACGGATATACAATACCGGTTCGTTGGACTTCTAACACGTATTTTGCATTTTTTAATCAATTTCGGAGGGTCAGCCTTACGAGGGAGCAGGGTTGGATTATCGAACGATTTGATCTTCACGGTACGTTTCTCCCAAGAACGTTGATATTTCTTTTTCTTATATTTTTTTACCGTTCAGTCCATAATGAGAAACACCTATGCCTCTTATTTATGAAATTAGCATTATGCTTAACATTCATGAAATCGAAATTGTGAGGAAAACGTGAGAAGCAAAGTCCCAAAAACAAGGCTAACGAAAACAATTGAATAATCGAATCCAAGCTTTTTTTCTTTCTTTTTACGCTACATCGATGGATTATCGATCTTTCCGAAACACCGTGAGGACGGGAATAACAGCTGGAATTAACGTTGGCAGGAAGAACGCCGTCGGGAGACGAGGCAGTTTTACAGAAAATAAATGAACCGTGGGGGTGTACAGAGATAGTATTCGAAGCTCCGTCTTCACGCCCTCTAATTACCTCGTAGACGCGGGCCAGACCCTTCAATGAGGGGCCATAAATTTTCCTTGCATTTGGAAACAGCCCCAGAAACTGATACCGCGGGACAGAAAAGCCTTTTGTGAATCGGGTCTATGCGTCTTGTAAAATTGCCATCCAGTGGAAGAGAAACGTGCTCGATAAATGTAACTAACCGTTCAATCTTACGGCGCGATAATTGCCAGATAGATATGAGCGATTCTCCTCTTTCTTTTTCCTCTTTTCTCTCTTTCTCGTTCGTAAAACGTTATCTAAGTAAACGTTGTCTATACAAATAAAAGCATGGCACTATATATCTATGACGATTCGTTATACACCCGATAGCGTATTATGTTGCTTCATTACCGCGACATTAATAAGAGAGACATTTACATCTGAAAACGGTGGCGATACGGACGCTTCGCCGGCACCCATAAATCACAATGAATTTCAAGCGCGTGTACCCTTTGATGTTTATCACGGCCAATGATACAAATGCATTCCGTGCAATCAAGTTTCTTCGGCCGATCGTGAGGCGTACGCGGCGCGGTAGTTCTCTCAAGAGCGTTAATGCTGTCCGGAGATCGTGTTCCCGTAACACCAATCCGCAATAAAACGAAGTTAATGATATACCGTGTCTATCGTTACTGATTTGTGCGATTTGGGCGGCATAATCACTTCTTCAATCACTTATCGCATACTAACCAATGACGTTTTAACGTGGATACCGTTAGAGGATCGATAAATCATCCTATAAGATATATCATCTTACGTGTTTGTCCTACGACTACCACACTCATATTCCTCGTACAAACTTAGAAAAACTATCACCTTGGAAAGGAGGGGGGGCCATATTTCTCTGGCGCCTTAAACTTTCTGACGAGATATTCGAAAGTTAGAGACAGAAGACGTGAAAAGTGTTTTTTTTTTTTTTTTTTTTTTTTTTTTTTTTTTTTTTTTTTTTTTTTTTTGGTAAAAACGTGGAGACAGAAATCTTTATGGACGTAAAGATAGTAAATAGTTGTCCTTCTTGGTTTCTAGAATCGGTGTTTTTACGGTGTTTGGCAAACCGACAGCAATAACCCTGGTGGATGGATCGGTTCCGTAGGTGCGTGTCGATAAAGCTAAATTATTTATTGTAGGCCGTGGCAAGGAACACCGGTGGAGGACATTGATGGCTCTATATTTACCAGCAGACTCTAATCTACGACGAAATAATCCATAATCCTGTATCGATAAATTTTGCTACGCGTGTATCGATTGTAGCCGGCGATGTTGAAGAGCACTTGCCGGCTAGTGCTAAATGAGTCAACGACTTTCGATTCGCGAGAGCATAGAGAAACCTGTTCGACGAGAGTGCTAGCCGATCAATCGCCTTTTACCATTCCTACGATTCCTCCTACGATCGCCGCATTCCGTCGTATCGTCGACCCGATTTGCACACTACTCTCTCTAATCGCGCGATTAAATCTTCCGTGTCTCCTGCGCGATAAACGCAAAAAAAGGTAATGGCAAACGGTTTTCCGGCTTTGTCGATCGAAGAGGCGAAAAACGAGCGTGCGCGCGCGCGCTAGCCGCACGATTCATCGACTATAAATCTTGTTGCAGTTATTGAATGGAAGACGCCGAGTTGATTCAGGAATACGCGAGCAAAACGACGCCCGGTTGAGAGGATTCTTTGCTCCGGGCCGTGAGCCGGGACCGGGGCCGAAACTTGACGTTAGATGGAACGAGAACGATGCAACACCGCCGCCTTCTTGAATATTAAATTCTTTCTCCCGCTGAATTTAGTATTTATAGAAGGACGTAAAGAATAAGGTTCGTTCAATAAAATCCCGTTTCTTGTCTTTGAATAAGCACGCGCCTACGTCACGAAAGCTCATAAAATAATCTGTACACCTTTTGTATGCATAAAGAGAGAGGTTCTGCTCTCGCGTGGTTCTCCTGCGGGAGGAGGAAATGAAAAAGAAAAAAACAGAAAAGGGAGGAAGAGCACAACGGCGGGGCCTTAAACCGGACCAAAGGGCGCGACAAGGAGGCTAGGAGAGGAACATCGTAGGTAAGAGTGAAACAGGACCGCGAAGAAAGAGAGGTAACAGGGGTAAGAAGAGAGAGGACCAAACAACGAAAGACGAACGGTCTAAGACCCAGCTGAGTTGGTGTAGAGAATAGGCGGTGTCGAAAAAGCGGGATAGAGTTGGAGAGGTCTGGATCTGCCTACGACTAAGCGAGACGCAGCTAGGGAACCTCTCGGCAAGGGGGACAAAGACATCGCTAGAAACAGCTGACTACCGGAATTCGTGGTTCCGGAGGGGTGAGTACGACGAGGAAGGCACTTGAACCCCAATTGGACGAGGGCTTCCCCATTATACTCGACGTGCCCAACGATTTTACACGCACTTGACTCCATTCTATCTATCCACCAGACGTAACTTTATCGCTGTACGACCGAGTTTCCACGATCTGACGTTCGTTCTCAACGTTCGGACGCGAACTGCACGGGAATACACGACGTACGGCAAACGTACAACGGCCGAACGTACATGATACGTAGCGAACTACCATTCGCTCTGGTTTTCTCAGGGATCGGAAATAGATCTTCTACTTTTAGCGAATGCTTAACAGCGAACGTAACGAGTATTCTAGCTAACATATTGTATTAATCGAAAAAGCCATTTGGCCTGCCTCGTACGTCTCACGGCCGAGTCTACGAATTGATACGCGAAACTAAGAGACCCCGAGATCGATGGAAGACGCGGGGAAGATTAATTTTAGCGAGAGACGAAATTCTCGAATGTGAAATGGAGACCGTGTGCGCGCGCTTTTTTTACCAACGACCCCGGGGGGGTGTGGAAAGAAGGCGCGCGCTCGAGAGAGGCGCCTCCTCGGACAAAGAGGCAGACGCGCACACATTAATGATAACTCCAAGTGTCACTTTGCACGTCGCTTTCACGCGGATGAGTTAGTTATTACCGATACCCCGGTCCCCCCTGGCACGCGGTGCATTCATTCGCGCAGAAGGCAACGGAATATTTTTAGTTGGCTGCCAACTATAAATCCGTTATCTCGGCTACGCTTCATGACGGATACGTCGTATTTCAATCGACACACAAATAGACTCGACCGAAAAAAATTACGACCAGTTTCGACGTAACAACAAAACAGCAACTTACATTCGACAATAGTATACAGCTTCGTGTCTTCTATTTTTCAGAACGGAACCAAGGGGTGGAATGATTTGTTTAGATATGTATCGGGTTAGCGAACGTAGAGCGGGGTTTTCGCGTTAAAACCCGTGTCGCGCCCGGTCCCGGTTTTCCCTCCTGCACGAAATACAATGGAAGGACGCGGGACGAAAATATCGTGAAGAAGATCGAGCAGAGACGCGGTTCGAACTATCGGACGCGTAAGTTTCACGCGATTCGAACGTTGACCGTGAAACGTTCGACGAGGGCGATTTAGCCTGGCGTATAATGGACCTGGGTAAACTCGATCCACCACGCCTTTCCCGACCACGTGGCCTTCTCTCTACACACTACCGACCCGCTGCTGTTCTCTCTCCCCTAAGCGTCGTATGGTCGCTTCTCTATATTTCATCACGGCTGTTATGATAATCGTTGGACGAGAGAGAGAGAGAGAGAGACAGTTAGAGAGACGGATAGAGAGAGAGAGAGAGAAAGATAGAGAGAACTTATGAATGTAAACTCACCTGCTATAGCCATCCAGGGGTAGAAGGTATGGTTGGTGGGTTGCTGATGTAGTTGCGTGGCAACCGGTTGGCTCGCGGACGAGTTCAAACTGCAGGTGTTCCAGGACGACGTAAGGGACCTCGAGGAACTGTTGTTACCAGGACTCGATGCCGGGTCGCCGCCTACGAGACCACCGTAGCTACCAACCCTCGTCCCTTCTGGAGTGCACGCCGAAGGACGGACCACCGAATTGCTCTGACTGTTCGACCCCGAGGTCGCTGACTGCCAAACGTCCTTGACGGCCGCGGCTGCCATCACCGCAGCGTAACCATTCTGATGCGCCGATGCTTGATCTTGTTGCTTACAGTCCTTGGTTGCTGTTGTCGAATAGGAAGAGGTGGTGTGTCCGGTCGCCTCCGGTGTCGTGGAGTAAAGTTTGCAGGCCGTCGCGACGCTCGCGTCGTACGGCGAATCTTGAGGTGGTCTCGTGTTCGTACCTCCGCCTGGATGTATGCCCAACGACGAGGACGTGTGATGATGATGCTGCGTAGATGCGTAAGGTGACATACCCAGGCCGAGAGGGAAACCTCGATAGGCCGCGGCTGTGGCGGGATCATGATGTTGACTGGCGGCTCCTGTCTGATGGTGGTGACTTCCGTAGAAGCCACCCGCAGTCTGCTCAAAGTACGAGTTCATTATCCCGGGTATTTTGAATCACTTGCACTGAAACACCGCCACTCGAGAAACAAAAAAAAATAACACGCGAGAGCGAGCAGGCGAGACGACTGTTCTCCGTAGAGATCTCTTCGAATCCTTCCAGAGGACGGAAAAACGAGGATCGAGTACACGATCGGCTGTTTTGTTGCGTGGCTAGTCACGAGCGATGTTAAGAGTCCATGCTCCGCGCCACCCGATATCTCGTTCGCGTTCTCCGAGTTGGTGGAAGAGTTCCGTTCACCGTTCGAAAGTCAGCCCGACGATCGTTGGACGAGAGGCGAGAATCGTCGAGATGATGGTCGTGGTGGTCGCTGTCGTTCCTACTCCGTGTGTCCGGTGGTGGTTGGCGCCAAAAGGCGTGAGGTAGGCGCGTCGCGTCGAGCACCGATACGCTGTTTGACGCGGTTGGCGACAGGTGACAGCGTCGACGAGGGACAAGCAAATGGGCATTAAACCGTTTTAAGAGGTCATAAAAGTCATCGGTAGGTATAAGCGGTTGCACCCAAGAGTGTCAATGTCAGTAGGCCGTAGACGTATAATTCCGAATGGGACTCATGGCAGCGGCGGGGGCTTTTATGGGCTTGTTATGGTTACCGCTACCGGCAAGTGTGTAAACCGGCGGTCTAGGTGGTGGAAACGAGCGATGATCGTTAAACCGTTACGACGCAATAAACCGGGGTAATAAGACGGGCTATAAAACTGGCTGTGGGTCTCTCTACCGCGTGCGCGCCCGTCGACGGTTCGGTCGGCCGGCACGCGACGATCTCTCCCTCGCGAAAGACCTCTCTCTTTCTCCTCTGTGCGTCTGTCGTATCGAAATGATTTCTGTGCGATATGATATTTCTCTCTGTGTTATCGGTGACACAGGCCCGGGGCCCCGTGGCGTGTCTCGTAAACGTTGGTCGTACTTTTTAAAAGGACCGAAGCGACCGCTCTGACTCTGTCCGCACTGCACTAGCACTAGCCGAAATGTGACTTCGCTGATGACTGCGAGGTTCGGTACGAGGCGACGTACGAAGGGGATCGTAACGAACCACGGTATGCCAGTGCGGTGGTCCACGGCACACTACCGCTTTTCTCGCGCCCCGTGTACCGCCACTCTGTACCGTCCTCCGTCTCTTACTCGCTCGTTCGCCTCCTTTCCTCTCTCTCTTTCACCGTCGACCTCTCTTCCTTCCACCGCCGACTTTCCCGTCTCACTTCTCTCGCTCTACCTCGCTCCGTCTCTCGTCCACCAGCCCCAGCGTTTCTCCTCTTTCTCTTTTCCACTATCATTCCCTCTCTTCGTTCGTGAGCCGCAACCGTCTCACTCGCGCGCGCACACTCTTCACGGTTAACTCTATTGTGCGAACGAGGAACGCGCGCTGCTTTTCCTCCTTGTCTTTCACGCGCCGTTCCCCTCTCCGAAGCGATAACCGACTTCTCTCGCTTGCTCCGTCGTCGCTCGGCTCCCCCTCCGCCCCACGCTACGCCCCCTCCACGCTTATCCACTCGCCCTCTCGATCCGTCTCGCTCCACCTCTCGACAACGCGTCGCGTTTCGTCTCGTCTCTGCCGCGCTCTCTACCACACCGGCTCCTCTCTCTTTCCTTTCCTCTCGATTAGACTACGCAGCGCCCCCTGTTGATCGTTCGAGTAACTCAACGACGTGCCGCGAGATTAAATTCGTACACGTTGCTGGTGTGCTCCGCCTGGCATCGCACGTACGCGTTTTTGCGTTTCAGCCACCGAAACTAGATAAGAAGACGAAGAAGATCGACCAGATAGGAAGAAGCGCGAAGAGAAGTCGAAGAGAGGATGGCCGGGACGCGAGAAAATAAAAGGGTCGAAAACGACGGATAACCGATGGCATCGAAAAGAGACGAATACATGTTGCCGCTACGTTGGGGTGTAAGAGGTACGCGAGAGTACCGAAGCGAAGGTAAAGAGAAAGAGAAAGGCAGGGGAACGGCGAAGGAGCGGCAGAAAGAGAAAGAAAAAGAGAGAGACGGAATAAGATGCGAAATTGCGGCAGCTAAGAGGGAGACGAGAGGTGCTAGCCCGCGTAGATCGGACTGCGAGGAGGAGGGGGAAGAAAACAGGGTGCCAAGGGAGGAGGTTATGCTTAAGGACCAATCAGAATTGAATTCGTCACGAGTACCACGCCGGCACGGCACGAAAATTCCTACGCCATGTGAAAGTAGTTCCAAGCTGGAACGACGCCCATGACTGGTTAGGCGCCGCCCCGCTTTACCCCCACCAGTGAAAACACGCGAGCAGCCGCGGATACGGACACCGCCGGCCACCGTACGGTAGAGCGAAAGCTGCACGCCACGCGCGTCACGCAACGTTTCCTTTCCTCTCCGCTCCGTCCCTCCGGCCCTCACCGCGCCCCCACAGCTTCTGGGGATACGTGCACCGCCACCTCTGTGTTTCGTCGCGAACTAACGCTGCCAGATCCATTCAGACGTTCAAACGACCAACATCAACGAGGCACCTTGCGATTATCGTCATTGCCGAAAACGGTCTTTGCGAATCGACCCTTACGACGGAAGATCGTTTGATCGACGTGCGATTCGCGAAAGCCGGACGAACAGAGAAACGAATGGAAAGAGAGAAAGAAAGAGAGACAGACAGAAAGAGAATGAGAGAAAGAGACGGTGGAAATATTTTAAAGCGAAAGGAACGTCGTGTTTCCCTCTCGTACGGATTCGTGAATTTCAGGTCGAACCGGTCCCAGGTTTCCCAAGTCTGTCCGTGGATTCGATGATGACGCGATTGCGAGTACGAACGACAAGAATGTTATCATAAACGTCTTTTACGAGATACTCGGACGTTTTACGAACCAATTAGACTACGGCCGTACAATTAAAACGCCGTAAAAGTGAGGTTCGTGAGGGAAGCGGGCAAGCGCCGTGGCGCGCGCCGCCACCAGTATCGGGAATGTTTATTGGGATGTAAATGTCGCTGGATTATCGCCCCCGCGGTTCGCACCTCGTAAATTATTCCGTAACGAGCCGAGTAATGCCCATCATAAGCTGCTCTCAGGGGCCGGACCGGACTATTTGCTCGTTCACTTTCGCCATTATGGATGTTTAGGATATAACCCATCGACTTCGCTACCAGCCTTCGGAAAAAAGATTTGGGCTTTTTGCTACTCATCGAACGACGCCCAACTACGAGCTATTATTCGTACATTGTCTACTGCGCTCATTGCTACGTCTAACGTCGACATTTGTCAACTTTCGTAATCATTTACGACGATATGCATGTTTAGTCTGACAATTTCATTTTCTCTTTCTACGATCATCTATGTATCTAACTTGTTCATAATAAATAGAGTGGATCCGTAATTTAGAAACATCTTAGATATAATTTTTCAAGGCGATGTTACGGAAATTATGTTTCGAGATTGTAAATTGTCAGGCGTACGTGTCAAAGAAATTGCGTTAACTATTAGATAGACGACAGTAGAGGCGATAAATTGAAATGGAAATGCCGGGGAATGAGAGAACACGTAGAGTTTTCGCGGTTACGATTGTTAGGATTTCAATGGATTATTACGAGAGCTGGCGGGACAATCATCAAATAGCCGAATTGATAGAGCCCTTGATGAAGAGACTTGATGCAGTTTTCGCTTTTGTGCGACTCCGACAGGTGGCAGCCCGTTTGCTTGAAAATCATGACGGCAATAAACTCCGGTTTTATGACCACTTGAACAGAATCGTAAAAGTCAGGGCCTTTAAGCTTATAGCATGGTAGGACGCGTGTCGAATATGGTGGGGGCGTGAAGAGAGCCACCATAACGCGGAAGAAGGGGAAGGGTACCAGGGGCTGTGTGGGTAGCCAAAATGGGCCTAAATGCCCCTTTTAAAACACCATTGAAGATAACCAGCCACCACTAAAAGGGGTTTATTTAATGACCAAGGTTGTTCTCACAAAACCGGACGCTCTGTGGCTACCGACGACAGTTACCTGATGGCTTCATGATTATTACCAGTTTCTTTTCTTTTATTTTTTTTTTTCTTCTTCACACCAAGTGTTGCATGTTCGAACAGCGTCCACCTGCCTTACAAACACTCCTGCCTCATTGTCGTCCCATGGAATAAGAAGAAACAACAGTTAACACACGGCGGGACAGTCTCGCCGATCTTCGTGCAACGAGACACCAGTCAAAGCAGTTCTCCGGTTAATCTCCGCGCTCTTCAAAAATATTGCCATTGCCGGTTTTAAACAGACTCATTTTAAATATCGTACGTACAGGTATACATTTGGTCGGACCCGCGGTAAGACATTCGTTAATTTTCCCGACCAAATATTAGTCGCGATAAATCTGAACACGTATCAGAGGGCATTATCAAGGAGGAAGGATCGCAAGCAGCACGCCAAAATGGATGATGGACATTCTCCTCTTATGGATTTAAAATAAAAAGAAAATGGAGAACACGGGCGTTCGAAGGTAGTGGGAGGTATTAGACAGCGTAGCTATAGCAACGAGAGAAGATGGACACGAAAGCAAAGGGGCCGTTGCACCCGACTCGAGCAAATCTGCACTCTTGCTAAACCAGCATCCATTCTTCATCGCTCTGTGGTGGCTTTGGCTCTTCTTCTGGTCTCCTTCGGTATGGTTCAACGCACTGCTCGGACTCTCATTTTGGCTGGTCTTTCTTCTTTCCTCCTCCGACCCTTCGCCGTACTCTCCGGCGACTTCGTTTTCTCCTCTTTTGCCTTCTTATACCGCCTCCCTCTGCCTCCCCGGGGAGACCCAGGATGAATATTCGATCATGAACGAGCGTCAGAATTTCAGATAAGCGCGATTCTCGTCGTCGTTATTCGCGCGGATCGAAACTCCTGGGGATCAACCTGTGATATAGGGCCACTTGCGCCGCTAGATGATAATGGCGAACTGGGCGGTGCATTGAAACGGACCGTGTTTTATATTAAACAAAGGGGGGAATTAAGAATTATATAAGGAAGTCATCGGGGGGAAAAAATGAAGATTTAGAGAGAATATCGGTGAGAAAGCGTATCGACACGCCAATCGTGTGTTCACAGATACGGAATAAATTATTTGCCGCGAAACTAGAATATATTCCAGTAGAACTGAAATATGTGTTACGTATTTATAAAGATGGAGGAGCGAGGAAAAAAGCAATCGCTATGTATTTCGATGTAATGTTGATGCATATTTGAAATTTCTACATCCAGCGACAAGGGGCAACAGATTTTCTAGCGTGAAAATGGAATTTTTTCACTAAAAAATTTATATCCATTTACAATGCACGATGCGCATTCGTATAAATCGGAGCAGAAAATTGCGAATGAGAAAATGTTCTGTAACGAAAGGGAGAAGCCTATCTACCGTGTTCGTCGGAATGCGAAGTTTCGTTTAATTTGATCAACAATTGATACAAATATAAAAATGACGAAAAGGAAGAATCGGTATGCGTATATTGATCTGCAGTATATCAGGAAGGGAGGCAGGATCGCTCGCCAAGGACACGGAAGAAGTCCTCTTTGCCATCTGGCGGTTTCCTGCAGTATCACCTGACTGCAAAATATCTTTTCTGCAGCTCTCTACAGTTCTCGGCTGCCGATATTTCGATAGAGCGAAAAATGCAGTTCGCCGCTCAACACTTACACGGTACATAAATATTTTCTGACCCCGTTTCGTATCTAAATAGAAATTCTAAATGGCGGTTTCCCGCGGGATTCTGTTGCCGAGAAGCGTTAAGGGGAAAATGAAACGTTTACGGTTGCCAATCCTCCCTGCGCAGCTGCACTCGTAAATCGCTAGGTGGAACGTGAATGTTCAAATAGCTGAACAGATTAATAATACGCGGGGCAGTTTCGCGTCTTTGGTTAGCTAATCTTAACGATAATTTTACACGCGGGCAATCTCGTTGGTGAACTGCGAAAACGCGTTGTTAAAACACGTAGTTTGAAAAACGGGCAGAAATGGTCAAAGAGGAGAGGAAAAAGGGCACAGGCGAAGACAGCACCTACGTCCACGTAATTGCCAACCAATTTATTTAAACACAAGCTGAACAGTCGTTAAACTTGATGGGGGCCTACCTTACCGGTTGAGGAACCTGTTCAGCAACGGAACGGTAACATTAAGGAGCGTTCACACGAGTGTCGTTCGCGAGACTTCGCGCGGCCAGTCTTAGAACTACGGCGGGAGTAGGACAAAATTTCGAAATTATTAACTCGAAACCTATATTTAATGCCGTCGTTCGAATCGTTTCGTTTCGATCGAAATCGGTTTCGGTCATGAAGCAAATAAATCGACTCGAAGATAATTGCTGAAGCCAGCTGCTCGCTTAAATCCGGTCCCCACTTCAAATATTAATATTAATATGTAAAATATATATAGAGAGAGAGCGCAATGCAACGTTAAATCATAAACTCGAGCGTCAAGATGCCATTGTCGATTTAACAGCTCCTATTATAGCACGATGAAACGCACGAACCATTTGCATAATTTCAGACGCTATTAAAATTACGTTATGAATTATTAATTTTCGTATCATTTTCCTTTTTCTTTCTTTTTTTTTTCGCCGATAGTAACACGCATCGAATTATTCGCGATATCGTTTCGTATCCTTGAACCGATCAAAGTCAATAAGATTGGAAATGCGCGGTGAACACGTGAGCGCGCGAGAAATACCCAGTCGGTGTCGTTCACCCATGCGCGTATTTCATAGAGTTTCAAAGTTACGCAACCGCTGGTATAAACATGAAAAGATACGATTCATTAGCGTGTTATCAAGATAGCAATGAGCAGTAAGTAATACGTAATGATAGGATACAGAACTGGCGTGGATAATGAAGAAAGTGTGTTTTGCGACGACAAAGGGGATAATAACGGTTGGTTAGAAGTAGCCGGCCAGGCCGAATGAATGACTGGCAGCTTACACGTAAACAAACAAGTATCAATGCGTCCAAATTGAAACATAAAACGAAATGAATGAGCCCATAAATACTTAGACCTAATGGTAGGGTGCGGGTAAGCTATTGCTCGAAGATCGTTACTTATGCGAACGTTGTAAGAGAACGTGCCCGATACCTTTGTAAATATTGGCGTCGCGTCGCCTCGCTTTAAATGCTAACTTTTCATCGAAATTCTAATCGCATTATTCTCATTGTTTTGTTATTTTATCTCGATAGATATAGCGGAGGACGCAACTTAAAAAATACATTATCAAACGTTCGTAATGTCAGACAGTTGAACGGTGTAATTAGCTTTTCTTTTTTAATTTCAAGGCTTGTCGTTCGTTCAACCTGATACATTTAAATCGGATTGTTCGTCACGTCGGTGGATACCCGACGATTATTATGGCGATCAAACGAACGTTTTTCTTGCGCAAACGCAGCCGCTTAATTTGTAGAACGCAAATAGCAGCAGCGAAATCGAACGTGTATTCTTAATTAATTGAACGTTAACTCACCCCATCGTCCTGCAGACGTTGATCCTGTTCATCATCTTACGGTGCCTACGCGAATCTGCCTCTGCATTCTGAAACGAAAAGAGACAACGATTAAGGAAATCTTCGAAAATTACAAGCCGCGTTTAACAGGACTCTATGTGGAACTACGGACTTCTACTTTGTATAAATGCTGCTATTGAAGAGGATCGGTAAAGCAGCCCCGATATTCATCCGGGACGAATAATGAACGATTGAGTATCGGGTTTACAATGATTTTCTGTTTCACGGGGACACTGATGGTCTTTGTGCGCGACCGGGCTATCGTGACATTAAGATTCCAAGAGGGAGGCCTGACAGACGGCCGTGCAACGCCATATTCGATTCGCTTTCGTCCACGAACTTTAGCTTCTCTGTCACGCAACTAATTCCCCTTTGCTTTTCTTGCGGGATTGAAAAAAAGAAAAAAGAATGTGAAAAAATGCCGACTTCCAAGAGCACACCGGCGTAACTGATATCGTTTCAACGACGGTATTGATACTGCTGAACGATCTTTTGGTTTTTCATCGCGTGGGAATTTTTTGCCAACCGCCACCCATGGCCCGAGAGACGTTCGAGACGATCTAACGACCGATCCTCGTTTATTTCTGTGTTCCACTTTGTTTCATCCTTGCAGAAACACGGGATACCGCGTGAAGAATTCGAGGCACGGTTTATTTTACAGGCTGCGAAGGTTTGAAACCAGTTCGATGCTGACGAGGCGCGAGACGCTGGAAAATGGAAGGATTCACTGTCGCAAGGTAATTGAACGTGTCTCGCTCGTTGCGTCTATGGCAGCCATATAACGAGAAGGAGACTTAGACGATCCGTGAGCTTGCAATCAGCGAGTCTATCGGGCCAGATTATGCCAGTTAAGTGTTACGTAACGAAAGACATCGACCGTATGTATTAATACCTCGCGTCGTTCAACCAGCGACCATAGTGCCAGCAATAACAATAATGCATTTCTCCGTAGCTGAGCCTGGTGCTGTACACACGCGACACCACCGCGTGGATTTGCAATTCGAACGTCTATAGCCGTAAATAAATCGAGAGGCTACTCGGCGTGTCCGCGCCAACGGATAAACGTGGTTAGAAGAGAGAAAGTACGTGGAAAGGGAAACTAGACTTTTCTGGACGAACAGATGAAACTAGACGGATGGATGGCGAGGTGTGGAAATAAGAGGAACAATACGAGTTAAGAATATCGCGGTATCTTTTTCCTTTTCTTCTGAAGATCGAGAGGATAACAGCGTCGTTATACCGCAACATGGACGCAACAGCTGCAACACAAGTCACGTTTGTTTGGCTTAAGGCAATTCCCCGTCATTTCGTATGTGAGCTCTTTCAAGAAATTTTTTCTGTAAACGTTGGTCGAAGAATAAAGAATCCATTATGTGGTGTTAATGCACGCTCGAAGAAACGAAATCTGCATACTTGTTTATACAGGGACCGTGCCAAAACTTACGTATTTCCATTTTTTTTTTTTTTTTTTTTTTTTTTTTTTTTTTTTTTTTTTTTTTTTTTTTTTTTTTTTTTTTTTTTCGTAGTTTTAATTTATATATTCCGAGCGTAACGCTGGCTTAATATGTAGCGCCATCTTTGAAAAAGAATCTCAAAACAGCGCAATTAGGACCAATATATCATGCCACTTCCTCTTATTATGCAGACAACAATCATCTTCCTATATCTTTTCTCCGTATCACGCTTACCATTTTCCAGTGTACAATACACAATTATACGCAATTATGTATTAATCATTTTCGTCCAATCTATTGTAATTAAAAATTATTTAATAGACCTGTTTTTACAGCATTTCGAACAGCCACATCGTTACACTATAAACACCTGAGTGGTTACATAAATATGTAACGGTACACAACGATCTTCTTTCTTCTTTATTTTCCTCATCTAGCAGCTAAATTTCTTCGAGCTAAAGATCTTAGTCTTACGTTACGTTAAACGTTATCTAAGCTGTGTCTCAGTGTAGGCTCGTCCATTTATCTAATATCATATTTCTATGATATCGGATTTCTTTTTGCTTTTTATCGTAGCTGGTGTATTTTAATCGCATAGACGGAAAGCAAGAAGCATAGGGAAAAAAAGGAAGAAAGAGAAGACGAGAAAAAGAAAGAAAGGAACAAGAGGCAACTTTTTTGTATCTCACATTATCGTTACTTCGCTCTAAATCTGTTCCACCAAAAAACAATCGACAGTTTTAATCATGAACGTTCTGTATCTTGTGTTTGGTGTTTTTCCATCTTTCTGACCGTTCAAATGCTCTACCAATTTCGACCAATTAAATCAATTACGCCCAACAACTGCTCCGAGTATCAATTAATTCGACGCAGATCTCAGTCAAGGTACAACGCAAGGCTTTATTTTCAATATGAAAAGACTGATACCTGGGTCAAGTTTCTCCGCGCGTGACTCCTCTACAAAGATACGCTTTCTAACTCGAAAGAAAACAACGAAGTCTCTTCTTTGTTATTTTCCTTGCTCATCGATTACTCTTAGTATTATCGATTGGCCGTCGCACGATGTTTACAAACTAATACACGGCACATTGGTTCGCGTGCTTCGCGCATGGTCATGCATTCCATAGTTCTATGGTTTCACTGCTCGCTCTCCTGAATTCGCGTCGAATTCGCTGTCTCTGTCCAGTCTGTGTGGCTCCATTGCTCGCACCGAAAATTAATTCTTCTCTAAAATATCGTTATAAATCCTTCGTCATTTTCTTATGGCAAACGTCTACATTGAGCTAATTTTGGATCTCGTAATTGGAGGATGTAAAGTGGAATTTAATTTTGTCCCTCAACTAGTAGACTGGACTGCTATGATAGTCTGAATTAGGACAGAGTCGAGTTACTTAATTTCAATTTATTTCAATTATATTAAGAATGCTATTGTGACAATCTTCGTCACATAAAACACAGAATACTGTAGGATCATTACTACAATTAGTTTATTTACGATAAATGGATTAGACAGATGTTGGTTAAACAGGAAACGATGGTTATTCAACATGAACTAATTTGAAGTTAATTTGCAACTCTCCTCACCACGGAACAATTTGGACTCTCTGGCTTCTCAGCTCACACTGCTGTTAATTCGTTTATGTCACTTAGCAACCCCTTGTCTTTTGTCTTAGCCCCACCACGCACATGTTCCGCAACCGTTTGTTTATAATTCGCCCGATACCCCCAGGCCCCTCGTCAACGATACTACGATACAAATAAAAGCTAAGAAATACTGTGAAACAGTGTAGCTAATATGTTTTCTTTTTTTATTTGGTAGACTATTTACGATCAATTCTCATTGAGAATCACAAGTAAATTATTTCGGCGTGGTACCGTAACTTGGATTATAATAGTTTATAGTATGTTTGATTCTAGTTGAATCTAATGCTTCAATCTAAAGAGTATTGTCTTTTTAATCTGCGGATCTGTTACCGAATTTTCATATTTCTTCTTTAACTGCGAGTATCTCAAGGTGACGATTTAACCCTCGGTGCATCTATTGAGGATCTTGAGAATTTCTACGTTGGAATTACTCGCTGTTCCCCGTAGTTGCTAATATTTAATCGAAATCGTCGTGGGTCGTCTACTGTTCAACGATATCAATTAATTTTTAGGATATTTTTCAAAATCGATATATATATATATATATATATACGTAATTTATCTATTCAGAGAAGCGAGCATATTTCCGAGTACGTGAAGAGAAAAGTGAGCATCGCTTGGTGATACTGGATCGCCAGAAGGGTCCTACGACCAATGTATGAGGCTCCTATGTAAAGGCCCATTGTAGGGAGATCGCAGCCTATCTCTCTTTACACGAGCCTACAGGCCAAGTAGAGTCAGAAGTTGGCATTCTCGTTGGCGATATCTCGAATGGCAAGACTTATATAATGCAAAAGTTGTGATTAATGCAAATCCTATGTTTCTGCTGTAGGCATCTAATCTTGATGAGATTTTATAATTCGTATCGTTTATCAAAGCGGAATTAGTTTGCAAAGTGAGGTTAAGTTAAGAATTATGTACACGGCTTAAGGATATTGCCACAGTTCGTTTTAACTATCCAACAATTTCTTCTCGATCTATAAATTCCGAAGAATATATTATGCTTACCGGTATATTAATATATGCACATAAAATTAAGATAGATTTAATTGACGTTTAAACAATTTCAATGGTAAAATTAACTCAGTGTATGTTCCGTCGCATGGATGTCGAACTTCAGATCGACACACTATATCTTCTTTATGAAATAACTTTATCATTCTAATGTTCGTAATAAAGAAATTTAATGGTCAATAAGAAATAGATTGGAATATTAGTTAAGAAGTAGAATGATTAATGTCGTTCATAAAATGTATCTCACAGAGATATGGAAGTATCTCAGATATTAAAATAAAATCTCGATATCGCAATCTATATAAATTAATAAACAGATAATTGAGATATTTCAATCGTCTGTAATACGATTTTTAAAATATTACTTGCTGTTAGCATTGTTTCACACAATTTCAAACACTTCTCCTAGTTCGATCTATCACGAAACGATCAATCCATACATAATACATACGTGTGTTCATAAATATTCAGTAACTGCCTACCGACAGAATATTTTAAATTTACTGCATATTTACTGCAACAAAAAGAGAAGAGCGATTTTTCTGAGGAAACGAGCGACGCATGACCGTAGGAAACTGTAGGCCACGTATATATAACCAATGGCTTTGAAATAGGAAGGAAATGGGGAAAAGAGAATGAAAAGTGTCTTTATTAAAAGGCGACCCGTGCCGAATTTGAGCGAGTGTCTTTCTTCCCAATGATCGTCTCGGGTCCACCATCATGATCTTCTTCATGGTGGTCGGTTAGATGGGGGCGAGGACTGGATTTAAAGATGTTCTAGGAAGGGGACGTGTTTGAAAGAAAAGGGGAGGACTCGTAGCCTTTGTGGCCGGGTTACCTCCACTGACAACTCCGCCTTTAAAATAGCACCGGTTCCGCTTCGTTTGCTTCACAGTCAAACGAAACTGCAGAAAAACTGTTCCATCGAATTATCTCTTCCGTTTTCCTTCTAAAATTAATTACCGCGTTAACGTCTATCCTCCAGACATTCTCCCTCTTATTGTTCATAAAAAATCCGTACCGAAACAGTGACCTTCGAACTACGGTACCAAAGCGACGCGATTTTTAAACTCTCATGGAATTTTTTTAGTAAAAATAATAAACTGAATTTCTACCTTTTCCACTTTTCTGACGATATCAATTGTCTATCATGGAAATTTCTTTTAGACTGAGCTGCCTGCTATGAAACAGCGCGCTTCTAAAACTTTTAAAGTTTAGTTTTCAACCTTTTTATTATTTTTAGATAAAATATAATATAAAACAAAAAATGTAGTGCATCTATTATTTCCTTATAAAACGGAAGAGACTTTTGAAGCAACCAAATACATTTACTTAGTAGAGTAAAGTAAAAATTATGAATAAAATTTTAAGGGCGCGATTACGAAATTGGTATGTGTATAACGAATGAAGAAAAATGTGAAATTGTTACAGAAAATGTAGGAGTGGCTTGGAGGTTCCATAAGGAAAGTACCTGCTACCCCGGCAACTCCGCCCTCGAAATACTCGTAGGCTTTCTTAGCCCGACATTCCTTTCATCGCCATCAAGGTCAAGGTAGGTTAGAAAAATTTAGAATGTCCAGACTTCTAAAAACCTGACATTCCGTTCGTAGACGTCAAAGACAATCTTTCCTCTTGATACAGCGACTGCGACCAGAATAAATTGCTTCCGTCCAGTTAGAAATAATTCGTCGAAAATAATAATAATAAAAAAGAAAAAAAAATCCTGGGCCATTTTATCCTTTAGGCAATTGAACTTTCTCGTGCCCCTATGTAGCATCCATAAATCATTGGAATCTCACAAGCAAGGCTACATTAAAAAATGAAAGGAAAAATAAATAAAAAGAAGCAGTGCGATATTTACAGTTACACAAGAAAAAGTAACTCATCCTACGTCCATTTTTCTTTCTGCCAATGAAATATTCGTTGGCGCAATACGAAAGTACATAAGTTCACTGGAGAGGAATCGAACGAAACGACAAGTCGAAAGATATACAGCTTCGTTTAAATTGTCGGAAAGAAAAGTCAGGGTTTTAACAATAGCGGCATCAGCAGCTAATTAAAAGGAACGGTAATGCAGAAAAATCTGTGTCGCAACGGAAGATTTAAGAGGAGAATGCGCGGAGGGTGCGCAAGTCAACGGGCGGGAGAGACTGTACGGAGGCCAGAGAAGTGGGTGATGAATAATGGATGGTACGACGTGGCTATCTCGTGCCCAGTATAGCCTGTAGGACTTTGCGGTAATGGTCCGTAAATTGCTGAACCGTAGGGATAATGAAATCGCCGCGGTTGGCTCTGTAAACGCTTCGTTATTACGCGTTTCTGTATCCCTGCGGTCGCGCTTTGCGTTATCAAACCGTTCCGATATTTCGCCCAATTAGAAATACATAAGTATAGATTTCTCTAATAGATACGTTACGTTTCCTCGACGAGAATAAACTCGCGCTTTGCGCACCGTTTCGCCACGACGATGACATATCGTTACTGTGATATTTATTGGAACGTCCTAAAAGTTTCTTTCGTCTTATGAGGAAACGATAGACGCACGACGTTTTTTTACGCGCGATCGATTCTGTTCTATTAAAATAAAGATCACAACGTTCGACAGATTAGGTTTCATGTTTGTATATAGATGCGTCGTTGTTGAAAGACAGTTGCCGGACAACCTAAACTTGCGAGAACATAGTATCTTCTGTTATATTTATGCATTAGAGAACCAGATCTTTTTTCGGAGTTCTTAGAGAAGTAGTAGTCTTTTTAAATTGTCCATTGTGTCCATCTGATCTCATGCTATTCGTACAATTTTCGTGCTTCGAGAATATTTACTTTCGCGTGTAGCTTTCGTTACAAGACACGACTGGTATTAAGGAGTTTTTGAGGTTAGTAACGGTATGGAGAAATTGATCCCGACGAGCGTAACGTGGACGGAAACACGAGCACCGTGGAAAAATGTCTCTCATTGCAAAGACAATAGGAATGCATCTCCCATTACAACGGAAGCATATCTAGTCAAAGCACTTGTGACCTGAATCGTGAGGGCAAATAAGCGATATCCTATAATCGTTCCTTTGATGACCTTAAAGTAAGTGCAAGCAGGTAGGTAAGCCAAGCAAAGGTAAATAGGCGTGCCGCAATGTTTGGACAGAACTACCACCAGGTGGCACGCCCACCTAATTTGCCTAATCTGCCATGCAAATCGGCCACATTAAGACTTCTCTTTACTCTGGTCACTAGAAATTTCATAACAGGTAAAGATCCCGCTGGGGCCTCGCTATACGAGCCATTCATCCTGAAGTATTCCTATCAAATACAGAATAAAAGGGAAGCTTATCTTAAATAAGATCGTTGTACGAAGAGCTGCAACAAAGAGTCGATGGCAAATAATTTCACTTTCCGCGTTAGAACGTCTGGGTAATTACCAATCTGTCAGTCGTTTAAACCAGTTTAAAGCGAAACAGATTTTAACTGTCGCTATCTTTTTATTGCTGGACATTGCTGGCGAACTTCACCGTGCAATTATTCAAAATTACTAAGGCAGCGAGTTGTAGGAAAGTGAAACGAGAACGAGAACGAGAACACGGCCAGATGAAAAAAGCATCGCGATTCTTCGCATGGTGTTCTCGTAATTATTTCACGTAGCTCGGTGTCTACCTACTTAATGCACTGGCGTGATATGCACATTAATGGCGTCATACACGATAACCCTAGGCGCTAACAAGAAGTGACTGACGCCTGAACGTTTTAGATTAACCAGATAGGTTGCTACATAAACGAACTTCCGGTGCGCGTGTGAATAATGTGCTGCTAGCAAAAAATATTGCATTTTTGATAGCGCGCGGGAAACTTCTGCATCGATACTCCCATGTTCCTCGTTAAACTGAACAAGGTTACTCTTTGCCGATCACGTGATATCGCGTCGTAGGTTCCATTCAATGGTCCATCATGCTGTCATACTAATTTAATCACTTCAATTCGTTCCGCCTTATCCGGCGGGCTACGAGGATCGTGCGAAACCACGTTCGACCCGCGCATCAAAATTATAACTTGCAAGCTAAGATATCTGGTGTAAATCGAAATGCAACAGATTCGAACAAACGGCAGAGGAATGGTCGGTATTGTACCTACCGAGTCAGTTTTTATCGAACGTAAATTACGCCGGTAAGAAGAATGACGCCGTTGGTTCTACTTCTTTAAAACGTACATTCAATTCCGAAAGTAGACAGCAGATACTGCGCGCGTTACTTGATCCATGCGGCTTGCGTTCGTAGCAAAAAGCTGCAGGTTGAAACTTGCCCGATCGAAGAAAGAACTGCACGTCGCGACTATAAGTAGGTATAGGATAAAACTATGGTATAGAACGTTCGATAAAAAATATCGAGGAAATTTAAGGCATCCACTACCAGTTGGTAGTTGGGAAGAAGCAACGATGCATATCGCTGAACCGTCCAGTTTAGACTTTGTAATATTACATACGACTTGTACGGTTAACTGTACGTACGATCATAGAAACAATAGAAGTGAGATAGGATCGCGAAACAGAAGTCGTGGATTATCGGGTAGACCAATACTCCTAGATATCCGGCGCGTAGGCTTGGACAGGGTCGTGCAGGATACTTGGTGTACATAAGAGTGGCGACGTGGGCTGGTAAGCTTTTCATCAAGTGGGTTCATCGGGGCCAAGAAGAGCCTTTTGGAATGTGCTTGATCTAAAGAAGTGGTGGGAGAGCCCGGTGAATTAAGCCGAAAAGAGACAGAGAAGATACACGCTAAGCGGAGAAACGGCAAAAACATGATCCCCCCATTAATACTATCTTCCCTTCTCCTCATTTTATTCCTTCTATTTTGGCTGCTTCGTGCTTCCATCTCCGCGGATATTATAATATTTTTGCGCATTTTTGCTGTATTATTTTTCTACGTCTGTCTGCTGATTTACATTGTCATTGGAGATATACGTACAATTCTACTACTTGGCTGATTCTGTCGAAAAACAAAAATTATGAATCAACTTTTTCACCGGCTACTCTGACTATATTCTAATTCTATTGCCGTTTCTCGCCCGTTCTCGCTTACATTTTCATATTCATTTTTATCTTTGTTTGTTGATCGATGGACAAGCTAACCGCATGAGATCGTTCACGGTTGAATAAAGTCATTCAAGTTTTTTCTGACGGTAACGCGTATCCGTATAATTTATCGATTTAAATTATATTTTATAACGACGTATCGAGGATATGGAGTACAATTGTAAAGATAAAAAGGGAAGAGTCGTTATAGAATGTATGAAACAATCGTAAAATCGGTGAGTTTATCAGAATTTTACCGATGAGTTTATCTAAGATCGAGGAATATTTACTAGGCTTACTTTCTGCTACTTGCGAGCAAACACGACGGTGGCTGCGCAAGGGGAAACATTTATCTGATATATAACACGTTTATAAGTTCCGCGGAGACGAGAGAGGCAACATGAAACTCAAGCTAAAGTACTCAGCTTGATAGGCAATGAAGTGTAAGTGGATATGTTTCGTCGTCTGCTAAAACGCGATGATATCGGGATTCTCTTCTACAGGCCGGCGAAAATAAATGGGTAAATCAACAAATGTAACCCTACTTAACCACCCGTGATCATTTTGTTTCTGTTCTTGTTAGAAAGAAACCGCAAATGCATTTATTTTTGTGAACCACGTCGCGTCGTTCCGCGCCATAAGGATAAAGAAATGGTTAAAAATACAATGGAAAAAAATAGCTTAAGAATGCTTTTCACCACGGTCGAAAAATAAATTGAACATGTAATATCCATAAATACGTTTTTGCTATTGTTCCAAACGCGACAACGGTCGCTGTAGCATAATCAACAACGGGATAACGTTACATTATAAAATATTAACGGCCATGCGGTTGAAAGAGGAACGCAATATCCAGAGCGAGACCGGAACGAGTGAAAGAAATGGTTGAAAAAAAGGAACTGACAGAAGTACAAGGCGTATAAAAACAACCGTTTCGAAAAACCACACTGTACCATTCGAAGCTTTATTTTTGCGTATTATTCGCTGTTTCTAGTGTTTTCGTTTTTCTACCGCCACGTTATTTACGTAAATTAATCTCTCTGCGTCCATTACATAATCATAATTATAATAATTAAATTATATATAATCTAAAAATTATCGGTTAGACTAAAAAAAAAAAAATAACACGGAACCTCATCTCAAACGTAGAAAATTATAACGTTTACAACGAAGAAAAGAATACTTAACATTAATAAAATATTCTTTCTTTTTAAGAAACTATAGGTACTTACATACTTGTAAAATATCGCCTAAGAGTCATGCACGAACAAAGGGTATCTACCTCGAGTATCTAAAGCCACAAACTATCGTTATAATTTTCAATCTAGAGTTACGACCGGCCTTAATAACGACCAAAGAAAAAAAGTGAAAATATGATAAAATGTACCTGAACAGTAGCGTCAGCCAATGTTGGCAAGGGGTACACGCAGCGTAAGTCGCGTGATGGTTGCTAAGGTTGCCACACTGACTACCGTGGTGCATCGCGCTCAGCTGACACGCAAGATGGCTGCCCGTGCCAAGGGCGTGGCCGTGCGCTGAGCTACGTTTCTGCCGGTTTACGAAAACGTTTTCAACGAAACTCGTCGACAAGAATGGAATTCACTCCCGAGAAAAATCACCGAGTTATGGCTTGCACTTCCACATCGGGCACCCGTTAGCTCACCCACGTTGTTGTTGCACGCGACGCGTACGCCGTGCACACACGGCAGCCATCTTAGGATTCTCCTTCCACCTTCCGCGCACGGTCCATCTGTCGCAGCCTCCGTCACTTCATCCTGCTTCAACCACAAACCTTTCTCTTCCACGTATCCCTAGTTTTGCCTATCCTCAGACCGCCTCTTCGACTCTCAGGTAAGAATCTCGGTTACTGCCGCGCGATTTAGGAAATCTTACGCGAGCCTTTCCAAGCCAAGAAAACTATCCCTTCACGGTGGCTTTAACGATCGATAGTGTTTTGTTTTACACACGCGCCTCTATTACCAGGCTCGTTTCAGTCAGCCGAGAGAGAAACAGTCGCTTCCGTTTTTCTCTGACGTTAAGAAAGTTTTATTAGGAATAATTTCTCGAAATAAGAGCCGCGATATTATTCCTTGGACATTTTTGAATGGCGACTTATTACAGCTTCCGAAACGGCGTGCAGTCTTCGCTAAAAGTATTTATTTCAGTCAAACGTATTTTCTTTATTCGACGCAGTATGATTATATAGTACCTTTCTGGAATTTAAATACGACGAAAGGTAAAATATTCTATTTTCTTTAGATTTTTCAATGAAAGAATTTAGAGACGTTTACAGACGTTTTAATGCTATAATAAAACGATGTAACAAGAAGTTTAAAATACCAATGTACAGACGTGGAAACAGACGCATTATTTTTTACAGCGTGCACGAGATGGATCAGAAATTTCCAAGCTTCCCCCTTACATGTATCTTTCATGTAACCCGCCCTTGTCGTCGTTCCCCTCCTTCGTATTCTATTCGTCTACTGCTGCGTGTGTGGAGCAGCGCTGCGCTGCGTGAGTGTCAGCAGACGCGCAGCACGATACATTTTCGTGCGTGCCTTTTCGTGGAAAATCGACGACCACGGGGAAGGATGACGACGATTTCGGAGGGCTGTACACGTCGACAGCCAGCGGAACAACCGAAAAGCCGCGGCGGCCAGCGGACGTCGCGTCAAGAAAAAGAGGAAGAAAAGAGTGTGGAAGAAGTTTAAAAATATTTGGGGTAAGTGTAGACGAAACAGTATGCGATTGTATGTACCCGTTTCTGGCTAGCGATGTGAGCTGCGGCTTGGTTCTCCTCGAGGCAGGCGCGCCAACCGGTATAGCGATGGGAGACGCGATGGAGGGAGTAGGGCAGCCATCTTGACTATAGACGCTGTCTCGCTCGGCCACGTTCACAATCCCAGTAACTCCATCGCAGTTTACGCTTGCGCATTATTGCCCGGTCGCTGAATTTCTTCTTCTTCTTCCACCCTTTGACACGTGCCGCCGCCCGATTCCCGGAGGAGCAAAACACTTATAGATTCGAATTCGAAGCATGGTTTAATCTCTCGCTCTGTGACTTTGCAATATCCTTTTTGGCAGAGAAGTCTCCTTTCTTTTCTCTTTTTTTTTTCTTTTCTATCTTTTATGTCTTCGTATTCTCTTCTCGTATGCCTGGTTCGTAACGAAAATAATAGAAACGTATAGCGGAGAATATTAGTTACCCTTTAACGTTTCTCTGCTGGTGATTGTATTTTTTATATTCTCCTTTCAAGCTCGCCGTCCACGTTAAATCGTAGGTTTATAGCTTCTATCTTGTAATTGGTGTTTCGACCATCAATTTCGTTCGATGTTATACGGTTTTCAATACGGCGGCTATATTTTATAAATTCATTAAATCCGCTGGCGTCCCGCGAACTGAAAAACTTGGCCGATTAATTGCTTCGCTCTCGTCTATATATATATATGCAGGGATATTGAACTAATATCCCGAATGTATGCATTCGATAACGCGGCATTTATTATGCGAACGATAGTATCGCAATAGCATCAATTTATTTCATCGCGAGTGTCATGATTGTAAATTGAATACGTGACGTATCGTTTACGAGCTCAACTAATTTGATGCGCATTTCAAGCAATTAATAAGCGATATAGTGAAATTGTCGTCGGCACAATCGTTGCTCATATAACCAACGTTTATTCTACAGTTCTAAAATTTCGTTTGGCGGACATTTGTTTTACGTAGATATTATATACAGTTACCACGTGAACACTCTTTAATGCCTGATTCATTTTTATAAAATTGTCATTCCGACGTTTGTCGTTCAACGTATACGATCGCTGTGATTAAATATTTACATTTATCATTTGCATTTTGAGGTGCCCACTTATCTTTCCATCCACGATTTTCCCTATCACGAATTCACATTAGGGCCAGATTTCTAGCCAAATCGATTCAACCAAACTTGTTATATTTTCGTACGATGACAAGAATCCAAATTTCGTTTCTTTCATTTTACGCTACATAATCTATTAAAGTTAGTAAAAAGGCGAGTAAAATTGTTCTTTATTCCATTATAGACTTGAAATAAATAATTAGATCTTTAAAATTTAGCAAAATATTCAACGATCGTGAATTGTTCAAACAACTTATGACCTCTCAAATTTACGTTAACTCGAACACGTAGATGCTTACGTATATTACCTTCTGCATGGACAGTAATTTTTCATTCCTTTTTTCTGCATTTCATAATTACAATTAAAATGAGCTGAATAATCACACGTAGCCGCGTACATTTTAATTTTCTATTTACCTTCGCCAGGTGATAATCGTTAATAAATTTTGAATGAACAAGTATTGCTGGCTAGGGATAATATCAAAGTTTTTCACGGCGCGTCTCCCCCATTAGCCTCAAACGCATTGTTCAGACTTACTGCATATTGATCCCATCAATCTTCCTACTTTCTCCCTTCTGTCTTTCCTTTTCGCGCGTATAGTAACGCGCATAAATCTAAGAAGTTCTCGCTGGGTTTGCTCGGTACTCTAAATGCACGCGTATTACACAGGCAATAAAAATCGCCTACTTCGCGAAAGAATCTCTAATCGGATTTTTAACGATACGATTCCCTACAAATTATTATTTCTTTTCTTTTCTTTTTTTCTTCTTAACGCGAACACGCGGTGTTTTATGATAAACGCGAACTTAATATCAGGTTTATGAAAGCAAGTCGCAGTGCATTGAAAGCATTATTCGTTCCGCAGGAAAAGCACGTTTACTGATGTTGTATCGCGACTGTATTTATGATTGCTCAAATGCTGCCTCAAACCTTATCCGGGTCACGCTTTGTGCTGCTGATAATCTATTGTTGTTGTCGCACTAAATATTCATCATCCATTTTCTTAAGAAAACTATGCGCCGCCTTCTTATTATACTTGTCTGTGTAGCCATTATTTCTTCTGCTCTTTTATCAGCCTTTTTACACCGTGAAATCGTATCGTTGACAGAAAACGTTGATTTTATCAATTTTATTTCCGCGTGTTAAAAACTTACGTTTAATTTCGAATGGAAAGAAATGATGATACATTACAAACACCGTCCTCTATTTGTATAGCAATTAATAAAACTATTAATGTCACGATTATGATATAATTATTGTCGGTAAGATTCGGTTATCGTCAGCTAGTAATAATATCAAGTAGAAACACTTGTGAATGATTGATTTTTAATCGATCGAATATGAAGCATATGCCACGAAACACGATATATGTAATTTACCATGCGAGTGGTAGCAAGAAACAAATGGAACAAAACGTACCGCGGTGTGGAAGAATTAATGGCGAATCCAGCAGTGAATAGTTTCTGAGTTGGCTCGGAGGTGTGAAATTTTAAGAATAATCCGTAACGCGGTAACGAGGAGAACGAGCAATCTGCTTGCACTTTTATGCGCCGTTTGGCACACGAGACGCACGTCGCACCTATAAAACGCATAAAACGTCAGGTATAAATGGCCGCCGCGCACTCCTTCGACCGAACCTTTTAAAACGCGCGCCTCCGCCTCGGTTGGATTCAGTAAAAGTTGCCTTTTGTTTGATAGCCAACTAAATCGGCCCGGCAACCCCCTAATGCGTCATTACTGTCGGGTTTTACGACTGCCTCGTATCATTTCACTTAAGTATATTGATATGGCAACGAGTTCTTGACCTGCCTCAACGCCAACGATCCTACCATACTTATGCTATGTACAAACGCGTTTGTCACGGGCCGTGCTTCATGCAGTTTTTGGCACTTGACTGTAAGAGAAATTATCGTTTGCAGGAAATGTGGAACCCACTGCTTTCGGTGAAATATAGCGCGGAAACTGAGTTATAAATGAGACCGAGTTACCAACTCTGCATACATTTCGAAATATCTTCTGCATCGTTTCTTTTATATAATTTCACCATTCTGCCAGTATTGGTGTTCCCGTGCTCTCTGTTTGATGACGAAATTTTTTAAAATACCCTAACTATCTCGACGAACGAGAAACACTTTACGGAAGCAAATGCTCGGCAAGGCGTCGTTCCGTCGACTGATAACGACAGCTTATCTCTGTACCGTCATCCGCACAGTTCCAAGTATGTTCATCTTCCAGAATATTCGTGGAGACACGGTCGGTTAATGAATGAAAAATGGTTTCATTCGTGATAACCTTGGTGACACTTCACCAATGCAACCCAATCAACTTGTTTTTCTCGTACTTTCATCGAAAGGGACTTCCTCCTCAGTTTCACAACTTCCTAATCGCTTACTAATTTTCTAAAGAAGCTGAACAAATTTTTCGTCACATACTTGTTATCTGGTTGCTTCGAATTTTCCGCGCGAAGATCCTCTTCAACTTCTTGTTACATTCCGAGCACAGATACAAAGTACACGCCATAAGTGGATAGAAAAGAAGATGTCGGCTGTGCACCAGAGAGCACCTACCTACTCATTATCAGCAAACATGTTATCACAGGAACAAGGGCCCATCTTTATCCGGAGCGAACAACCACCGCATTCCTTGCACATTCAAACTTACAACTTCACATTCACGTAACGCCCGAGCCTTTAAGCGAAATGCACACCGCCGACCATAACTATGGCAACGCCTATTCATTATATTCATTGAAAAATTCGTACAAACACTTTACTTTGTTTGATACGTACGATATAAATAAAATAACAACTTCACGATAAAACACCTGGAAGGTATTCAGTTCGCACTAAATATCAATAGGTGTCCCAATAGGTTTTGATAGGCAGCGTAACTCCTTCTATGATATCACAGTACACGCACGACTTTTTCGATGGAACAGACGAAACGATGGTGTTAGAGGCGCGTAGGTCCAAGTGGAACTAACTCTTGTCCGCTTAACCCCATGGATTCTGTTGGTCGTCAAACGGCCGTCCTTGGCTCCTACGTAAAAAATGCTAGGCTTCAATGAGGGGTTCACGAAAAAAAAAGCAGAAACTCTGAAATGAGCAATTGTAGGGTTTACGAGGTCGTGGCAGGCATAAACGTTTAGTTTCAGTCACGGGCCAGATCCGACGGATCGACATGACCACTTCCGACGGATTGGTCTCGTACACTTTACCTGTTATCCTAAGCCTGTGATCCTTTATAGGTTTTTTTCTCATAAAACATACTTCCTGAAGACAGCCAGCTTCTTTTATACTCTTTTTTTTTTCACTAAGAAAATGTAATTCCGCCTTTTGCAGACACTTCATCGTAGTGACACGTACTTCGATTGTGTAACGTCAAATGTATTTGAAAGAAATGGCAATACTTTTTCTATATTTTTTGAAATGGATCGACTGGACTGAAAGATCACATTGGTCGAATGAATATCGGGCTTGAGGTTAGATTCGGTTTCATCCCGATTGGTAAAAAACACCAGCATTCTTCGATATTTTTCTCATGCCTTCATGCCTTTTGTTCTTATTGATTAAATATCGAAATAAAAGATACTAATCTATACGGAACATCATTCTGAAAATTCGCAATATTCGACGAGCAGAGATTTTAATACGTAGCCAAATTATTTGCAAATAAATACCAGCTACGGTATTCAATCGATGACGAACTTTCCGCAGAATATTTTCTATCGAATAGAACCGTGTAGTGTGTTTGGATCAAGAAGCAAAAAGAAAGGTGATCGTTGTATCGGAAAGAAGGAAAAAGTTGGGTCATTACTGTTGGAATCTCGCAGGTTTACGAGGCCGAGAGGATCGCGGAACGACTGATTTGAACGAGTCAAAGCGCAACGACCTTGCAGGTTTACCTTTTTTTACTAGCCATCCCCGAGTCAACGTGGACTGTGACCCTTTATGTGTATTCCTGCTATAAACACCCCCTCTGTCACCCCGTTAAATGCTTTTTTAGCCAAAGCGACCGTTTTTAACAACCCTTGAGAGACCTCGGGTCCATCTACCGCTCGCTCCCTTTTCAGCCAGTCGGCCGCCGTGGAGAAAAAAGCCGCACTATTGCAGGAAACGCGGCACCTCGACTATTCTTTTCCGAGGTTTTTACGAGCAGCCTTGAAATTCCTTGCAATTTCGTAACTGCCTTCCTGACTTGCTGAGTTACGTATACTTTTTTAAGATCTTTTTGTGGCCACGTTTGAGAGAAAAGATAGCAGGGAGAATAAGGTGGAAGGAGTTCGTAAAAAAATCCAAGGCCAGTCCTTGACTGGCGACAACATTACCGTGTTTGGACAATTACGTTGGCCGTGAGAATTATTCTAGACAATTTTCGGCAAGTCAGGTAAAAAGCGTGATTTTAAAAAAGTAGCGACTCCGATTCCCTGAAGTTCTCGAGTTTGCTCTCTGATGCCACGGTGTTCGGTCGGCCGGTAAAAGTACAGTATCAGCTTTTTAGCAGGTTCGTGCAGTCCATTCGGAATATTAACGGTATATCGGTTGTAACTTATACGGTGGAGTCGGGTGACAGTTCCCTGAATCCTGATCGGTCGTCTACTATTTCGGTAAGATCTTTTACAAAGTATCTAAATCGATCGTTAAGCGTGTTACAACATAGATAAGATAGTTTCTCCTATATATACAGTTTATTAGAATTTTACGGTGATCAGATCACCTTTAGATAATTAAGCGGCGATCTATGATTCGTCGGTGGTCGGCTACTGGGGCGCGAAGAATTTCTCGATGCATAATACGATTGCTTTTTCTGCCTACGTACCGTTGCAAATTGCCTTGAACCCTCCCCGTTGTTCATCGGATTAAGACATCTACGCGAGACTGACATGCATACGATGCAGATCATACAAGGTTGGGAACGTGACAGGAATTATTGGTAGCTAGAGTAACTCGTTGCATAAAAGTTTAAATAAGGCAATGATCGCTTAAGATTACCCCGGCTGCCCAGCGGGACGCAGATGGTTTCTTTTGAACGTCTCTTATGCAGGCTCCTGTTTCATTGCGCAATTTCTCTCTCGGTACCACGAACAAAGCATCGCTATCTCGGTTTCCTTCTGCAACCCGATATTCAGAGAAGAACCGCGCGCCTCCATTTATTGAAAACTGGTTGTTTCGCCCGTTACGTGGACTTTTATGTGCCGTGTACCACGTTCGTTTCGGAGACATACCTCTGCGGCTTTTGCGCCTCTTTTTCTTCCCGCCACTTGGCAACAACCGCTAATGCATTCCCGTCTGCAATATCCCGCTGATAAATAATTCACGCTAACACAACAGAATTGTAACATAGCATAATGCATGCAGCGCCTGCATAAATAGTAATCATTTTCATCACGTTTGCCAACCAGCCGAATGTTCGACTAGTTACAGCACAACCACGGGCATAACAACGCCTGTTACAAACCCTTGTTTGTAAAATCATTCATACCGAATGCACGTACGTGCAACTTTCATACAGTCAATCTAAATGTAACGGGGTGGCTACCGATTGGACCTCGTCGCGACTTATGCGCGTAATCTTCGAACGAGTATCAAACGTGTATCTGTACAAATTCACACCAATCTATATATATATACACACACACATATATATATCATAGTATACCAGAAACCTTTGGCAATCAGTATCCCGTGTGTATAAAGCGGAGCCATTACTTCATTGCGGCGTTTGCTCGAAATTGTATCCCCGTTGATTCGAAAAAGAGTTTCAACGATGGCTTACCAGCTACGCACCGTACATCCTAGGCGGCGTACATTTATTCATGGAAAATAGGAAGCATTGCTCCTGCGCGAATGGGTAAATAGGTATCGATAGATGCATAAAGCCGGTAGCAGAGAGGCCGCGGCCATTCGCATTGTACCCGTCGGCAGGGTGGAGCTTTCCACGGATATACGGAGCGAGAAAGAGACAGGGGAAGGAGAGAGAAACCGGGAGAGAGAAACCAGCAGAGAGAATCGCGAGTGCGACGGGGTTGGCAGAGCGAGAGGAGAATAGCGCGCGGCGGTCCATAACATGCGGTAGTAACTAACCGGATTCCGGTGGGCTATGCGCGGCAGCACCATCGCCCCATACGGCGTAGAATATGGGGAATCTATGGGCTCATATCCACGACCCAAACTGTACACTAGCCAAATGGACGCGGCAATAACGGCCCGTTAACGCTAATTCGCGGAATTCTGATTGACGACGGCCGCAGGGAGCGGGTGCGCTCCCTCAATTTCTGTCTCTCTGCACTCTCTCACCGCGCGCTCCATCCTCTCCTCTCCCTGGAACCCTGAACACGTTCGCTCCTCACTTCCTACGTACTATACGATCTCGGTCGCGATCTCTAACGCCGAACGAATTTTTTCCGCATCTATCGCAGACAATTTTGTCTGGTCAGATAAAATGTATCGTCCGTAAATCAGACGGTGAACTTGTTCGAGCTATATTTTTTCGTTAGTTCGTTGTCACGTTTTATCGTACCGTTGAAAGGACTAAAATACGATGTTTGTTTCTTCCTTGGTAGATAGTCCTAGAATTTTTGGTATCGAACGATATCGATGTCGGCTATCTTGATCTTACACCTTCCACGCCAATGTCCCCTATTTCTCTTGCTCGTTTCATCGACTACATGCACTTGCTCTCCTCGAACCCTGGAATCCCAAATGTGAAGCCAAAGATCGCGGCTCAACCCTACGATCCTGCGATTTCGAACGGTGTACACAGCCGCATACACGCGCTCATGAACAGCTGTACCGTTCTTCCTCTTTAGTTCAATTGTTCATTTATTTTAGTTACAGTCTGCTAATTTGCATCGCGTATTCGTTACGTGGAATCATGCAATCAAATTGGAACATTAATTTTTAGAAGATCTTATCGTCGTGCTTTTAATATTGCAGGCATCCAAATATTTCGATGCAACAATGTTAAATTCAGCGGATGATTTCCTCGATCGATTACACCGCCGATTGACATCTCGGTTGGAATTACGCGCGACAGCTTTCTTCGCGTCGTGAAACGCTTTTTTTACGATTCGATGAGATCACCATTTTAATTGCATTCCTGAACGAAACCTATCGTAACAAACATTGCGTGCGTTCGAACCTTCCAATTAAAGCCGACCGTTTGCTGCATTTCACCGTTTATTTATAGACATACGGTTAGCACGCACGCTTTTGCCGCTGGATGCTCACCCTCATAAATGTGTCGACATTTCGCAAAATGCATAGTCGCCAGAATTTGCTAAGAGCGTAAAATTACGTTGCGCGCCTTCCTCGTAACTTCTGTCCATTTTGTACTGACAGTTCCGCCTAAAATTAATACAAAGAGACGGTTAAATCAACGTCAATTAAACCGAAATTTAGACATTACAACTTCCCGATCCGCGCAGACTCCGCAGTAAAGTATTACGTCTACGAACCAATTAATTGTATAAATAGCGCGAAAAATGATATTCGCTCAGGGGCAGATTTATGCCAGAACGATGAATTTTACGCGATGAAAAGTTGGCGCGATTTCTTCGACAAATAAGGAGCCGAGTTGAATGAGCGTTGGAATGAGAGAAAGAAAAAGAAACGAGGGAAGGACCAGTTGGACCAGTTCGCCATTTTGAGATGCCGAGGAGCGCCACCATAAAACGGTCTTTCGACCTACCGTCTGCACTTCCGTTATCATTTGTGCGCGTCCGTTTCATTTTTGTATTTCAATTAATCGGGAATAGTCGAGAACGTTTATCTCGGAATATCGATACGAGCCAGCCCGATCGATATATATCTCTGTGGGCGTCCTGATTTCGCTTGCCAGCCTGCCGTGGTTTCGGCTTTTCGTTGCCCTCGATCCGTATCGGGCTGTAAATTCGAAAAACCTCGAAGGAACCCTATGAATTTGTCCACATGTGTCTCGTTAGCCAGTAGTTTTGGGTATTGCCGGTGGCTGCGGATTAGGACAACCATATGGGTAGCAGGTACGAGCCCCTAACCCTGGAATATTGCAGGATAAGAGACTGGACCCAATTAAAGCGCTAATAACAACCGTTGTCCGACCAACTTGTTCTCCCTTTCTCTTCCTCCGCAAACGTGAATTTACACGCGAATAGCCATCGCAGTTTCCGACACTCTGCCAAGCTTTAATGTTCGTTCACAATCATGCGAATTCTCTTGTTTCTTCCTCTCGATTCCTCCGAAGAGTTTTAACCCGTCGAAAATGCAAATTTCCTTCGTTCGGTGTCTTTAAAAGTTCGCGATATTCGGAGATGTTGAAAGATATATCGCATAGATGTAAAATTGTTTACGACGCTTTCAAACAGATGTTTGAACTAAAGAAATTAGAACAGGAGACTGTTGGGAAGCATTTCGCAACATCGTTGCAACATGATTTTCTTCTTCCGACATGGTCCTTTGTTAACAGTTTTAAGGAACATAAAATATCTTCCGGATACATTTGTTGTACGGGAATCTTAGATGTCATTTATGTTATTCATATTACCATTTATTATTCATATTATTCCAAATATAATTTTCTGCCACGGTGCACGTTCTACACTGTAGAAGGCGTCAAGTGCTCATTACACCACCCCCTTTTTGAAAAACAACCCTATGCTATAAGATATACATATTTCATATGGTTTATCAATTTATCCAGCTTGTTTTACGTCGGCTAGGTCGACTAGATAACACACTGATTAAGCCGTATCCCAATCATCGACAATTAAAACGTGGAATCGATATACGGTACACGAGTCTCGCAAGACGAGGTTATCGACTGATTCATTTCCAGAGCCGTTCGCTCGGAATCGCCGCAATTACTTTGATGTGAGAACCGTGTCAAACGTGACGCTACTCTTGATCTGAACGGCCCTTTGATTCGTGAGAAAAGTGCCATTTCGAACACGCTATTCGCGTATAAATCGTTGGATAATCAGGTGTCTCCGGTCAGATCTCTTGCTCGTGCGTTTGATATTCTTCGAGACAGGTGCGATCACTATAGGTGGTCGGATGTACGTTTGCACCGATATTAGGAAGTAACAGCCTTACGTCTTCACCACCCTGCAGGTGAAATTAATTAATCTGACCGCGTACATACACCTAGCGTGGTAACGGGGTAATGGACCTGGTCGCCCTTTGAATCCCTAAACGCGAGTAAAAACTGCTTGAAATTCTAAAAAATTCTGCTTTCTCGACAACGTTGTTGTTGTTGTTGTTGTTGTTCGTGGAGAAATCGTTCGTCACGAATCCAACGTGATTATCATAGCCGTTTGATCGTAGTGCTCCTGTTTCAATACAATTTCATCTATGCAAATGAACGCAACTGGTTAACTTGCAACTTTATTTCCACGTCTCTGCTAATCACAATCTTATTACCATATCGATGAACGTTTCTTAATTAGAGAATATCAACGAAGATTTCATTTCTGTCGTTACAATAATATTGAAATAGCGTGCCCGCTACCGGACTACCAATTACAAGCTTCTTAATTACGACTTAATATTTACGAATGGTGTAGCGCAACCTTAGCGAGTCCAGCTACACACATACCAATGACTCGTTAACGTTTCGTTCCTCTTAACGACGATGTTCGATAAAGAACATCAATTAGAAACGTTCAAGAGTCAGTAGGATGCACGTGCAAACATCGCTCGACAACCGTTTCAACTAGCTACGCAATCTTTTCGCCTATACGCCATGACGTTCCTTTCTCTTCCTCTTTTTCCTTTCTTTTATTTTTCTATGCTTTTCGATCCCACGATTCCGCGTACATCCAAGCGAGACTTTTTCCCGCATTTGTAAATCTCTTCCACCTACGTGTCGCGTTAAACCATCGAGCGGTGTAATCGTTACTCGGCAACGTTAGCATCGAAGAAAATTATTTTACGGATAGACAGACGTAGAATTTACGCGTTTCGCGTGAAACTTTATCGGTACACGCTGCACGAGCTTGATATTTCGAAACAAAAGGAAGGCGGTATAAATAAGCGGTATATTTTCCTTACGGAATTATGATACACGTCGCGCGTATTTCAATTAAGGATGATTAATCCCCGGCTGGATCGCGTCTTGCCGTCTCATCTTTAAAGTTCCCGAACATCTCACGATTCCCACCTCGAGAAATATTTCGCGTTTCCAGTTGCCTCGCGATGTATCGTTTACCCAAACACATTCACGTTCGATAAATCAGTCTCTTCACGGGATCAAAGGCCATTGAGAGTTCATTCGACACTCGATTACAGCGCCATTTTTTCCCCCGGCTCCGTTTGACGGCATCTAACGTACGAGGTTGTTCGCTTCTCGGGAAGCTGTCTACAAAGCTTTTCTGTCGCTCTTTTGTTGCTTCGAATGGTCTCCAGAGAGCAGTTCTCTAGCGTCACGTAAGAACGTCCTGAAATCAGATTCTAGACATATATATACACGTTGCTGCTGCTTCTCGAGAGACGTCTGTATACGTGGAAGCACGGTTCAGATTCCCAGGAAGATGAAAGGGAGAAAATCAGCGGTGCACGTGCGCAGGTAAAACCGTGGTTTTCGTAGCTTCGCTCGTGTCTGGCCTACGTTGGCCGAATGCATTAATCACTTGAGGGGCCGCATGAACGTGCATTGCGCTCGCCTTCGCCTGGCCGTTTGTGGGCTCAGGTTCGAAGCCCTAGCCCCGATAGTCACGCACTGCACGAAAACACAACGCTGCGGGCCGTTTTATATCCGCAGCCACTCGAAAATCCGCCAGCAGCCTCGCGCCGCCTCAGTTCGTTCGGATAAGCTGCATCCAGGGAATCGTTCGAGTATATTCGTCTGTATGATAAATATTCATGGGATCTGCCAACGATTCCAGACTATTCCGTGAACATATAAATGGACGTTAACATTTTTAACGTACCGAAAGCGCGCACGGCGAAAAGCAGAATGTAAAAGAAGAAAGAAAAATGAGAGAGAGGCAGCTATGTAGGTAGAGTTACGAGTTCGTGGCAACGGGTCGCATGTAATCCGCGTGGCACGTCGTCAAAGTCTATCTCAAAGAGATTCCAAGCAGAGAGGCGTACAGTAAACTCGGTTATCATAGCTTCGCGTATTATCCGTGAAATCTAATTGCTGATACCTACGTGAAACAACGCCCGGTGTCTTAGGTTAATGTGACGCTGCACTCTGATATGGTACCAGCAACAAATGCAGCGGCCCCGGGATGAATAATTCAAGCCACCATGGCAGCGCACACAGCCCTGCAAGAGCTGTTTCGCGCGAGCAACAGAGAACCTCGAGCATTCCTGCACGCATTCGGCCGTTCGCGATTGTAAATCTTGACACTGTGCCCTTATGGTGGATGTTATGCGCCAATGAGCAGAGAGGATGAAATACGCGACCTTGCTTTGTAGCAGCATTAGCTTTGTCACTAGCCGTTTGTTCCTGGTTTCGCCAATTTTTACCCTTCCAGTCCTCGTCCGAACGATAATCTCAACAACAACACGATAATGTCTTTAAGATCGTTCGGTAGTTAATTTTTATATCGATATTTATGCTTATACGCTTAATTAATTAACATTTAACTGGAATAAAACCATGTGTTTAGCAAGTATGTTAAATCGTTTCGTCCATTAGGAAGTAGATGTAAATGGTGTTTTCGTGATTCATCGATGGAAATGCAAATGGGAAAGGTGAAACGTTCACGTTAAATAGATACGATGAAAGTGAACGAGGTTTATGCTAGTCTGTTATGTGCCCGGAGTCGAAAAATAAATCGTCGAAACTCCATCGTCACTCGATAAATATCGTAATTCTTCGGCGGGGAATCGATCTCTCGCGGGTTGTAGGACTCGCGGGGCCAGCTTATCGGTATCGCATCCCAAGGCATCGGCACGATCGAGATTTAATAATTTGATAAAATTCCAACGTATTGGCGGTTGCCGTAACTCGAACGCGCTAATATTTTATGGTAATTATTATAACTTTATTTCCTTTCGATCGTTTTGCCGAAGCCGGGCTCAATAAAATGGCGAAGATTTAATAGTTGTGAAACGCGTCCGTCCGTCCGTTTCTTCCACTGCGATTTAAATTGTAAATGAAACGGCGATCAATTTGCCAGGGTTTGCAGCCCCGGCAAAAGGACAACGGGGACAAGCGCAATGGGAACGTCTAACGATATCCAGCCGCGACAATCGTAGGATTGCGCTTGGAATTGGAAAATGGGAAAAAAACGTCTCTATCTTTAGAGCGCCGTGTGCCACGAGGGGAAGGCCATGTACGTACATCGGAAGATAGATACACCGGTGCTAGTACCAACAACCCCGAGGCGTTCTTCTCTGATAAATAATCGATTCGCGATGGCCGTCCTCGAGAATAAATCTAGCGGGGCAGGCTCATCCGTCTGGGACAGCGGCCACGAAAACGTATGGAGGCGTTTGGTATATAGCGAGGAGGTGGATGCTTGTCGCTGTTTACGGTGGTTCGTTATACACTGACGAGGTGTACGAGGTTATACGAGGTGGTAGATATGCAGCACAGTATCTAAGAGGGGCAGTAGCGATCGTAATTCTCGCCGGACGACTCGGTGTGTTCCTTTGCGCCGTTCTCCAACTCGAATAAGGTTTCTTGGTGTTGGTGGTCGTGTCCGCGTTGGTCGAAGGTAAGCCCGGATCATATTCTTAACGAGAGTGTTTTACGATCAGAAGACCCTTTATCTACGGCGGTGTTGTTGGCGTTATCCAAGACCAAACCGAAAGGGAGTCAGCGTGAAAAAGGGGGGGGGGAGAGAAAGCGGGAAGAAAGAGGAGAGAGAAGCCGAAGCGCTTGGCCGAAGGTGGCCGTGATGTATCTCGCACTTAGCTTTGCCACGCCATGCCACACCAGGCCACACCGAGTCACACCGCCCTATACCAACGCTATAACACCACGCCATGCCGCGCCACGCCATAGTTGGTCAGGTTTTTTATGCGTTGTCACGATATCACGCGTGTACCTATGGCGTGTACGTCGATCGTCCCCCGTTGTCTGTCCGAGATCTCGCTCGTTTGTAATTGTCGCCGTTCGGTGTATGTTGCACGAGAACGACACGATAGGAATGGCTGAAGTAGAGACTCTCGTCGTGTTTGACAATGACTGCTGAGAAATAGGTTGATCTGATACCAGAAATAAGAGTATGCCGTAACTCTTTGATGGGAAGGGACACGCGGACATTGTCAATGGTATTCCCGTTTCTTATCACGATTCCATTTCCCTCCAACGATATTTCTTCATTCGACGGAAGAATTCCAGCTGTATATCGCCGGCATTCGATGGCCCTTACCGGTGCTGCTCGTATCGACCAGGCGTTTTCTATTTCTCGAACAGCCGATTCGATTGAGTAACCCACTCGACTTTATTTTAATCTGATTGACTGGATCGTTTCATTCACCCTTTTCAAAGTTACGTTCCCTTTAACGTCACCGACCTTATTTACACATTCACCGTCCGTTTATATAGATCGCCAGGTGAACTTAAAGTCGCCTGAACGCGAGTAACAACAGGTCGAGAATCTACAAGAACGTTATCCCATGATTTTAGCGCGTCGAGCAAACGATCGGCTGAAATTCGCACGAACGTCAATTAGGTTATCGACCTAGCCCACTTCCGGGTCCATCCTCCCCGGGTACCTTAATCTCCGAGCCATCGATTTCGAAGCGTCTCTACCTGGAAAAAAAGGAATCCAGCGAACCACCATGCGTGTTATGTACGTGGAAGCGGCGATGATTTCTCCCGTAGTCTGAGCTCGCGCGTTCAGCGCACCATTTTATAAATATACAATCATGGCGATCGCGAATCGACCGAAATTAATACATCGTAGCAGGTTACACGTTGCCGTAACAAGTGCGAGGAGGCTGCATCAGTCGCGTTATCTTTATGCCCGACGAAAGCTTTCATCAACCCTTTCGGGTGTACGATACTCGGCCACTTATTCAAATGAGACGTTCGCTCCGAGCACCATACGATAAAGAGATAATTCAGTACACGTACGAGTGCATCGTTATTGCAATTATACGTAAATGAGACGATTACGTGTTCGGCCATACAAAAGACGATCGGCTGTGAGCATCGGGAACGGAACTCACCGCCTTTTCTTCCACAGTGCACGCGCGTCTCGTACGCTGAATGGAATGGCGAAACGCGGCGACGTTCTCGCTCGGGTCGTTAAACGTTTTTTTTCATAAATATCATCCAGCAGCTTTCGCGAAACTGCAACTTGGCGACGCGTGCTTATTCGCCAGTAAAGACACTCTCATAATTTTGACCAGATACGTTTTCTGCCGCGAGTGAGTGAACCGCGAGTCTAGAAGATTTGAATTTCTCCTCCTTTCACGGGGGTAGCTCGCAGGGAGATCATTCACCCTGTACACGTGCACGCGGATAAGATCCCATGAATACATACCTAACGTTGGCTAATTTGCATACGCGAGAGGAACCTATCGGTGTAGGTACGTTCAGCTTACGTACAGGGTGTCTCGAGAGCATCCTTTCATTGTCACGATCCGGGCCAACTAAAAATCCCACTCGTCAAATTTACCAGGTCTGATTCTGTCTGATTTTGTATGAATCGTTCTCTATAAATTACAAAATTGTAATTTCTATCAAATAAGTACAGAGACAAGTGGTATAACAATAGAGAAAATGTATCGCGGTAATACAAGGTGTCTTTAAACATCTTGCTAGCGAATTTCTTCAAACATTTCCTAACATTGCGTCTCTTGACAACGACGAAGAATACAATGAAAACGGCAATTATTTTTAGAAAAGGAAGATTTTTGAAACGCACTATAGGTGCGCTTACGTAGACATATACACATAAGTATACGTAGTGGAAGAGTGGTGTACGTGCAAGCAGTGGACCGACAGGACATCGCTCATGGCGCTCCCTTCGTCCTAAAGCGCTATGTTACAGGGGGTTGGGGGCACTTACTTCGTTCTCGTACTCTTGTACCTTCGTTATCCACTCCCCATTTATCCTTCACGTGATCCCCGTGTACGTGTACGTACACCTTTCCTCCTCTTCTTCTTCTGTGTAATCGGAGAACTGCGAGCACCATTACCCGAGCGACCCGGTCGAAGCAGTCAAAGAACTGCGAAACGTCGGCGCCTGGTTCCGCGCCGGCTAGTTACGCTAGACACTTTCTGCCTTTATGAAAATTCTACAAGCCGAACCTGTTGAATATTCGCCCCGACTTTCACCCCTGTTTTTGCGTGCCCTGAACTTTTTAGTATCTTTATAACCGGCTCTTGACCGTAAGGAGGTTTCGTGGTTCAGAAGTATTCACATCATATTCTCACGAAAAGTATGGAGAAAATGTTTCTCCGCGTTTCTCGGCTCGTTCTTATCCTAACAGTGTTCGTTTGCTGCTGTTAAAACATTGTTCAAGTTTAAGAACAATACATTTTTTTTTTTATTTAATTCTTTACATTCACAATTTGTCCAATTTGGACATTTGGTAGAATTTTTTAGCTGTTTGGTTATCACGGGGGTGGCTACCCCCAGCGGGATACCATGTTCGTGTTTGTTAGGTTACATCCTTTGTGAATAAGAAGAATATGGGAGAATCTCCTGTTAATACGCGACTTCCGGTTTATGCCAAGCCCTCCTCGAGGTGTCTGTTACAAATCTCTCGGTTCAATCAAATGCAAACAGAATTGAGATATAACAATCGGAAGATGGCAGTAGAATTAAAAGTACTTCTCCGTGAAATGCTGTTTTTCACTCGGCATACTGGAGTATTCAAATGAGAGGCAGGTACGGTGCAATTACAGCGATTAGAAAAACGGTGCTGTAAATACAGGCTGGCAGAAAGTTCCCTTTTTCCTCCTTTTTCGACGACCATGTGTTCCCAGTTGTCTGGCAATCCGTTGGTCAGCCTCGTGCGGAATGGCCGTTGCAAGAAGCCGACTTGGGCGTAGTATACTTTTACAGCAGGACCGGAACAACAGTAGCGAAAACCGCGCTGCCAGTTATTTTCTAATGCCGAGTACCGCCGCTTGGTTTACGAGGCTATAAACTGACGTCACAATACCAGGAGCTGGCTTGTACGATGGGTCGGATGTGCTACTAACGCAAACGCCACCACTTCGGATAATGGATTCATATGGTCCATAAAATTAAAGGATGCGACAAATTTATCGTCGTATTTCACCCGAACTTTCGGTTTCCGGACGCGGGACACGTGCCTACGTGAAATTCCATTTCGTTCGTACCTTTTACTTTACCGATCGATCGATCGATTTACCTTTACAAACATACAGTTTGCATTTTGCAACAGTGTGGTTCTTTTTTTATCGTAGCCAGGCGCCACGTGGAAATGAAGAGAAAGCGCGGTAAATTTGAAACGCAGCGGTACGATGCCAAAGACATCCGCTACATCGTAGTCAGGTGCAGCGCATAAAGTATCGCCAGTGGCAATTTTGCCTACAATTCGGATATAGCGTTATTCCTGCTAGCAGTTTGATTTACGAAGATAATAAGACGTCGGCTGTAAGATTAGAACAGAGTCGCTGCGTGCCTTATTAAGACTTAAATTGGTGCAAGTGAATAAGGAAGATGGGAACAGGGCTGAGAGAAAGAGAGAACGCCGACCAGGGATGGTGGTGCATCCTGGCATTATGGCCGCCGCTCCTTGAGTTTCGAGGGTCCGGGATGAACGGCTGGCAAAGATAAGGAAAGCTGGAGGGGGTTGCTCATGGTTGGGGGATTTGGGGGTCGAGGACATCCATCTTCCTCCCCTCTACACGTCCCTCCCTATCTTCCACGCTCTGCCCCGTTGCATCCTACAGGGTTCACCGTACCGACATACATCTCCTGTCGAGAGGGGAAACCTCTGTTCGTCCTGTCCTTTGCTTAAGTTAACTTTACACTTCTTCTTTCTTCGTCCGTTCTTCTGTTCCTCCGGGCTTCCTTCTCCGTTGCCGCGGCACCGTGGTGCGTGCGTTTTCTTTCTTCGTGATGGCGAGACAGGGATTCGAACGAGAGAAAGAGAAGACAGAGGAGCGGAGCCGAGCCGAGCCGACGAGCAGACGAACCGAGAGCCAGAGTCGAGCCACGAAACGAGCATCGCCGAAGAAAACACAAACTTAATCCTACGCGTGATTCATCTGGGCCGCCATAGATCTGGATTATCTGCCGTCATCTGCATATTTACGAGTATCTGCTTTGTCCTGATTGTGCGAGCCCCACGCGTTCTCCTACTCCAGCGTAGGAAGTAACACACCGAACGCCAGATAAACCTATCTGCCGTGACTTTCTTTGTGCGCTGCGCTTTTCCTTCCATTCGAAATTCAACACCTTCGTAAATGCTGGATCCTTGGATCGACCAACCTTTTCTTTCCCTAGGAAATATTTTCCTCGTCCCTTTTTCGTTTCGTCAGAGATGAAATTCTACGTAGATAACAGCGTAGGCTTGAAAATAACAACTGAATCCTGGAGATGTCTCGCGACATCGTGTCGAGAAACCCACCACGCAAATTCCGTACGAATTTGTTACGTTTTCTCTTCCGCCATAATTCTAAGCGTAATCGTGCAAGTTCTATCCGATTTCCATCATCGCGTTTGAATAACGCATCGTTAAACGCGTGGCAAACATCGGCGGCTTTAACGGGGCATAAATAATTGTCGCACAAAGTGAACGCGCGGATTTAACTCATACTTCAGCGTGTCGACAATAAGCTGATAACGGGCCGGTACACGCTCGCGATGCTTCGCGTATATTCCTGGCTCTCATTTCGCTGCGGATTGTCCCGCCGTTTAGCAAACAATATGGAGACTTAATCGACGCCGGACCATCGAATTTTAATTCAATCCGGCGCGCGTTTTTCTAACCGATCGAAATGCACGCGCGAAAACGCTTTTTCACGGCGATAATTCAATCGTGGCTTTTTAACCAAATGCACCGTGACACGGCTATATAGAGGCGGCAATGGGGCTTCTTGGAATTTACATACAGTGGATCGTGCGCGTTTCACAGCCAAGTACCTAAAGGTTATATACTGTAACCTTTTTTTTTCGTCGCTCGCGGCTCTAAGTGGCGGGCAGTTTTTTGGAAAATTATTCGCCGCGCGGCTATTCGCAACGATGTATCATTTACCCGGTAAAAAACGTGATGAAATAACATGCATCACGGCCGGTGATTTATAAAAGAATCGTTCAGCGTACGTGCATTAAAGGGAGCGCAAGAAACTGCTCGAACACTGTTCAAAATTACACGAAAAATCAGCGCAGCATGGTGTGCGGTAACTTAATAACACGTCCGGCACCTCTTTACAATATCTACAGTCTGCGACCGAGAGATCGGATCGAGAAAACGGACCAATAATTCCCCTTATCGTCGATCCTTTCTTAAACCATTTTCTATCTGTTTCACGAAAAGCAAACGTTTCTACGTGTCGATAGATAAACGACGAGATTGAAAAATCAAACCATCCTCTCCGTCCCCTCTGTTCGTCTTGGCTACCTCCAATCTCATCTTCATCCCTTTTACCGCACCACTATACCGTGATGATGGTCTTTGATTAATTCGCGATCGGTCTCGCCGAGTTATTCGCCGATCGACGATCGGCGATCTGCAAATTGCCTACTCATCCAGTAATAGCGACGACGTGCCTCCGTGCCAACCGTCCATCTCACCTTCCACTCTATCTTTTACCTGCCTGCCTCTTGGCTACTCTTTCCGTCGCCACACGGCGCTCCGGTTTTCTGCCCTTTTTTTCTACCACCATCTTCATTTTCTTAATCTCCGGTTGCAGCTGAAAAACCGATCGGCTATCCCCCGATCGTACAGCGTTTTTCAAGCAGTCGGTTAACGTTTAATAAGAGTCGGTCGGTCTTGAATTTTCGTTACCGTGCGCAGTCTACCAGCCGCCGTTAAGGATCGGCCGACGCGCGTTTTTCCGTCGCGTGATCGCGTTTCGTTTACACGCGAAAACGTCTTTTAATTTAACAAATAGGAAAAATACTGGCTCGAACGAGCGCCGTGTCTCGGCTCCGCTCTCCGCGATCGATCGTCTAAAACCGCTGGCTTTGTAATTTGCCGCAGTGAAGGAAGCAGCGATGCTTTAAAATGAAAAAACTCGGTTAATGCGAACGGCGTGTCTATGCTAAAGATAGCGATTTCCCCTTTGAAGTGAAAGCTGTTTGCTCGCACATGCGCCGCGTAACGTGCGAACACCGTGCGGTTCATCGCGTGCTAAAATAAAATAAGAAAAAAAAAAAAAAAGAAAAAACAGAAGGAAAGAAGAAGAAACGCTGGAAAAGCAGAAACCCCGTTATCGACGTTTTGAAATTCACAAACGTTCACGTTCGATCGTTGCACAAGCAGCAGCAGCACGAAAGAAATTCTCCTCGGGATTCTCTGTGAAAATTCTTACGTAAACCGTCTCACAACTTACAGATACAACAATGCTTGACCCGTTCACGATAAAGAAAAGGGCCTCGATGCTCGTTCGGTCAAGTTTTTCTTCGGAGCCCGGAGATCTATTCTTTATGGAGATTACGTGATAGAGATACGATCGAAGCGTATCTTGCGCGCGATGCTCCGATGTTCCCGGCAAGTGATGTTGATTTAGGTCGGTCGGAGTTACGATTTCTTTCTCGGTGCTAGCCGAATGTACCACGACGTTCGTACGGCACTGAATGTGGCGAACTTATGTAATATTTTACGATACCAGTTCTAGTGAAATATCGCGCAGGATCTCCGACGTTAAATCTTCCTTCGTTAAACGCTCCACACGTTGGATCTTCTACGTTTCATCTTTGGTGGATTAAGAGTAATCGTCAAGTTTGAACGAATTTACGCGAGACAGAAATTTGTGCTTCCAACGAAAAATTGTAATTACAGAATTGTTTGAAATTAAAGTGCTTTTGGCGGTAAATAAGTAAACAAGTGGAAAGAACGGGTGAAATTAAAAAGAACTTCATCGGAAAGCATAGTACACGCATTATAGTAGCTCATTCATCAAATCGCGTTGTTATTTTCCAGTTGGTTTTCTACCTGCAATGGATGCAGTTTAGTCAACTTTCGGAAGCCATAGCATTTTATCACGGCCATTCAAACCCCATTGGCCGTGCAGTAGAGATACCGCACATATCTATATACATGTCTAGCCTGCACTCTATATGCATACAGGGTGAACCCAGCGGAACGCTCGACTCCGTTCAAATGAAGAAATAAAAAATTCAATTTAACGAATCATCGCCGTTTTTAAGGACCGGCAATCTGGTTCAATAGTCGTAAAGATGAATCCAAGATAACTGGCGCAGCAAATATTGACCTCTTAGTCCCGATATTCTTATCTTCTCGGCAGCTTTTTTTTTATCCGTTCAAATAGAAAGAGAAACGCTTGTTCGCCGTTGCAAATTGCAAGGTCCGTAGAAACAACTCTCGTTAGAAGATTCTGTTAACGAGTTATACAGCTGTTAGAGAACGGAGAACTTGTTAGAACGCGAATATAATGCCACTCTCTACACCTTTGACATTTTGCTCGTCATTTTACAAAAAAAAAAAAAAAAAATAGAAAATAGAAAATACCCTTTAGATCGAAGCATTAAATTCAACTAGAATCAACATAATATAAATCATTATAATCCAAGTTACTGTACCACGCCAAATGGAGTTACTTAAAATTCTCAAGGAGAATTGATTGTAAATTGACGACCAAATAAAAAAGAAGAAATTTAAGAGCGAGTAGTCTTGAGTATAAGATAAACTGGAATTTTTGCAAAAATTGTATTACCACATTTACGCCACTTTGTATTTTCACGAATACAGTTGAAGAAATTGACTAGGAAAGAGATTGTTGTCCTACTGGATGTTATAAAGAGTATTCTACATATGATAGCTTGGGTTAGGTTTGCATTGGGCAATCCAATTTTAAGCCACGACGAATTGATTGTATTTTAACATTGATAACAAACAATAATTAAAATTAATGATAAAAAATTAAGAATCAATAATAATAGAGAATTGAAGACTTTCGGTTTGGTTCGGGGCGAGGGTAGCACGTGGACGGGGAGTAAAATGAAAAGGAAATTACTATAATCCAAGTTACTGTACCACACCGAATGAAGTTACATAAAATTCTCAATGAGAATTGCTTGTAAATTGACGACCAAATAAATAAAAAAAAAAAAATAAACTACCAAATAAAAAATTATTTAACTCTTTACACTCTGAATTTGCCCAATTTGGACATTTGGTAGAGCTTTTTTAACCGTTTGGTTATCACGCGGCTGGCTACCCCCAGCGGGATACCATCTTCGTGTTTGTTAGCTTATGTTCCTTGTGAGGTCTGCGGGGTGCTTCCTTCTCATTGAGAAATGACGAAAAATTTGGAAACACTTTGCACAGCGAACGTGTCAAGCCTGACCGCACAATGTTCTAAGAAAGCGACGATTCACCCCCTGGAATTTAGCATCGTTGAAACGAAAAATGCGTATAATTAACGGCTGCGAATCCGTACACTAGCGAAAAGTATATGGCGAATGGTTTTCAGATAAACATTATGCCAGCGAAGAAGCTTCCGGTGGATTTCGATCGCATTGAAGATAAGGAACACCTGTTTCGATATCGATAACAAAATTATATACACACCACCTTATTATAACACCATATCGGTGATATTATCTTCTTTATGCGCCTTTGTACGGTGAAAGCTTGATTCCACAGTGGTTATTGGAAATCGATTATGCGCGCCGATAAATTATTATCAACTACACATCATACCAAAGGCAATAAATTTATCGTACCTTGTCCTTAGCGATTTTTTTCGCCGTCGTGCAAGTAGCTGCGCTATCGTTTCATTATTTTCGTATTCAAGCGGCGTTCATTTTTCGCCGCGGTTGCCCTGTACCGCCGCTCATTTAATTAATCACCTTTAACCATTCGTTTTTCTCTTTCTCTCCTCTGCCTTCTCTTCTGCTCGTTTCAATATTTTTCGTCTTACTCGGCCGAGCAATTTTCTATGCGGTAAAGAACACTTCGGCGTGAGACATTCTTTAATTTTCTCACGTTAGATGTTCACGAGCCGAAAACATGCCAACATTATGCCACCGTTAATACGTAAGCTGGCTGGGACAAATTGCGGCCAATTTACCTACCAAGCTGATAGTTAAGCTAAATCAAAGTCGCCGCGATCGAAATAGGAAATTTCACAATTCGCCGGATCGTAGCCGCCTTTATGAAAGGATTTCGCTGATCAGCAGATCATATTCCTTTCGATCGCTCGCCATAGAAACCGTCGTAACGATTCAACGTAACATTTGCAAGTGGCACTCCCCGTGATCAAAATCCATATCTCATTGGAGCCGACAAAAAAAAGAACAAGCAAAAGGAAAAATATCGAACCGAGTCCTCTTTCTGTTCCGAAGCAGATCCATTGCGCGGATTGAACTGCTGCGTCTGCATCCGTCGGATACGTTCCGTTCACTTAAGCGTATGGATATTATCGATTTGACCGAGTGGTTAAAGGGAAAAATTTCTACAGGGTGTTAATAAAATAGTAACGACCACCTTATCGATGAGAAAAGGTTGAAAATCTTTCTTCTTCTTTTTTGAAGAATTTAACACAGCGGAAAAAATTGCAGTACAAATTCTTCATTGAATCTGTTCCTGTTGTTTCTACGATCGATCGCCTAAAGAAGAATATCGATCACACGGCAGAATTTTGGCTAACGCGTATCGTAGTCACGTTGCGGCCATTTCGCGCACGTTAAATACTGACTCGAGGTAATGAGTACACCTGTATGCATATCTTCATCTGGAAAGCAGCGCAGCCATTCAATAGCGAAGCTATTAATCCGCGGGATATCAAGATCTAACATTGGGCAGGACTTCTGAAACGTTCAATGTTTCTCATGGCGAACGAAAGAGCAGCATTCGACCGCCGGGCGAATGTATCGTAACCGACGCCGAAGAAATGGGTGGAACTATGGCGAGATGGACGATACATTTGATTCGTCTCTGCTTTTTACTTCTGTTCTCTTGCTAGTCAAATTTTAATTTGGTTCTCATCTCGCAACCCTGGCGAGATAATATACGCCCGAATTCACTTTATTAGCTTCATTATTTCATTTACAATCGTAATATTCGTATAATTCATTCGTCAAATCTCTTTTAGCGGGGAATATTGTATTCCTAAATTATTAAGGCGTTTTGCCAATAACCAAAGACCCAATATTTCTTCCTATATTTCTCTTCCAATGTTTATTACGAGAAAACGAAATAACTTCCGTAGAGGCGAGTCTAAATTATCGTTATGAAGATATCACCGGCCGAAATTCTTCAACAATTTGATTACGTCTGTATCTGTCAGAATCTCTTTCTTCTTCAGTCGTTACATAACCAGCAGAATAATATTAGTAATATGGAAGTGGCTGATGGAGAAGCTTTAGCACCAGCCATGATGGTAATGGGGGCTTGCTTGGAGGAGGGTTGACCATTCAAGGCCGACTTGTTGGTCGCTTACGGGGCCCAAAGTGGGACCTTCTCATGGAGGGGGTTACACATCGTCCCTTTCCCTCGTCTTTTCTTCTGCATCAAACCATTCCAACCTACGTGGATAGCCAGAACTTCTTCGACGAAATTTTGATCAAAAACCACTCGACCCATGCGAACGATCGCCACTGACATTGCTTTTTAATTTTCACGTTAGAAATCAACAAGACACTGGACTTAATTACCTACTTAATCAAATTTCACTTATAAATTATACATATCTATAATAAGCTCTAACTTATTATAAATAATTAACCACGTTATTGTACCACGCCAGAAAAAATTACTAAAAATTCTCAATGTGAGAATTGATTGTAAATTTTAATAAATAAATAAATAAAAAGAAATCGACAAAGTATCGTCTTTGTCATGTTCGGAGAGAAAAAAGACTTGAAATATTCTGGCCGCACGAAACGATAAATAAATATGCATATTGTGCATTAATAATAAGTGGGACCTTCTCATGAAGGGGGTTACACATCGTCCCTTTCCCTCGTCTTTTCTTCTGCATCAAACGATTCCAACCTACGTGGATAGCCAGAACTTCTTCCACGAAATTCTGATCAAAAGCCACTCGACCCATGCGAACGATCGTTGCTAACATTGTCTTTTAATTTTCAACAAAGTAGCGTCTAAATATTGAAATATTTTGGCCGCAGGAAACGATAAATAAATATGCATATTGTGCATTAATAATTGACACTGGTTGATGTAACTGGTGAAAATCATTTCTAGAAATCATCGAATAAAAATGTCACCAGTTAGGATGATAACTTTTCCCCTTAGTTTGTGTACTTTCTATCGAGGAATTTTATACGGCTATCGCTATTTAAGACGAACGCAGGTCGTCAAAGTTGGGTTTTCACGTAGAAATTCGAAGACGGAGCTTAACACGCGGCAAATTAGTAATTTCGCGTTGTCTTCGAATCAAGGAAATGCCTGGCCACAACCTAAGAAATGCAATTTTGGCGTAGAGTCCTCAGTTGGCGCAGATGTTCCGCAGAATCTCGTTGCACGATCGTCCCAGGAGTACAACGACTGCGGTTTACGAAATAGTGCAGGATCATAAGGAGAATTAGGCGTCTGAAGTTGCAAGGCACGTAGCTTCGTAACGACGTCTCGAAAGGTTCGTGATTTTACCGAACTGCCGAAACGGTCTCTAAAAGTATTGTTCCAGCAAGCAAAGGAGAAAAAAGAGAGAAGGAAAGAAACAGGAAGAGAAAAAGAAGAAAGGAACAACGGGTCCCCCTTCCGCGTTAATATCATCCGCAGGAAAGTCCCAATTCGTCTCTCCCTGTCTTTCCTCCTTTTAATATCACAATTTCTCACGCGTTTCGACCAACGAATGGTATACCCAAGGCCGGAATAAAAAATAGAGCAGTTAAAAGTTGGAAACTGCGCGATCAAACTTGCTAATCTAACTTTATAATTAAACATAGGAGCGCAAAGCGCGCCAAGAAGATAACGAAACTGTGGAATGTTAGCCGAGCCCGATCTCTCGCGTCTTACCGTTTTCCGACTTTAATTAATTTTGCGCGGCACACGGTCGCCATAACACGAGCACGCTCCGGCAAATTAACTGTCACGTAAATAACGCCGGACGCTCGCATGATGCAGCCCCGGAACGGCCCGTGATATACATTCGATAAATAACGAAACACCGGAGCAGCTGATGAATTGGAATAAAAAGACGGAGGTAGCATGGCTACGGGGACCGCTATATCCTTCCGGTATCTGGTGGCGAATCGTTAATTCAATACCGGCGTCCTATCTCCTTTTTGGTGAACTTATCGGGAAGGGATAGAAACGCCTTATCCACGGTGGCCACTCGTCGTCGTTGGGAAAAGCAAGCAAAAGAGAGGAAAGCCATTTCTCCGACCGGAAGCCGGACGCCCTCCGGGTCTCCATTTCTATGGACGAGCGACGACGTGCCACGTCAGCTACGATCGTCCACCCTTCTCTGGTTTTTCGTCAGCCCGGACGACTGTTCTGATATTTATTTTTATTGCCGTTCCTGTCAACGCTACCTCGACATATACAGGGGTGCCCTAGGTCGACGAAAGACTTGGACGATTGCCAGATGAATCGTACGAATAGATCCACACGGTCAATATTTTACGTCGGTTCGTTGTTCGCGCCTGCGAGTTCGTTCTGACGCGAGCCTCCGAATTTAAAGTGGGCGAATGCGTTTTAGGAAACGACGATCGGCGTCTTTATCCTCGACTGCGGGGACGCTTTATCGCCGGCGTCTATCGTTTTCCAACGCGGAGAAACCACGGTGTAACGAGAGAATCGAAGAACGTTTCCGATATTGCCGCGTTTTTCTATGGTTTCGACGGCCATAACGTTTGACCATGTTATTTCTGTATAAAGAACGAGCCGATATCAGCAGGCATAATCGTATTTAAAATAGGAGTATGCGAGTGGCGGCTGTTCCCAGCCGACGGTCCCACCGTTTACCGCGAAATTATAGTGCGAAGGTTGCATGGCCGTCACGAGTTGATCCGACGCGTCGATTAAAATCATGAACCCGCTGCGTCGCCGTCAGGGCTCCAGAAATTGCTCCAGACGTATCCCTGTGGGCACCATGAGAATTCACGTAGGCGCGTCGCTTTCGATTTCCAATTCCCTTGGATCGTTCCCATAGCAAAGAGATGATGAATTCACGCTCTTTTCTTTCTTTTTTTTCCCCGAGTATGGAGACTTCGAACGGTTCCTTCGATGCCGACCTTGGGATGTGCCGGTTCACCTCGAGAATATTCGACAGGTGCGCGTTTTTTCCCAAGACCGTACGACAAAACGCAAACGTTTAATGAATCGATAAGAGCGCGTCTGAAAACCTCGGTGAGATATCGACTGGCGCGGGCGCGCGCGTTACGGCGCATACGAAATACGAAGGTGGCATGGGCCACGAGTACAGGAAATCTAGCGTGTGGATATTTTTCAAAATTTTTTTCCCAGGCTCGTGGGTCGCCGTGGAAAAGCCAGGCGAAGGCTGTGGAGTGGGTGGGCGGTGGTGTAGGAAGGTGGTATTTGCGCGGGCCAAATAACCCAAATAAAGAACAAACAGCGAGGGTGCTGTAGAAAGGGAGGCCACACAGGGTGGCGCAGGGCGACGGAGAAAGAAAAATAGAAAGGGATGAGAAAGCTGGAACGAGCGAGCGAGACCGTGTCGAAAGAGAAAGAAGCAGAGGAGGAACGGGGGTATGAGAGAAGGGAGGAAATGGCGCGCGTTACGGAGAAATGGCGCGGAAACTGGGGATAGTGACGGGCAATGGGCGCCTGCCGACTCCTCTAACCGAACGAAAACTCGTAGCCGAGGAGACCGTGGGAGGACAACCACTCCCTGGCTTTGCCGTAGCTCTACCAACGTACCATGGAACGAGGACAAAAGAGAAAACGAACTAGAATACCTTACAAACGAGAATCGCGGAAGGGATAGATAGCCGGACGACGTGTATAGTGAGAGCCGAGGAGAGCAAAATGAAGGAGAAAGATCATCGCCTTCGTTCTTTTCCTGTCTCCCAGAACCTCCCTTCATCCTTCCACCTCATCCCACGGTCCCCTTTTTCTGCCGTGAATTGCGCGTAAAGATTGCTCGTACGATTGAACGAACTGACTCGGACCAGGTTGCGCATGGCCCTCGGAATCTCTGCACCAAAGGCCACTAAAGACCTCCTGCTCTTAATGGACTGCAAATAACGATCTGGAGTATTTCTGAACCGCGATCTGACCTTGAGACTAATACAGTCCAGTCTCGTTAACCAACGAGGCTCCATAGTTTTCTACACTCGCTGTATCAGCGAAAGATTAACGATCGTTTCTGACAGCAGGTTTCAAACAGAATTGAGTGAGGAGGGAGGGGGAGGGGGAAGAGAGCTAATTATACGAATTTCTATTTTTCCTCTATAGCATTTTGTGTTGGTGATTAATCACACCAGCAGCAGGATCTAATTGTATAATTAATCGCGTACGATCTGTTTGCTACATCGAGTTAGGTTGAGTAACGTTTCCCAGATAAAAAATTCATACGACAGACAGACGATATCCACGGTGTGGATAATTTTAGAGGCATGGAATGTCCGAGATCGCCGTGCCGAGGATCCCTCGATGGCTGGTAACTGTGCCGGCATCTAGCGGCTCAGCCGAAAACCTTGCCACGGTTAATCCGATTCGACAATATCAGGCCGAAACGAAACGCGGCCGAAAAAAGAAAATGGAAATCGAATGGAAATTATTTTCAAGCTTGGCAATTACGCCTACTAGCGATTGATTTAAGAGATCGTGGCGCCCGCTTTTATAGCAGGCAACACGCATCCAAAGTCATTTTCATTGCGTGACGCGTTTCGAATTAACGATTCCACGCGCGCAATTTATAAAATATAAATCGATCAATATTCCGCGGAACGAGTTTTGTTAATGTCGTGCGCGCAACCGTCGTCCATTTATATACGGTGTTTGAAAAATAACGGCTGCGTCCGTAGTAGTTGATAGCACTGGCGAAAAGAAAGGAAACTTGCCCCGGTTATGTTGAAGCATAAATCAACCATGTCGGAATATAACGCGCGACGTTTCGATTAGCCACGCAGCCACAACATGCTTGTCTTTTGCCATTGATCATCAGCAACTATATGGTTACGACGTTGCCGTACTATTGCACGATAGCGAAACTTATTTATCAACAACGTTGCGATAACAGAAATGCGCGGATGAATGATATCTGTTTAACGTAATTAGCGATACAAAGCGAAAATCGTGAAATCGATCATTCGAGGGCAAAGAGATAGTCGTATACCTGTTACTTGCGAATTTTGAGGTTAGGTTGCGGGATGAAGTTTGGGGACTACATTTTTGAAACACCTCGTACACGTATACTGAACCGTTCGCGATATTTCGCAGCTTGTTCGCCGGCAATATCGCTTTTTTCTTTCTATTGATTTTAACGCTCGTCGCAGAAGAAAAAGGCGAACGCAATTAACGTGTAGAACAGTGAGGAGCGCGTTTTTTTGATGCCCGTCACGTAGCTTATTAGCAAGATATTTACGATCTGAATTTTTATTGCCGTTAAGGGCGATGACTCAAAATTATTATTATATCGAGAATGGCGGATACGTTTCGCGTGTGTAACGGGGGGGCTACGTGGCGATTCTACGCGAACGAAGGCGAGGGGCGCTCGTAACGAGGCGCCACAAATGGCGATAGATTGAATTAAGATTGCGCGACAGCCTCTTGCAAGATGAGCCAATTATGAATTAATTACGCTCCACGGTAGCTCTATGGTTTTTAATATCCGATTATGTCTTAACAGCGCATCGACCAAACTTTTCACGCAGCCACTCTGTTTACGGTCTACGACTTCGTTATACAACAAATTAACTTAATAGGATTTTTACCTTTTTCTTTTTGCCAACACCAATTTTCACCTCTGCCGTAATTATCGTAAAACTCCGTAATTAAATAAGAAACGAGACTCTGGTCTTCTTTTACATTGAAATTAACCGTGCAACGGCTGCAAAGTGAATGTTCCTGTCAACTAAACGACAGGACACACTATATATATATATATATGTATGTATGTTCCGCCACGAATACACACGTTTACACCATGTCACTATCTTTTCATTTTTTCCTTTCTTTTCTTTCTTTTTTTTTTTCTTCTTTTAGCGGCACGTTGACTAAATTTGTTCGGAACACCAGACCTCGCGGTACTTTACTGTACACCATTTCTGCATTACGATCTTGTTCCCTTTCCCCTTCTCGTTCCTGACATTATTATCCGTGTACATGTTCCACCCACAAACGTGCTGATGTATACACGCGTGATGCTCCCTGAGAGGTTCCCTAGGACTCTGCGCGAACTACCCGGAGAAAGTAACGTACAATTTCCAAAGTTCTAATTACTCGTTACAGTGCTCGAAGTACTATGCTTCCTAAAATTTTCTCCACGGCTAATAATTACAATAATACCTCGTAAAACCAGTTGTAAAATACTTTCAGAGTATTAAACAATTGTTCAGATTTCTCCTTAACCTCAAATAACTCGGACTTAGATGGCACACATCGCTATCTAAGTTAGGCTTAAAAATATTATTATTCTATCAGACTACATTGACGTTTTATTATTTAAATAAATTTAGTTATCGCACGGAAATGAAGGAGGGACGGTTCTTCGTTTTAAAATAAATATTTTAATTTATCGTTAAGATATTCTACGATCACTGAACGCTCTTCTCGTATTCCAAAGCGCCACAAAAGCTCGGCAAATGGAAAGAAGATCTCCGACGATCCAACACCGAAATAGTTTCCCTGTCAGAACAATCTTCCGAGTATCTTTACGCGCGATCCGTAATTACTTCTCGGAAGAAACGAACGTATTACCGAATTTAGAGTGACTACTTACACCGGCATCGGGCAAGAAGTTGCTACAGCCGGAGAATGTAATGTTACACCTACGTTTGCGTAGAACCTTGTAACACCCACGTAACAGTACGTTATTCCAGAAGCATGCTCCCATTATACCTGGCTATGGGGTCTATGCGTGCGAGGTCTTGTTGCGGTTGATCTAAAACGACCGTTTTGCATGGGCTATCTTATCTTATTGCAAGACAGCCGAGTAATTATAAGGCAGCCACTATAATTGGCAGGTATTCTGCGGCGCGCGTTCTCGCAATTGCACACGGCCACGCGTTTCTGCACGATTTTAGTCGCACGTTGAAAAAGCAGCCAACGTCGGGCTACATGGCGAAACAGTCGCGTCAAGATGGTAAAACATGCATGGGAATACGATGAACTGGGAAACGTTTTAGGCTTCTCTTAAACGTTCCCTCGCTTTATCGCCTGCAACAGCAATTCCAGTGCCTGTAGATCGAGAATCGTTAATCCGATGGAACAATTCCAGTCGAGAGATTCTGCATCTCCGAACGGAGTAGCGTTTGGCTGGAGATGCGAGCGATGAAGCGTAGAATTGTTCTTGACCAAAAGAAGAAAAAAAGAAAAAAAATACAGCACAGGTTCAGAGGTTGCGGTAGAATTGTAAATCAATCGTCCGTTCCTTCGCCGCTAAGAACTCTTCCAAGGCTAGAAAAAAAAAGGAATCCTTGTCCGAGATCGACAGGCCAACTTAGACTTAAAGGGTCACCGAGTCATTGTTCGTAAAAAGCAAGGCTAAAAAAGTCGGACAAAAAGACTGTCCGCGTAACGGCGATTTCAAGCTGCATTGTCATTACTGGCTTCTAACCCTCCGAGTCGACGCCAAGGCCTGCAATTCCACGTCTTTTTTACAGCAATTTGGCCGGCCCAGTATTGACTCCTACGAGGGACGTTTTTACGATAGCCGCTAGTTGACCGTGGTTTGTTCCAAGGTCGGAAAAGAAGGTATCAATGAACAAGGCCGATAGACTGGAGCTTCGTTTAACTCGAGTTTCAATTTAACCTGATACAACTACTTTCTATAGACGAGAATAAAAGGAGCATGCTTGCTCACGGCGTCGTAATTCACGCTGCTTGATATTTATACGCGAGTCGGAGTGGGCTCGACGCGGATCTAAATATCCACGAAACTTGAACGCTCGATACACCCGTTATATGTACCAACACATCGATGAACTTGTATAGAAGGACGGTCATGGTAGGATGCCACGAGATGTATAGGCAATCTTGCAAATGAGAATCGTGAGTAACGGCGGACATTAGCGCCCCCTATACCACCTCTACTCGGCCGAGCAAGAACATACGTACACATAGGTAAAAAGAGTATACGCGTTTTAGGTGTACGTATAAAGAGAAGTTCTCTCGATAACGGGCCGCCATTGATATTTTTTATACCGTCGCCTGGATGGAGAGAGTGGTTTGCATAAGATGGGACGTTCTACATCTTACAAGCTCGCCGTACCAAGACTAATATGTCCGCTCTTGTTATCGTGACCGAGCTCTTGTATTGTGCTGTTTCAGGACAAAAGGACATGGGTGGACGACGCGCGAGAACCAGTCGTGTCGGTCCGCGAGAAATTTACTCCCTTTTCTTTATTTTCGTACCAACAATCCATACCTTTTCCCGTTCTCTCTTTCGTTTTATCCTGAAAACTATTTTCATTCTTGTCATGAAAATCTTCTTTCACTTCTGCGTTAACCCTGTCACACCCTTTCCGTTATTTTCCATTGTATCGTATTCCTCTATTGTTAGAACGTTTCTTAGGTAACGAGATATAGAAGCACCGTTATCGGTACGTGTACTTTCTTCCTTCAATCGCGTGCTAATGATTTTTGTACAACGTACAAGTCCTCTCACTATTTGAAACTAAAACAAGATCGACACATGCAGACCACAGCTTGATAACGAGAGTCAGCTATTAATCGTCTTTATCTGTTCAATTATTTCTCGATTCAGTTATCATTTCTGCTTGTAATTTTTCGAGTTATCAAAGTCGAATTTTCCTACAAACTAAGAGAAAGAATATGTCGGATTATCATTAGAATTTAGAGCACGAGACACTTCTCCGTCTGAATTAGCCATTATTTTATAGGGCAAAAATTATGTTACACTTTCACACAAGACTTTAACAAAGTTTAATAAATATAGAGTTTAGCGAAAAATAAGGTTAACGGGTATTATGTTTTACAATTAATAAATTGAACGATTAATAAGACAAACGAATAATATGTTTCTCGAACTATTAGTTAAACGAACGATAAAATTAACGATCAATATGTCTTAAGGTAATTAAGTTTAACAAATAACGAACTTTACAAACGCTAATAACAATGTTCTTGGGTTCAAACGAGATAACTCTTTACGATGCGCAAAATAATTTTAGGCACGAAATACGATTACTGAAACGCACGAAGGCCATTGCACGAATCCTCAATTGAAGGAAATTTTCCTCGCTGTGCAATTGCATTTGTTTGTTATATTTCCACTGGAAACATCGAGAAAGTTCCAATCGCCGTTGCTAAGTAATTCTGTCTGGAGTTTGATTATTAATACAACATGTGTCCCATTATATCGACATCACCAAAATACAATCCCACGTGGCTAGGCCCGATCTTGAGGCCGTATGCCACCACAACCACATTACTAGGAAAAACCATACAACCACTGCACACCTTCGTCAGGCAAAACGTCCATCCCGTGACCGTGGCTACGTTCGGCGACCAGTTGTCACCTTGAGCCGAATCTCGTTATTACAAATCTCGAACAATTACAGCTATGATAAGATCTAGGCTAAAGTGTTAAAGGACTTTCCCAAAATTACAAAGGAAAAACTCCGGCTTTCCGTTCATCTCCGACATATGTATATATATTTTCTTAATTATTCGTCACTTCCAGCGAAACCACAAAGGATATAACCACTAACAAACACGAAGACGGTACCCCCAGCGGGGGGTAGCCACCCACGTGACAATCTAACAGCTAAAAAATCCTACCAAATGTCCAAATCGGACAAATTGCGAATGCCAAATATTGAATAAAAAAAAAAGAGAAAAACTTTCAGTGAAAGTAGTTACGTAAGTAGAAGCTAGCCAATCTGGTAAAATAATTTATTACGATTAATCTGACGGCTTCGATAATAATGGATTTAAGATTGAGAGTAGATACTTGGAAATAATGGCAGGGATCGCTTAAAATCTCTACCAGGGGGTTCGAGGGTCGCGAAAATTAGATACGAAGTTTCAGGAGTTTCTTATCAGATACAAAGTTGCGCTAACAGCGGAAAAGTTAAAAAAATACATACGAGTAATGGTTGGCCTGGTCTTTATTACGCTTAAAGGCTGTTCTATGGATCGCCTCCTTCTTTTCTCCTGTCTCGGAGCAACAGAACTTTCGCTTATTTTATTTTAGCCGCAGGGTTTTCCCGCCACGATAAAATAGCCCAGCGTCATTATACTTAAGGACGTTAACATCACGTGAGACACTACAGAACCGACCGCGATAAGAACTGTTTTAGCGGCGCGATAACGTGGGAATGTCAGCCGGTTATCGCGATTCGCGCCATTAATGAATTTCCACCGTAAGTCATACGCTGGCGCGATTAATCTGTTCCCTCGTGTTCTGTTCGATAACCGTTCCTTCCTCCGATTTATTTCCTCGTTCGGCGTGCGCTTAAAAATCACCTACAACGATTACCCAAGGATATTGTAAAGCACTTTCCAAGCGAGAAGAAGCAGAAAGAACGAGAGATAAATCTGGTATCGGTTGGCGTCTGATTGAAATTACGTCAGGCTGACTTCATCCCGCAGATAACACGTCCCTCCGTAAATCATCTGAATTTAAATTTTACAAAAATCCCGTTCGATTGCACGGCGCCAGCTCATCGACCGTATCTTACGCTCATTAATCATTCATTTATCGCAGCCGTGAATTCTGAGGGATTCGCGTACGATCTGGAAACTACTCTGTACAGATGAGAAGATAATTAGCCGGACAACACACGAACAAGAAGATTATTCTTCTCTTTCGTCGTACGAAACCTCTGAGAAACCAATCCAACTGACTCAACTTATTGTAAATTTGTTAACGTCGTCACGCGGATTGTTAATATTTAATTCACGAGAAACAAATATGTTGTTACTATAAATTTACTTGCGATAGATCGCAGTGAATTTTGAGGAAAATTGCAAAAAGTAACATTTTGTAACTTTATGGAATTGATCTCAGATTCGGAACAGTTCGTCTGACGTAATTTATAGTTTCACATTCTGTCGAGTCCGTCAAAGATCCACATTTCTATGACCCACACGGTACATGAAAGATCAGACTCCAATACTCGGAAGAATAAGCAACCGTCTCGTCCATCCACGTTTCGTTAAACGCCATCCGGACGACTCTTTCGTTCGAACGTGATGAAATAAGCGTCCGTACGAGTTTCACGAGGGATCTGCATTATTTATGAACCACGTAGCTTAAGTAGGATCCGTGATTTCTGCCGTGGAAACGGGAAGGAGCGTTTATCGCCACAGATAGGATAGGCGGTTTCCACGGTGGCACGCGGCTAGTGGTACAACTTGCCTCTCAAGCAGCAAACCCTGACAGTTATCCAAAGGTTAAAACACCATATCGCACACCATACAGACGCCACGTACACCGCGCCGCTGCACAGGGATATCCCGACCTGCATACACCGATATACGTCGCCTGCAATCTATACAGACGTGCTCACCATACCTTGGCACGGCTGCATTGCCCATTGGTTGTTGCAGCTATGGCCTATTTCGCTTCCAGAGTACGACCCATTCAACGTGAAAGGATCGTCCGTTTCCTCTTACCTCCTTTCCCTAGGATCTGAGCATTCTTTTGTAGTTTCTACAACCGAAAAACTTCGGCAACGCTTGTAAGCGTCAAGACGACCAACCCTTACGATGATTGTTCTCACCCGACAGAACGTTTTAAGCGGATGGGTGCGATGCACGAGCTGAAACGATGACCAGATAGCTCGATAGACGAGTTTTCTCAGGGATTTTCCGTTTGTTTATTCCTCTGTTTCTGGTAAAATGCTTGAAAACCATTGCATGCGTATCTGGAGGCTCGAAAAACTCTCGTTTAATTTTATATCAGAGTTTCTACAAATTTGCAGAATGTCAGAGGCTGTTGCGAGAGTTGCGAAAAGCGTGAGGTGTGTAGACGCGTGTTGGAATGCAAAGTAGTTACTTTCTGTGTAATCAGATATGAAATGATAGAATAAGAAATTCGCTATATCTCGTAAACGAGATCAAACAGAATACATTGCGATGATCTTTCTTAACGTCGGATCTGTCTCTGTCGAGAGATGCTCTGCATATTTAGCTCGCGATAAAGATGTAACACGGTGAAAATAATCCGGCAAACTTCCTCGGAAGTAAAATTCCGGTGCAGCTGAAGAGTAAAGCTTCGCTTCCGGCTGCGAAGAACCACGTGACGGGATATAATGCACCGATATCGTTAAGGTGAAAGTTGCATTACGCGTCTTGCCTGTACTCTAGTTAACAAGAACGCACGGAACGCGTTAAAATAATTGTACGGCACAAAAGATGTATTTTATAATAAGGTTGGCCGTGTAACGTGTCCCGGAGCGGGTTTTACCTAAATTAGAAGCTCGGCGTTAATTACGAGAACGCACCGTTACGCGGACAAGCCAAGAAGCTCGGTCGAGTTGGCGCCGAGAACAAGCTGGTTGCTCGTCACAGGCGTAAAGACAAGCTTTCGTGGTCCGCGCGCCTCGTCTAGAAACATCCTTTCAGCATCAGCGTCTCATCGTCGATTAGCAGAATTTTTCAATTAAACTCTAACTGCTACAACCGGTTTCTCGAAACGAAGATCGTATCGTCGTGGAAAATTTGCATCGGACAGAGATTATTGCCCATTAGCCTTTCGCGCGTTTACGTCACGGATGATTAAATCGACGAGAGGAAGATTGGACGCGCAACGAGTCACCGGTTAATGTGCTCACGAAAGTCAGCGTTTGTGAAAATCTGCGGCCGCGGTTAATTAAACGCTACCGAAATCTAGCGCCCAGGACGATGAATTATTTATCCACCGTCCCGGCAGGCTGGCTACGAAAAATTACGATGACGAGGCGCGAACGCGTCCAATTAATTCGCACGCGCGCGATTAAACTTTCAAACTCGGTTTACGAAGATCGTTCCGAACGTTGCGCAGGACCGTCGTGTCGCGTCCGTTCGAAGGCAAAGGAACATGTCCGCTGATTGACGAGCAATCGAAAGCACCGGTTGCCAGCCTAGCAAACCGAGTACATCGACGCGTCTCTGATTCTACACGCAACGGATCGATTTCGAGCGTAACGTATGACGCGGATGTAACGAGGTGCGTACGCGTTAGAACGGACGGCGTTGTTTTCGCGGGGCCAAAACGTAGACCAGCGACACGCACACAAGCACACGGCCGCGACTAGCCACAGTTTATGCGAAACATTATTCCGGCATTACCTAGCGCATCCTCTCCTCCCCGCAAAATCCGCTATCCTGCGAGCGGAAAACCTACCAACCGCCGCAGGATCGCTTGTTTACCGGGCCAGTGGAAAATGATTAATCACCTTGGCCAGGCTGCGTAACGTTGTACCGGTTAATTAATCAGATACCCGCGAAATTAGCGGTGGAACGCTTCGATCAACCGCACGCTACGATCGAACAGGCAGGAAACGCTGTTGTTACGCTCGTCGAAATACGGTTAGATTTACGATCGTTCGTGTCCCTCCACGCTCGCTCGTTTCCATTTCACGCTAGGCCGTGCTTTATTTACATTTTATTCGGGAAAAAGTTCGGTCAGATGGTCTTTTAAGATACATTGCGGATTTTAGATTTATTCGACGCGGACCAAACAGCCTGATGCGCACAGAAACCGAAGGCGGTCTTTTTCAACGAAAACGCTCGCACAATGTCAGATAACGCGAGCACCTCCACATCTACATGCGCACGCTTTCGTTTCATATTTTTATTCTGCGTTTTATTCTAGTTTATTTTAGATCTGCCGCGATATTTTCGGTCGAAACGACAAATATTTATTCAATGTATAAATAATCTTCGTCGTTTATCACGCGCCGCCGCATCGATAAAACTGTAATGGACGAGGCCGTATTTTCATACGGATTGCTCTGACACTCAATTATGAAAGAAACGCTGAAACACGAGGCATTCGAAGTCCATGGCTTTTTTAACGATCCCTCGTATATACCTGACGATTTACCGCTGCTGCTTTTTGTCAAGAATTGTCAGTGCCGCGGTTAAATCTACGCTAAACCTAACGGAATTATTCAAAAGTCCAATTATATGGTCCATTTCGTTGACGATGAAAAGAGCGGCGTCGTGGAATTTTAAACGAAAACCAGCGGGCAATTCGAAGACCGTGGAACCGGAATAGACGTAACAAAAACATTATCGATATCAGCTGTAAGGGAAAGACGAATGTACCAAGAGCGCAGCGACCCATACGACGTGCTGGCGACCTATCAAAATTCAGTGTACACTTGATTGTAACACCGGAGCGATTTACAAGCACATCTTCCGCCCCCTTGTCCAACCCATGAAAATCATGCTGCAGAGTAAATTCCAGCGAGAGGAGAAAAAAATCGCTATCGGAACACCCGGTACAGTGAGCGTATTATAGTCGGTGTGTATATAGTTTTAGGTGTAGTTTCAGAAAGGATGGATACGACGAGGCGGAGAGAGGTTGGAGTTGGCGCGATTCAAAGTCGCTGGAGGGTGAGGAAGAGAGTCGGAGGACGACGAAATCCAGAATGGTGGGAGGACGTCGTGCGGCGTTGGGTGAACGGGGCGCGGGAGGAAGAGGGAAGACGCGGAAGGTCGCGTGGAGAATCGAGAAAGAGAGAGGTCCGTGGTGGAAAAGGGGTGGAGGGTTGCGGGTGAATCGGCAGTGCCGTCGCTCCGGGAAGGTTGCGAAGGAGGGAGGGAAGATGGGATACGGGGGTTGAGAGGTGGCGGCGGACGGCAGTAGCGACGGCAGTTGAGGCGCATGAGCACCACTTTTATTGATTCCGTAACTGCCGCCATGACTGCCGTGGCGCTTCGTAGGAGGTAGGGGGGTTGGCAAGCAATGGGTTGAGGGTAGTTCATGCCAGTAGCGGAAAGAGGAACGCGGAGGGAGGTGGAATACCGTGGGGGGATGAGGCAGGGGACAAGGGGGATGAAGGAGGTGTGGGGGTTACGAGGGTGAGCCTGATGGGGTGGAAACTTTGCGGAGATAAAAAGGAACGAGGGTTGGTGTTGCCTCGGGATCGGTTGCGAGGGGCATGAAAGAGGGAAAGAAGGGGTTAGACAGCAGGAATATCAACATATCTTATTGCGTCCAAACATACAGCCGAAGTGGGAATAAACTTAAGATTCCTCGTGATACTCTTGTAAATACACGCCGGCGAGACAGTGTACGTGATGCATAGTTGATAAGCATGAAATATTCAAATCGTCGACGAGGTTCGTTTAAAACTCATGCCGGATACGTTGCTCGCTTACGAAACGTAAGGATCGTCTTCTGACCGCATCGCGATGAAATTAATGTCGCGGCTATTTAAACTCGAACGTAGATTCTTTTCTTCGCTCTTCTCCCTCCCTCTTTCCCTCCTCCTGCTTTCTTCTATATTTCACGCGAATTCTATATTTGCACGATTCGAACGAAAACAGGGTTTGTTAACGAATCGTCGAGCGCATTGAACGAGCTCTCTGTCGCGTATCTCATAATAACGAGGGCGCGCAATATATCGCGCGAGTTGTCCAGACTCGATCGAGCGGTATCAAGGCCCCGTTGCGTCCATGCATAGATTAAATTATTTCAAGGGAGGACGAAGGATCGTCACGAGAGATCGTTCGACCGACTCGGTGGAAAGGGACACGGTTTCGGATGAACGTGGGTGTAGGCCACCGATTAGAAGGGGTAGGCAGCGATGCGTGGAGATAATTAAGCCGGCTGATCTATGGCCGTTTCACGAGTTCGCTCGTTATCTCCTCGGTAGCCCGGTGTCCCCCTGGTATTTAGTTCAGTTTCGGATATACGCAGAATCCGGAGGCTAAAACCAATGGTATCCCGCATCCCTCTCTCGTTGTGCCTCCCGCAGCCTCGGAAAGTTCAGAGTCCAGAGGTCGGCGTTCAACGATCCACAGTTTTCCGTCTCCATCTGCCGATCTCTTTCGCTCTAGTCCCTCTATCCCTCTCACGCTCACCTCCTCACCTTCCACACCGCCTCTGCTTCATCTTTCTCTGTTGCTCTTTCCTGACCCCTCCGCACCATTCTTCTCTGCTCTTACTCCTGCTCCTCCACCTCCTTCTCCTCCCTCTTCTTCCTTTTCCTCCCCGCTACACCCTCCCCCTTTCGACTGCTTTATTGTCTGGAGCCGCTCCATCGAGGGTGCATCCCATTCCCAGCTTTAATTGAGACATAAATAAGGTTTGTTTGGCTTTGCCATTCGACCAGCTAGCTATCCCTGGGAATTGGGATTGAGGCTCTGCCAATACAACCCGTTCTGCATAATGGCGACGTTAAATTCTGCCTTCGCTGAAAAAAAGGAAGCTTTTCCCAGCGGCCAGACAGGTACGCGTCTATCTGCATTTATTGGACAGCTCGATTGTCCACGAATTTCATACGATCGAACTATGCATTTTCCGACGGTCTCATCTACCCGTTTCACCTTTTTATCCTCCATCGTGCCTTTCTTCCTCCGTTAATTAATACCACAATCGAACACGACATAAGAAAGACACTGTAAACGTAATTTCTCGCTTCTGTCTTTTTCCATCCACCAATTGCAAGGTAAATAGAAATCGCGTTTCCTACGTTCCACGCATCCTTTCCTTCTTTCCTCAAACTTGACCGTATTTCTACAACTTTCCTACCCGCCAAGTAATTATTTCTATGTGAGAAACCGATACCATCTGTGTGACCGGTTACAAGAAAGGACCCCTGCCGTTCCTCCTGATCTTCGTTATAGCTTCTACTGAGATATCGACGCAAACAGGTAGAATTATTGCGAAGAACAACAGCGTGGAGGGAAAAGAGTCGCGGATGGGCCGGCCAGCTTTGGTCTTGCCCGCTGGTAGGCGTAGCGGCGTAGGCGAGAGAAAATGTGAAGACGAAGGAAGAGGGAAAGGAGGGACACGCCGGGGAAACTAATGTGCCGGTACAGTAGAATCTCGTGCTAGTAAGATCGTAATTTTCGTTAGCCAGGTATCCGACCAGACTTACGAGCAACCTTTGTATGCTGGCGGCGGGCGGCTTTACGGGATACAAGTTAATCCCACGTGTTGGCATATATACGAACACCCTTTGACCAAACGGCCCTCCCGTTGTCGCCGCTGCCTCCTCTTCTGTCTCGAACTTCGAGTGCTTGCTCGGCATCCCGACGCCCGGTACTTCGCTTCTTACATTTTATTCGCTTTTCGTATTTTATCGCGCGAGTTACGCCACTTGTTCTATTTCATCCTGTTTACTCCACGTCAAGTTTGTAGGTTTCCCCGCTAATTGTTAGCTCGACGAGGTGAATATTGTGAATAATTAAAACCATGTCCAGTTTTAAAGACGCAACGTTACGTAACAATAATCGAAATACAACGTTCGAGAAGACCACCAGTTTTGCATACGGAACGCAAAACGGTGAGTTATACTCGCGCTTTTGATTACGCCTTCTTCGTCCCCGCATGTTTATTCCTACGCACATGCCCCTATAACGCGTTATTTATCCGCGGCAGGTCTCGCGTTCCCCATTTTCTCCGCTCTGCCCATTGCCGAGGTTCCACCGTGCTCGATCCACCCTCCGTTGCTCTTTGTTTCCGCGTTTTAACGTGTTCATTCGAATCTGTGATCCCTCTATGTTTCTTCCATTACCGGCGCGAGCGAGAGAGGGTGCGCGCGTAACAGGGAAAAATCGCGGCCTCTAAAAAAAAAGAAAAAAAGCAAACAGAACGGAATGAAAAAGGGAACGGAGAACAGCGGGACAAAAAAGCTGGAGAGCGGTTTTTCCCGGGTAGAGGGCGACGCGTACCATACGTCACCCCCAGTTTAATCTCACCTCTCATTTATGCTACTGCGAAACGACCGAACCGGCGACCGTGGAACCCCATCAAAGCGGACTCTGCTCCGGCCGGTGGCGATTTCGCTGACGTATCCCGGCTGTCCGTTTCCCTTTTGTCTAGCCGCTTCGCGCGGATGTAAATGTCATTGGCGCCATAGCGTCGCCCGACGACCGTTCGCTCCAACCCCCGCCCGATTAAATTACTTTGCTATATGCAGAGCCTACTGTAATCGACACGGCGAACCGCGTTCCAAGCATCTCCATTTTCTTCTTCTCGTTGCAGATTGTTTTTTCCAACCTACTCCACGCATGCTGGAAACGGTCGATAGTTACGGTCGAAGTTACGGTCGCTATTAAATACGAAGTAAGCTCCGGTCGTACTTAAGGAAACGCCGCATTGTTATCGTTAAAAGTGGTGCAGGGGAACGATAAATATGGAATTTCTCGTTCGCCCCCTATAGACGTCGTTCGTAAATGATACGTCGCCGTAAACGTCGTAATTAATAACGCATCGCGTAGTAAAAGCAGCGCCATTAGGGAAGGGAGAAAAATTAAATCGTCCTGTAACGATTTTATCGCGTTTCCGAGATCCAGGGAATAAGGAAAAGCTATCTGGAAGGAAGATACACGCCGTTGGACCTGAGTTATTGACCGATATATGCGCCTCCAACCATGCACGGGATTCTAATCTCGCTTTCCCGCCTCCAGACACTCCGTTCCACCTTCTTCTTCGAGCTCGAACCAACCGTACCTCCTCCTCTTTCTCCATCTTCACCTCTCCTTTTCTTCCTGTCTTTCCCTCTTTCTCGGCGTACGCCCCCGCGGGGAGCATCTTCTGCTAATGAAACGTTGGTGAGCTAGCGCCGACTCGTGCCGCCAGCTCTTACCATACAGCTTCCCCTGGAATCACCCTCGCGACTTACTAATGCTAGCTCTCCAAATTCTCCAACGATACGACGCTCTCGATCATACCGCGTTTCGCCTCGATTCCAGCCGTCGTGCTTTATCGGCACATTCCTTGATGAGAAATGAATCAGCCGAAGAGACACGCCGATTAATCCTCCCTCGCGTACAACCCTCGCAGATTCAATTAGGCGGATCTGTTCGATTCATTCACCGTTTTGTCTTGGAACGATATCGATCGTGCAATCGTTTCTCGATGAAGTTCAAATGCAAATTTTAATTTTCTTCGCTTTTCATTTTATGATCTTCGTGTCCCTGGTTGATCTTCGAACGAGACAAAGCATCGAGTGATCTCGAATGATCTCTAAATTTGTAACCTAAAGTAATATATAAACAATTTACTCCTATTGAGATGTGTATAATTTGATGTGCTGGACTAGGTTAGGTTAGGTTAGGTTAGGTTAGGTGTGTGGAAGTATGTGTACGTGGCGTCTCGAAAACAGACGAATGTAAACAGTACAGTCGTTATGGAAAAAAGCGGTGAGACGCGTGCAAGTTTGTATCGATGAATATCTTTGCAATCGCTTATCAAATTAATATAGAATTATTCTAATATTAATTCCAAGAGTACATTTCACGTTCCTATAACATTATTTCGGTGAACAAGATCCACAATCGCCGACAATTAATTGCAAAGAAAATACGTAGGTCGTAGGTTGGAGGACTGAACGATTGGAAATTACGGGATCTCTCCGGATGGCTCGATATATTACCCGATCGTAACTACGGTTTCGTCGCCTAATGCTAATTTAAGGTGCCATCCATTGAGCTCTTGCAGCGTAACCGTACTAACGTAAAACGCGAGGGAGATATTTTCGCCGGTAATTTCCTCGCGAATATATTCAGAAACGCCTGTAAACGCTTCTCTCTTCTAGATCAGACCGAGTACCAGTTTAAATCGTCTACATAGCAACGATTGCGATTCCGAACGGAGAAATCGCTGGCGTAAACGTTTCCTCTATCTTACGTACGATTCTTCTTCCCTTCGCGTTCTCGATCGTTCCACGGAATCATCGAACACACAATTTCGATAATCGGGCAATCGGATTCCATCGGCCGCTAATTGAAACGAAAGCACAGGCATAACGATAGTTAAATCTATACGAAAACTTGTTCCCAGAGGACGAAGGAACGAAACTTTTGCGTGTCCTTTATCGAAATGGCCGCGATCCAACAACACCGTCTAAGAGTTGAAATTGGAAGTTTCGTTCTACGTCGAATTAGTGGCTTATCTCGTGGCAGACATTAATCCGACCGGCACGCGTTCAACTCGTCTAATTAGCTCGCGATGTACGGTTCAGCAAAAGTTTCAACCTCGCCGTTTAAGTACGGCTGTATGGTAGATACGGGCCGCGGTCTGGGTGCCGCTTGCATATCTGAGATGGTCGAGCGGGCGAAAACCGCGGAATAGAAAGGAGACCGAGGGACGTGGCCGGGAAAAATGAGAAGAAAAAGAAAGTAAGATGGAAGCGGATGTATGTCGGGCACGTAGCCGCGGGGATTGCCTCGATGTGCCATAGAGGCAATCATGCCGGCAATGCAGAGGCCCATCTTACCACGTTACCGCCCTGCATATACCCACCCCCGGCTATTCCGTATATATTTACTGTCTCCGTACCTCCACAAACTGTGCTCCCTCTTTCTTCCACCTTCTCCCTCCTCCTTTCTCTCTCCGTCTTTCCTTTCTCCTACCTTTTCTACCTTTTCCTTCTTTGCCGCTGCTCGGCACGTACTTCAAAGAAATTCGCGAGACGCGGAAATCCGAACGCGAAAATACGGAAAGCTCGAGCTGTCCTCGCATTCTAATAACGCGAGCCTGGATTTAACGCAAGCTGCGCCTTGCACATTTTAATTGCGATCCGCTCCCAGCAATCTTTCGCCTTCTTTTGCATACGAATATCTCCCTTCTTCTTTATAAGCATTTATTATTAAGGTTCAATGTACTTTTAAATGTTAAATTATTCCGTGAAATGTTCCTTACAAGGAACGCTTTTTACAGTCTTATGATATATAAAGTTGGAAGCGTTTTGTGGCCATCTTGAGTCCATCGAATCGATCCGTTCGCCATTAGACGAGAACGAAACGAACGATGGAGAAACAGAAGCGCGGTGTTCCTTTTTCCAGAAGCCGCGGAGCCACCGCAACGGCAAATATTCATAAATCGTATTTCATTAAAGAACGTGGTCCGTGAGCGCGAACGGTTCGTTCCCGGACAGAAGAGAGAAGAAGAAAGGACGCACGGAGGCTTGGTAGCGCATCAGCATTCAAAGTACTCGGGCAGAAGGAGGGTGCCGCTCTTCGGAACAGAAGAGGAACAAAAACCCCCCCGAGAGAGGAGGATGTTGCATTAATATTTATACGGGAAAAGAGGGGCTGGCGTAGAACTTCGGGGGGATGAGGAGAGAATAGGAGAGGGACGAAATGAAATGCAAATGCCTTAACGAGCCACTGAGGGACTGCTGGAGCACATCCTAGTCTCGGTCACGAATGTTCCTTCCTCTCATCAACGCTTACGTTATAATGCGTCGCGACTAATCCTCTTGCTCGTCCACGTGGACGACGACTTCGTTTCACGGTCGTTTGGTTCTCTCGAGTTGCTTCGCGGACAGCAAACCGATTCGATCGGGGGACATTCACGGGATAGCCGAGAAGTTTCCTAATACGCTGGAAGACTTAAACTCGGGGTGATCTCGCGATAATTAACGTAAAATATACGATCCGATGGATCGACAAGGCGAGAAGATCTCGGTACACTCGGTAGACTCTTCTGCCAACTGCCTCGATATCGTAAAAGACCGTTGGATTCGTGCGAAACAATTTCTCAGCTAATTTCCCATTTTAAGTTTCACGTGCGTGTCGACCGATCCCGTGAAACCTCATTAAACCCCTTCCGGTCTTGCGCTCCGCTATCGTAGGTTAATTAAGCCGTAGCCATATCGTGGTTACAGCTGCACCGGCTAACTTATACGGATTTATAGTTTCGTTTCACGGTCTTCTCATTGGGTACTCGAAGAGAACACACTCATCGAGAGCCTTTGTTCGGTTCGACCTGGCAACGAAGCGGCAAACCAGAAAGAGAGAGAAAGAGAGAGAGAGAGAGAGAGAGGCAACCCGTGATAGGCCAACGTTTGTTATTTGCAATTCCACCCGTGGGATTGCACGGGGTGTGGGCGGTGGGGAAGAAGGCCGAGAAGGGTAGGAAGGTTTAGCACGGCTATTATACAGATCACGTGGCGATTGGATTCCTTGTTGAGCGCGTCTACCCTGCCCAGTTCCCTCTGGCCTGGCTGGCTGGCTGGCTGGCTGGCTGGCTGACTGGATGGCTGGTTGGTTCACCGTGGATCACCGGCTCTTTGGATGGGTGGCTGCCTCTTTGGCGAGGCTGGGAGGGCTGTAGTACCCTCACAAATCCAAGTCCAACTCTACGGCTTTCATTATAAATCCACCCCCACCGCTAGGTTACTCTAACGCTATACCGTAGAGCCCCTTGAACCCCTAACTTTCAACCCGCATTTTCCACGATCCATTATATCATTCGTTTCCCTTCGCCCTCGCCACCCTGCTCGTGATCCTGCTTGGTCTCCGCGATGCCAGCCTCCACAAGGGCAAAGAAAACATCGTGAATGTATTTTTCAATTTGGATCACTGCCAATCTCGAGAGCTGCGAACGAGTCAGAAAATCCTTTCCCGCTCCTGTCCTACGATACAGTACGCGTTCTACCTCGCTTTGACGAATCACCTTGGCAAGCATTCGCCACACCATTTACATATCCCACGAGGTTACCGTAGTTTTCGCCCGAGTGCATGTAGGGAGGTCTAATTGCGGGGGACAAATTCGAAATTCAAATGGCTGCATGGTGCCGTTAAAGGGCTAACGTCTCGATGTACTTCGCTGCAACAAACTAATGGGAAAGTTTCACCGGGCAGTTGCTTTTAGCTGGCGAATCGGTATAATCCGAAATCATCTAATTTCTCCGCTTGTACTTGTGGAAGAGAAGTGCTATAAACGCTCTCTCGCAGATTGTTCGATGAATCAATGGAAGCGACTGTAACGTTCAACCGTGGATTGGATTACTTTGCCGTAATACATATTCCTTGGTTGGCTTCGAAGTTGGGCTAAGTCTACCGCGGGGGAAAACTTCGCAACTGTGCCGCTTTCCAATTTGGTAGCTCGCCAGATTGGAAAGCAGCACCGCGCCACGGAATAAATGAAAATCTACGAACGTCAGCCGCATTAATATCATCGCGAAGGGGGATGATTTAGACTTTTTATAACGTGTCCTCGTACCCATTCGTATGTACGCGGAGTGGAAGAGGGAGGAAGAAGGAGTTTGCCATCGGGTTTGACTTGGTGAGTTCAGATTCGAATTCCGTAGGAGCGCCGGATGCACGTAACGACGTCTTACCTACTCCATCCGGTACATACACCCTTCCTGTTATTTTTCTACCACCCACTCCTGCCCACCCCTCCGATTGCAAAGTCCACCCGGAACATCGAACACGTGTTTCATCCCCGCTGATCTGCCCCTAACCATCTCATCCGAAGGCGTTGGATGTGGTCCCAGATGCTGTTACCCAGCCGTCGGTCGACCTCCTATTTTCTCAGCAGGGAATGCTAACTTAGTGCGAAGGGCGTGCAGAAGGTCGACGAAATTGTTTACTAATATCGGTTAGGTGAGATAAGCGCGTAAAGAATCTGTACTGTGTCTGTAAATCTTCCGTATACCAGCGCTACAACTAAAGCCATTGTTTATTAAAGCTGGCTTAACATACTTAACACGTTGACTGCCAGACGAATTTTCCACGGTTTGCCCATGGAACTTTTCATTATGCGATGCATATTATGTTGAAATATTATTTGCAGCAAGTAAAATCATGCTTGAAGCGTTTTTCGTGGCGTGGGCCACCGGTGACCCACGGCGTTGTAGGCGATTATTACGATTGTCCTTTTAATATTTGCTGTGTCGCCGGTCACCGGTGGCCCCCATGGCAGTCAACGTTGTTTATTCCTTTTAACACATCAACGAATGAGAGAATGTGCCGGTGTTTTACGTTATTGTCGGAAGTAACGTGCGCAGAATTCGCTCATGCAATTCGCGCGTGCGGATTTTGCGCGTTTAAAACAAAATGCGCGCGTTTGAAGTTTCTGCGCTTGGAACCTGCGCGTTTAAAATTCACGCGTGCGGATTTTGCGTGTTCAAAACGAAATGCACGCGTGCAGAATCCGCGCGTTTGAAGTTTCCGCGTTTAGAATCTGCGCCTGGAAATTCCACGCGTGCAGAATCACGCAACGTACGCCTGACGCGACAAAGTACTTCAGCAAAATCCACGATACCTTCACCGCATGCTGCACCAACGGATATCTGCGCTCGCCCGTGAAATATTAAACGAAGCGAAATTTTGAAACTTCGTTAACCGACGTTCGTTCTATCAACTTTCGGCGATAGCAAATAATTTTCCAGCGCGTTCGGCCGCGTTCCATAAAAGAGATACTCCCTACGAACGAACAAACGGCGCGATCGCGATAAAACTTGAAGGGAACAACCTGGAGATGATCAACGAGAGAACTGTTAATTGCCGCAGCCCAGAGACACGATACTCGGTGGCAGGGTGGACGCGAACGGTATTATCGAGGGATGGCCGAAAGCCCGATGGCGAGACTTTCTATGTTTGCCGTGTAACGGTTACCTCGTGTCGGATGGCCAGAGGCGCATAGATGTCGGTTAAATGGCGACACTAAAACGGAATGGGTCATTTGATTCGGAAACGATATCTCCCTTATGAGGGATCTACGTGTACCTATCCTGAGGCAACATGGGACCAGGCGATATTGTGAAAATATGCATATGGAGGGCCGTAGATTTGTAGCATACGATCACTTCGATCCGTTCTACCGAAGATTCATCGTGCACTTCTGGCCGTGCATTTTGATAATTCGCAACCGGTTCGATATCTCTAGCCAATTATCGTTATAATTACAGCGGACGATTAAACAGAGTGAAAGCCAGCGATTAAACTATTTTATCGTTATTATACGATATCGTAAATGTTACCCTGACAAATCATCCAGATTAATTGAAATGTTTCGTTCGAATTACGATAATCTTCGTACGAGTTGCACAAATTATTATCGCCAAATAGGTTGCATAGTTGTAAAAACATTAAAGCAAAGGATACACGGGCACGATGGCGGTTGTTTAGCGACGTAATTCCGAGCAAAGTCCGCCCAATCTCATTCAAAGTAATCAGATTCAAATTTGTTACGGCTAAGTGTCCTAATCTAGATCGAGCCAGCCGATAGGTGACCGAGCTTACGTTCGTAGGCCGTATGTTGGCGCGAGAAATGCTCTTCCAGTGGAGTAATGCGGTGTTTATCGGGCCGTATCCCCATCCACCTTGCACGCTCGATCCGACCGCTTAGACCAAGAGGCTGTTCGTGATCCCCTGTACCGCTTTAGCTATCATTGCCCCTTGCTGCAACTCGCTTACAATTTCCACCAAGAATTTCATATTCCACCAAATTTCACCGTACACCGCTCGAACACTTGCCACGATCCTTTCGAACGACAATTATACATTTCAAATAAAATCTTTCTATATTATTATCAAATAAATGGATAGTCGATTTTGAAGTGAAATTATAGAATATACGGTCATTTTCAATAATCTGCAATTACAAGGATAGTGGGATTATTCGGTGTCTCGAATGGGACATTTTAATACAAAAATAGTTGCGTTCGAGTGTTTCTTAATTGTATTGCCATCGATTAGCAGCAGGACGATTAAGAAACGCTAAGTCCGATACACAAGCCTCGTCTCATAAATCGCGGATTCGCAAGGAAATTCGTTTCATCGGCTCGGATAACACAGTGGCAGTTTTTACGTGGCAAGCTTGAAAGAGGATCTCTAAATCCGGATAAAAGACGCCGCGAACCGAGCAGCAGATCGGATCGTGCGGCTTAACCAATTAATTGGCTGCGGCTTTTTTTCCGACTAGAATGGAGACTATAAAATCGACTCATTAGGGAACGCCTCGAGTTCCGATCGAGCGAGCTCATTAAAATCCCCGGCTCGAAGGATCCGGCGGAACTTCTGGAACACGTACAGCAGCGTCGAGCAACTTCGCCGCGTTAACCTTAATTTAATAAAACGGCCCTTTATTTCCTCCAACGAGCGGATTAATACGCCTTCGATCGCGCAAAAATCTCGCGAGAACCTCGGCGCAAGTTGTTTCCTCGTGAATTACGCGACTCGTTCGAAAGCTATGGATTTATCAGGTTGAGAAAAAAAGAGGAAAAAGGAAAAAGAAACGGGAAAGCTGAAACGCGCGTAACGCGCACGGAAACCATCTTAATTAGCCGATTTTCATTTAAACGCGGTAACTTACGGATTTATGGAAAGCAACACGCTCGTTGGCGTTGATCTGCGGCGGGTTTACGTGTCACGAGCCGATGGCAACGTGTGAATACGCTCTGTTTGCCTTTGCCGAGCGTGCCAACGTTTCAGGTAAATGAGACATAATCGTTGCCACGGTATATTGTAAAAATCAAGAGCCCGTAGCGAAAGGGATAAGGATGTACGACATGAAATCCTGCGCTAGCGTCGAACATTTTCAACAGCAAGGAACAGGCTAATGATCGTCCACGGCATCACTATGCGTACCAAAATGGCTTCCGTCTATCGTATAGATCATTATGCCCTGAATCTCGCCGAGGCGATACGGAAGCGATTCTTGCCGCAGAAAGTAAGGAAAAATGAATCGTCAACGACAAAACTATATTCTGTAATTCCTTTCTGGCAACATAAGAGTGAAAGTTACATCAATTTCTTGTTTCCATGTCTTTCCCACCGCCTTTTAAAATATATTTTCCTCGCCGCAAAGATCTTTATCCTTGACAACGGTAATTATTCTTATTCCACAAGTTGAATCTTTTTATCAAGACGCACGGATTTAAAAATATTTGTGTTGTACCGTAGAGAAAAATAATTGTTCTTATTTCACATATTCAATCTTTCTATCAAGACGCACAGATTTAAAAATATTTCTATTGTACCGCAGAGAAGAATAATTGTTCTTATTCCACACGATAAATCTTTTTATCAAGACGTACAGATTTAAAAATATTTCTATTGTATCGTAGACAACGATAATTGTTCTTATTCCACACATTAAATCTTTTTATCCAAACGCACAGATTTAAAAATATTTATATTGTACCGTAGAGAAGAATAATTGTTCTTATTCCACACATTAAGTCTTTTTATCAAGACACACGGATTTAAAAATATTACTACTGTATCGTAGACAACGATAATTGTTCTTATTCCACACGTTAAATCTTTTTACCAAAACGCACAGACTTAAAAATATTTCTATTGTATCGTTGACAACGATAATTGTTCTTATTCCACACGTTAAATATTTTTACCAAAACGCACAGATTTAAAAATATTTATAAAATGTTCAATTCTAATGTAATGTAGCAATACTTAAATAAAATACAGAGGTAAACAACAATGAATAATAATTAATAGCAATAAATAATAATAAATAACCAAGCTTTGTACAAGGTCTACCTGAAAACCGAGAATCTACCACTCCTCCTTTGTCAATCTTCAAAATAATAAATTCTCTCTGATGATCTTGTCTATTTCTAACGCTCGAAATCCTTCCTCTTCTCTAACCGTCCGCCTGAAAATGACTGTTTGGCAAATTGGTTGTCCGTAACAATAAATAAGTTCACACTGTCCTTTAAACAGAAAAAGTCCCTTTGTTTATCCTCGTTTGAACTCCTAGGGAGTTTACATTTATATTGTATGGTAGATAATTGTTCTTATTCCACATCTCAAATCTGTTTACCAAAACGTACAGATTTAAAAATATTTACATTGTATCGTAGATAAGAATAATTGTTCTTATTCCACACATTAAATCTTTTTACCAAAACGCACAGATTTAAAAATATTTTTATTGCATCGTAGACAACGATAATTGTTCTTATTCCACACGTTAAATTTTTTTACCAAAACGCACAGATTTAAAAATATTTCTATTGTATCGTAGAGAAGAATAATTGTTCTTATTCCACACATTAAACCTTTTTACCAAAACGTACAGATTTAAAAATATTTCTATTGTACCGTAGAGAAGAATAATTGTTCTTATTCCACACGTTAAATCTTTTTATCCAAACGCACAGATTTAAAAATATTTCTATTGTATCGTAGAGAAGAATAATTGTTCTTATTCCACACCTCAAATCTCTTTACTAAAACGCACAGATTTAAAAATATTTAGGTTGTATCGTAGAGAAGAATAATTTTCCTTATTCCACACATTAAATATTTTTACCAAAACGCACAGATTTAAAACAATTTATATTGTATCATTATACCAATTATTTACAACTACTTTTACGATTAGAATCTAATTAATAAATATGACAATTATCGAATGGCCGCAACGTATGCGTAGCAAAATTTTCTCGCGCCAATTTCCATTGAAAAGAACCTATGAATTCTCACAAACAAGTACGCAACATTTTCTAAAAATATCAACCAAGAATAAACCGTATCTTTCGCGATAATCTCGGACGATAACAATACCTAAATAACAGAAAGGGCGTGCAGTTCCTTCTCGCGGTGTCCAAGAAATCTGCCTATGAAGGCGATATCATCGCGTATTGGTATTTATAGGGCTAGACCTGAGCCGTCACCCTCTTACTGGCAAATACCTGAAGAGGGAACAGTCAGAGGGGGAATTCTCGTGATCTCTTCGCGTACGATTCCCTGGACGGCCTTTCGGTCCGAGTCGGGTCTGGTCTGGAACGCGTAACACGCATTTTTATCAAACGTTACGAGCACTGAAACGAGCCGGATGAAAACCAATATCTTACTACCGCATGGGAATTCGCCGCCGCTACTCGCGCACTGTTTCCCGACTATATTCCACCCCTTGTTTACATACGTTCGCCGATCTTACGCCCTCCGATCGCAACCTTTCTTCAACGTCCACGGCGTCTGTACCTTCGTAAGGGACGATATTCCCGTAGTCCTAATACGGACTACCCATTGAATGGCCTCAAGTTTGAATAGAGTTCGAATGCCTTTCATATCCAATGAATTTCCACGTTTCGAACGGAAAGTGATATCATCGATAAGCAGTTTTTTTTTCGGTCATACGGTAGATTTCACGTATCTGACGACGTTCCGAGAAAATTAATTACATAGACAATCCTCTGATTCTTATAATTCAGGATTTTCGAAAGTCTATGCTGTTTCCAGACAGACGTCACGTTACTCTCTGGCTGCGGACACTTATGCTAATTTATGTTCTCATGGGTGCAATTAAAGAAATTTATTTCATCTTGCAAGTATATTATATAAAACTAACTATGCTTGATGTATCATTATCGTCTGTTTTTTTTATTATTATATTTTGATCTCTCGAATGTTTAACAAAGTAAATTCCACCGTATGTAAGTACACTCGTAACTCTGATTGCTGTCCGCAGTTTCATGCATCGGCGATGAACTTTGTAACCTACGTTCACGGACACGGAAATTTCACTATACACGTTGTAAATCAGCTATAGTACGTGGATATCTTCGATACAATGAAATATATAGGTTTGGAAAGAAGAAAGTAATTTTGCATTCCGCTGAGTTATTCGCCTTCTTCGGTCAGGTTTCGCGTGATCGGCCGCTCATAAACCGAACTTCGCGATGTAAGAGATCGTGTAACGCATAATACGCGGCTGTCGCATAATTCCTTCGCGAGAGAGGCTATTTCATTCTGTATGCGAGAATTCTCTGGCCGGCAGAGACTCGAGATCCTGCCGGCGAACGAAGTGAAATAAGAAGAGGGTACTCGGTTGCAATAAAACATTTTACATCTGTCACGTCGGGGCAATTTAGTTAAAGCGTACGAGGGGTTGAAGGTGACCATCGCCGGGGGTAGCAGGCACGTGAGTTCATATAAAAAGTTTCTAATCTTAAGCCTGCGGGCGAGAGGAAGAGGAAGAGAAAGGACAAGAGGGACGCGATAAAACGAACTCTTGTAACGTCCCCTCAGATACATATTAACCCTTATTGCGCCCTTACGAAGCAGAGGATGTCGTTTTGAGAATATGTAAACGGCCATTCGAACAACTCCGAAATCTCTGTTTCCGTGTCCTTTCTCCGGATTCCGTTGCTCATCCTGCCTGTTCCGTTCAAACTTTTATTCATTTCTTTTGTTATCTTTTCATCGTTACGCGCAGACCGTAGAAAATAGAACCTGGAGATTCGTTTCATCCCCTAAATGTTAGAACCAAACACCATACCGTGCATATTTTCCATATTTTTGTGCATCGTCGTCATATTCTTCGCAAGTGTATCAAGAAGCGAGGGTACAATTGTAAGGAAATAGCAGGGAGTTGGTCTGAACTAACGAAACGTGGAACGTAATTCGAGTTTCATAGCGGTATCCGGACACGTTTAGCGGAAAAACGGTAGGACAAAAATCGCGAGAAAGCACGAAGAAAGTATCGATTTAATATTTTTAGCGGCTTATGGTAACTAACGGCCAGGCAACTGTAACGCGCGCGAGCTTTCCGAAAGTATTCAATAATTTTCGCACGTCTTTTTGAAATCGTCTGGCGGCAAGCAGAGGGAAAGAGGGTTTCCCTCTTTACAGATATATAGGTATCTCCACACAGCAAAGCGTAAGCCCGCACCGACGCCGGGATTTAAACTCAAGCGTGGAAAGCTTATACAAAGCTCCAAATTTATTGGATGGAAATCCTCTCGGCATAAGCGTGCAAGTTCCCTACAGGGGGCAAAGTTGCTCGGTTGGATTAACACTTTCCTATTTTCTACTCAATGCTCCGCCATTCCCGCTAAACTTCCCCGTCTTTCCACTTATTCATTTTCTCGGATTTTCCTTGTCCAGTTGCTCCCGAATCGCGTTTTTTCCCCGTTTCTCCTAATCCGTAGAACGCGGTGCGACAACAATCCAAATGTTTCTGCTTCGACGGCTATATCTTGAGATTCAACGACGGAATTGTTGCATCAGTGGTACGAGAAGACAACGAAATTTGCATAATCGATCAACATCCGATCTTCTCACTCGTAGTATCTTTGCAATATCTCGCTTTAATAAAGGTAGATTATGTTTCCAAGTTCATCTTCAACTGCAGCTTGCTTCCGATTCTTCTCATTGAGAATAAGTAAATACAAATTGCACGTAATTTTTATTTATAACATTTTTATAGGTATTTTAATGTTACCTATAAAATTAAACCCCGAAGTTCCATTCTTTTTGCAATTTTCAAAATAAAACCTGTCGCTATAATCAACCAACGATATTCACCGACTGTCCAGTTCTGAAGCTGAATGGCGAACGAATAAACAAGGTCTACAACAAAGTTTCGCTCGTACAATTATCCTGGCAACGCTATGTTTGGGAAAGATCGCTCTTTCGATCCGGTGGACCTCCAACCTCGCGTACGGATTTGCTTTCCGTACAAAAATGTATCGTCTGCTGAAACTTGCCTGGCAGAATTTGTCCGAAACGTGGCGAGAACACGAGGCTTTTCTACCGAGGAAATACTGACCTGCAGGGGCGGGGGGATAACGCAGACAGTGGCCGCCGACGGCAAACAGCCAGTAACCTGGAGAAAATAGCATTCCACGTGAAAGATATCCCGTTGGAAAATTGTTTACAATTTTTAAACGCAAATATCGTAGCTTCGCTCGCTGCATAATTCTTTCTACCGTCATTTTCTTTTTATTTTTTATTGCTATTTTATATATTGATATTTTTAATCCCCTCCCGTCGACATCGAGGGTAAATTCGTTATAAAAAGTTGAAATTGAAAATTATTTAGGTCAACGGTTAAAATGGTATTTGTAAAACATTTAACGTAACGACGGTTTCAGTGAAACTTCCGGAAGAATCTTCGATCAAATGTTCCATTTCTTGGGCCATCTACGCGGCGAATAATGGAGGAAACCATTCATAAAATTCATCAACTCTTATAGAAGGAAAAAGTCAAAAGCAAGGAGAATCCTGAAAGAAACTCGAAGGATCTGGAAGGTCTGGAGCGAGCTAGTGGGCGGAGATAATGGGAGTCTTGAAATTGGATTATCAATCTCCGTGACTCCTCGACCTCTTGCGCAGGTATTCCCCTTTCGTCTTTAGAATTAAGATCAACCCGGCTTTTTCCAACGACCGCCCCGCTTCCCAACGTTTCCAACTTCCGTACGAAGCCACGAAACCGTCCCTTCCACACAACAATCATTATCAACCTTCTCACGATGAAACAAAATAGAACTATTAATCCTTCAGGTCAAATAAATTCGAAAGAGTCAATTTCCCACTGTCGAACAACATCCCACGATGAAACAGACGAATGCTATTGACGACCCTTGAGATCAAATAAATTCGGAAGAATCCAATCTCTGATTACCCGACAACCATCGCGCGTAACTCGCATTAAAAAGAAAAAACAAGAAATTTTCCATCTTGAAGCATCGAGGGGCGCCAGTTTTTCGCGTTAGCTCGCGGCCACTCGCGATTCTCTCGTAACCTAATCCCTTTTATTCGCCATAAGCGAGGCGGTGCGTGTCGGACCACGGTCCCCTTCACCTTTCTCCCCCGGCTGTTTCTTTCCGAAAAGAAAAAAGGAACGGCGTGGCATTTATGGAGTTAACATTTCTAAAACTCGCCGGTTCACCCGGCTCCAGCTGAAAGAGGAGCGAGCACGAGGACAGAAGGGAAGAGGGCCGAAGCGAGAGGGAGGTGGAGAAGCAAAAAAGATAGAAGCGCCGGAGCGAGTTCGGTGGACGGGGGTAATGGCAGTCTTGGAATTGCGTTATCAATCTCCGGACCCCTCGGCCCCTCGGCAACCCCCTTACCGCCCTACGGCCACTAACGTAGACTCCATTCCATTCCATTCCACCCCTTCTCTCTGCACTGAAACCATCCTAGAAACTCACCCGACCATCCCCCCTTTCCCATGCTGGGGAAAACCCCCCCGTCAAACATGGGGCTTCCGGCAATGCTGCCGCGCAAGCCCCGTCCCCACTTCCACCCCCGGCGCATGACGCTCTCTATTCCCTTTCGATGTATATGCATGACACCCACACACTTAAACCGGCGTCTTTTTACCGCCAACTCTCTTTCCCTCTTTCTTTCTCTTCCTATTCCACCCTCCTTCACCCAGCACCCTTATTGCGTTTTATATTTTAACCGGTCGTTTCTTGTTTCCAATTGCACGGTTTTCTTGCGTTTCGTTAAATACCCTTGATCAAGGCTGCCACCTGAATTGGCCAATGGATTTGTCCCTCTCCTTTTACCTTTCTTCTTTACTTCACGCGAGCTTCTTGCGAGCAGCAAGGAACGAGGCTCCTAAGGTCTTCGTTATCAGTTATTAAGGAACGAATGGAGTTCCAAGGTTTGAGAGATTCTTCTGACCTCGATATTGTTTCGCTGGATGTATTTTGAAAAAGGTTTTTAAAATAGTGTACCCGTAAGGGCGATGAGTGGTAAACGTCTATTTCCTTCATTCAGACACGGGCACCGTGTCGGTGTGGTAATGGGCCGAAGAGGCAGCAGTTGGGTACACGGAAGCACCATTATCTGTTGTAGTATTAGTCTGGATCTGATAGCAGCCACATTGATTCCCCTGATCAACGTTTGCCGAGGAAACAAAATCTTCGCGAATGGGTCGCCAGAGTCACCGTGTAGGTGTTTAATTGTAATTTTCATTACACCCAATACATTCTGTAAACACGAACTTCCTTCACTTCCCAACACGTTACGATTTCCCTCGATTTCAAGTGGAACAGAACGATCATGCCTCGTTCATCCGTTTGAAAATTCTTTCAGAATCTGGCTGATGTCGTTTACAGGATATCGAGAGCCAATTACCACGGGGAAGGAAATGAAGAAAGGGCGTCGATAAATGGCTCGTGATGGCGTTGACGAATTGGAAAGGAATCAAAGGAATCGGACGTAGTTGGCAGCCGAGAATCACACGATACGATGGAATTGCGAGCGAGATAAAGGTGAGTCCATCGTGATGAGTGGCAGTAAGTAATCCTATCGGCGTGGTGGCATGCAAGGAAGAAGACAAAATGGCGCTGGGTTAAAGGACGGACGACAAGAGGCAAAAGGGTGGTTTTCCTATACGTTCACGAAATGCCGCGACCGGGCTACCGACTTGATAGCGTATCGCTTTCCACGGACCCAAAGGTTACCGAATCGTTTCGAGACTATCTTAATGGTTGGATAGATCGTTTGATACTATGGGTGAGTCGTAAAGGCTATTGCTCTGCCCTCCGCCCTCTCCTCTACGCCTCCGCGTCTTTTCAACCCCTCTGCGTAGCCTTCGACCAGAGGAGAAAGCTGGCTTAGGGCCACCCGTACGTTCCTCGTCCCTCCTGTTTCTATACGCACCTCATTTATACTTAGCAAATGTCGACGTTGAACGCCTCTTAAGTCGATGGAGAATCGTTGCCGGTTAATTAATTGCCGTGAATTGGTTTAATTGCCCCTTAAGAACTCGAACACGGCGCGGTAGTTTTTACTGCGGATTTATTGCATTCCTTTACGATCGCTTTGATAACGGAAATTGATATTAACGCGTTGACTGCCAGACGAATTTTCCGCGGTTTGCCCAACGCGTCGACGTGAACTCTTCATTGTGCCATGCGTATTACGTTGAAATATCATTTGCAGCGAATAAAATCAGTTATAGGATCATGCTTGAAGCATTTTTCGTGGCGTGCGCCACCGGTGACCCACGGCTTTGTAGACAATTATTACGATTGTACTTTCAATCCGGTCACCCGGTCACCCCCATGGCAGTCAACGTGTTAAATTGATCGTTTCTAGACGCGGTTCTGTACAACAAGTGACTATTGCTTGCAACTATCGAGAAAACGACTAATCGGTAGAAATCTGGCGTTCCTACAGAGAAATAAGCAACGTAAGAAGTTGTACAAATGATATGTTGTACCTCGTAATACAAAATATTCGTCTCTTTTAATTAAATTCGAAGATCTTGAACGAAATAATATTTCTTAAAAGGTTTTAATAACTTGGTGACGTTATTCGAGGCTTATCCCAGTCTCTGCAATATGCACAGAAATGAACGTACATTAAAAAGTTTCCTTGAATCTCTCTAAAGTATATAACCATGTCCAATAATTATATTCTCCTTTTTAACTGAATTTCTATTTCATTTATACGTTATCGTTAAAGCAAGAACGGAATTCAAAAGTATACGTTGCGAAAGTCTTATAAATATGTAATTCCTAGCAATAAAAGAGGCAACGATGGAGCGTGCTACTCGAGCCGACGAAATCGCGGGGATGAAAACGATAAAGCGTAATACCGCAGAGGGTGCGCATGTGGGTGGGCCGAGTGTCGGTTATTCCGGCATAAAAACGAGAATCAACGAAAATCATTTGGCCCGTTAATGTTCTGTTAATCGATTGTCCATAATTCCGCGCCATTCGCGGTTCTTATCTTTGTAAATATTTCGAAATTTCCACGGGCCGGCGCGGCGACCAGTCGGTTCCGCGCTAATATTTCACGCGATTTTCACGGAGCGTATTTAAAGGCGTTAACAATAATTAAAAATTATGTTTACGAGCCTGGCTTAGTTTGCCAGCCGCAGCCTGTATGGTTAAAAATATTCGAAAAATCGATCCAAAGTGGCGCAACCTCGGTTATACGCCGCCTTTCCAAGGCACCGTTTCGAAGACGCTTTTATTTTATCCGGTCTTTTCGCCGGTTTGTTCCCGGCATCGGAAACAAGAAACGAGAATCGAGTAGCACAGAGTATATCTCGTGAAAAATACGAGTGAAACTCGCGGCGTTGTTTCCAAAGGGAGAAACTGGGTATTGAAACTAATTAATATCATTCTCCCCTCTTTTACAGCGACATTTATACGCTCGGAACAATGCGACCGGCGTGTAACTTAATTAAGGCAACGACGCGAACCTGACCGTGGCTTTGCGGCTACCGTTTCCCTATATCCGGTTCGCGCATTATTATCTAGTCTGCTCTGTCGCGCTCTTTCGCAAGCCGTGCGAAATGCCGCAACGCCCGCCGCCGCCACCGCCGAGAATTGTATTTGTTGCGCGCCGCGCGTACATTTAACTGCGCTCTGTCTTCCGTTAAATCCGTTTCCCGAGGAAATGCTCGAATGTTCATAGACACCGTGCGAGATCAACGGAACGAAATTAGCCATTAATTACGGTCGCGACATATTTAAAATCCATCTGAATCGAACTACCAATAATTCACGATCTGCCTTTCCCACAAAAAATTCCCTAGAGCAGCGCATCCAATTTAGAAAAAAATTTACCGTGGGTGTAACAGCGTCGTATATCACAAGTAGCGACGTCCACAGCTTCGTCTACAGAGTTTACAATCATTTAGAAGCGTAGGAATTGCGAGGGGCGATAAATCAGCCGCAAAAAGGCTCGATCGAATCGCTCGATAACGATCCGCACGAACGACCTTCTCGACAAGCGTAGATGACTTCACCTAAAAATCCGATCGGCGGAAGATCTGCCGCCCGCCGCGTGTGCGACTCGATTTCTATATCACCGACCAGAGGCCTATCATCGACCAAAATCAAGGCGGGGATGGACGGAGAGCTGCACGTCGTCTCGGTTGACCGGAGGAGGCGACAGACGAAATCGTAAAACGCATTTATTCGGCCGCGTGGTTTCGCAGATCGTGGAACGCCGCAGCGTCGGCAAGCTGGCTATGAGACAGAAGACGTAAAAACGTCAGATGTCTGATAGGTAGCTGGTACGGCAGTGCGCATAACTGCCTGATTAAAAGCAACCACTTGAACGTAAATGAAATTTATAGGCAATCACGAAGCCACCTATTTTACGCGGTCCACCTGTACACACAAGCGAAGAGAGAGTCCGGCCGGCAGAGTCTTTGCTCTTCCTCTCTTTTTCAATCTTTCAGTAGTCGCTTTTCGCTCTCTCTCTCTCTCTCTTACTTACTTTCTCTTTCACATACACTCATTCTCTGTTTGCTCCTCGCTTCTTCTTTGCCCGCCCCTGTCATTCAAAAAGGTGTCAACGACAATCGCTTTTACGAGATACTTATTAATTGTTACTGCGCTTTTACGACCACATAAAAGCGCGGTCTACGACCGTTTGAGTGGGCACGACGGTGTAAGGGGGATTCCCCCGCTGGATTATTGCCGCCGATGAGGCTATACGACGTACATATAGCTACACAGCACCGCGCCGACCGTCTCCTTGTTGATTCCAAGACGGGAAAACAATATAACGACCGAGGAAGGTACCTTGAATCGGGCAAAAAGAAAAAAGCCAGCGAATCCGGGCGACCAGTTTTCGTCATTTTCGACACCCAATTTCCGACGACCTGTTTTCTTTTTAATCTTCGTTTATCGCTTTCTTTACAGATCGCCTGGGTCGTTCGACGAATCGGTAGCCCAAGTATTTCTTCGTTGCCTCGACGTTTTTCAAAGAACAAAAGGACGGAACGGACGAGTATCAGGATTTCTCACCTGTTAACGGAATTATTGCAGCTTTCTGGGCGTGTGTTTGTGCATTTTGAAGGTAATTAGAAAGCTATGAAGCTAGCTGTAAGTTTCGTTCGACGAGCAAATAGCGAAATTCCCCTTAAGGACTCTAGAAACGTTTACCTTGCTGGCACGACAGCTTGCGGTGTTACATAGGCGGCAGGGGCCGGTGAAGAGCACAGCTTTAACGCTCCTCCAACTATCGATCTACTAAGCATCGTCTACAAGCTACGAGCATTTCTAACGAAATAAACTGCCGGCACAGAAATGATAGTTGCACAAGCGACACAGATGCTTCAATTTGTCTAGCAAGCTACGCGTCTATTTTTATCACAGGTTCACGCAAAGACAATGTATGTGAAACCTTGACTAGTTCGTCCCATGGGCTTTGTTCGCCGTCTTTATCCATGAGAAGTGTTTCTAACGCCGTTATATAAAAAATAATTGACTGACATCGTGTATAATTAAGGGTAAAGGACTCGTGGGGAAATGAGTTCATTTTCACTGGCGTTTCCTTGATTACTTCGGTGCTGAATATCCTAAACGCTAAAATGCAGGCACTAGCTTCTACGTTGCGGAATAATAATACAGGCGATATCATTTACCATTTTCTATGTTTAAAGTTAATATAAGCGCCATTTTCTAGGTTTTTCCTGTGTATGTTTCAGATTATGCGAGGAACTACAGGTATCAAAGCAATTATTGAAGATAATAAACAGATAAAAGACATGAAGTCAGACTTCCCGCCGTTTACAGGAGAGAAACGTGAAGTATATAATGTGACGACAATCAGATTCACACGAGGAATCTATCATTTTCCCAATTAATTTTAAAATCGAATATGCGTTTCTCTTGTTTCCCAAAAACAACATCAGTTGCAACATTAGTTAGAACATGTATCAACAACATTAGTTAAGCATTAATTGAACTAACATCATTCGTTTCTTACATAACATCACGCGTTTATTCTCCATTTTCGAGAAGCTCGTACCTCAAAATCTATCAGGTTTCCTCATTTCCTTTTTTTCGTTCATATGAAATTCTTCTTCTTCTTGGACATCGAATGATGTTAGAAATCAGAGAATCGACGAACATCGACTCGTCGTGTTTCAGCTGTCTTCGACCATACAAATAAGAAACCGAGCCTTCGAACGAAGAGACGGAAGAAAGGGGAAACGATAAACGGAGGGGTGCGCGTGTCAAAAGGGCGAAACCGCAAACAGTTGCAAGTGCCATGATGTGCGACGGCGGAGGATGACAACGCGGTCTAACCTCTCTGAGCTTCGGATAACGACAACGAAGAGGCAACGGTAATGCGACGGTGCACGAGCAAAGGAGAGTTTTTCTTTTCCTTTGGCTCGTAACCCCCGCCGCGGCTTATCTTCCTACTAAATCCAGCAATTTTAATACGCGTTTCTCGGCAATTTCCCTGCTACATGTTCCGCCGCCGACTTAGCACCCCTTCTGACTCGAATAGCTTCGAGCCGTTGCTTCTCTCTCTCTTTTTCTTTTCACCACACCCTCTTCCCTGGCCGATTTCTCTGCCCCTCGACGTCCTTCCCCTTCTTTAAATAAACTTTATTTTTACGGTGCTATTTAAAGCAATTTCTGATTTCCCTTAATTCATTACAACGCCGTTCCGTACAGCCCTCTTAATGCGCCACGAGCATTGCTAGCATTTCTCATTTCCCCTCGCCGCTAATTGCCGCGCGATATGCCCTGTTCGAAGTCAACATTCTCGAATTCCTTCGGATTTGATTTTTCACGAAGGGTGCAGAATCTTCTGAACCATCGGCGAATTTCAATTTTTAACGCCGCTTTGAATAATTTTACGTCCCAGACGATTGAAACATCTCCACTTCCTTTCCGTTTAATCGCCGGGATATTTTGTTGATTATTCTGCGGATTTAACTGTATCAAATTATCTGAATAAAATTGTATTTGTATTAACACGGCGCAGTTGAGGAGTTGCGCATCTACGTACGAATCTATGTTTTCTGAATGTTATTTTGCTTCTCTATTTATTATATTATTGTTGTATTTCATCGCTATTCGATTATGTCGACGTACAAAATTTACTCGTAGCAATTATCGTTGCAGGCAACTGTAATCAACAATTTTATCTTCTCACTTAATCACTTAAGCATTGTATAACACTAAGGTCCAACGATTCGTTTATAATACTTTCCCATCAACGCTTTGAATCCTTTCCAAAGAAATTCCAAGGGTCCAACGTTTCGTTTATAATATTTTTCCACCAACTTACGCTTTGAATCCTTTTCAAAGAAATTCCAAGGGTTCGCTTAACATTATTTCGTCGCCATTTCTGCACCTCAAGCTCTACAACTACGTTCTAAAATTCTGAATTCTGATTCTGTTCGTGAATTCGTATTTCATTGCGTTTCTCTGTTACGCTATCGACAATAATTGAGTCTACCCTCGAATGTGCAAACTGTTCCCTCTCTCTCTCTCTCTCGTATTGCCGTCGCATCGATCAGAAAACGAATTCGTTGTAGTGTACGTGACAAGATATTGTTGAGAATCCTGGACCTTAACACTAGAACTACCACGTGGGTCAAAAGGACTGTTTTGACAACTTTATCTTAAAATTCCTGCTTCGTGTTATATTTTCTCTCCGCGATAATGCAACGACTTTTGCGGGGATAGTTAAAGGAATAATATAATACACTTTAATTTTGTTCTATTCGTTTAATATAAAAGAAATTTTGTGTCAAAGAAAATTAACGTTTGTAAGAAATGTTAGGAACGACAACTTTTGTACCTAATAATTCAAGTTACATATGTATTTTATTTATTCTATTATGCTTATTACGTTTCTTATTATATTATTATATTGTACCTCTTATATTTCAATATTCTTACCAAAGATTTGGGTACTGAATATTCTTCGTTATTGTGCTTATTGTCATTGTATAGTTTTTATGATCCCATAACATGTAGTTCCTTTTCTAAGAAAATAATAAATCAATAAATACAAAAATATGCCATTTTATGGCAGATAGCTGCCTCTCAAACGTCGGTAGTTCCAGTGTCAAAGAAACTGCAGTATTCGGAATGTAAAAAGCTATTGTTATCAAAAACTACTCTATCGGCGCTGAATTGTAAATTCGAGTTGACCAACAAAACTAACCGAATTGGAACTAACGGCAAAAACGCGGAGATTTCTGTTGCGATCACGAATACCAGGAATAGTTAGGCTGTGGCAATAATCGGTGATAAAGATGTGGGTTAATAAACCGATCGAGGACCGATGGTGGCACCGTCGGAGCTTCGTACGGCGAGGAAACTTTCTTGCCGGGAAATTGAGTCGGATTTGAGTTATGGGAATGGCGGTCGTCCCTCGTGCAGGAATCGGCCCTGGTCTAGCGGCACCCCCGTGTCTATTTCGACCCTGCTCCGCCCGCAACACATCTATCGCCATTACCAGATCCAAGCAGGGAGGAAAACTTGTAAATAAAAAGGAGTAACGGTGACGTAACCGACGTTTCGTGGTTGTCGGGGGTACCAGCCGCACTTTCTATCGATCTGCAGCCCGCCAGGGTGTCAATAACAATCGATTATTGTTTCAGGAGTTGCTCGTAATAGGCTGGATGTCTTTATTTTTCTTCGTTTCCTCGTTTCGTACGATAAACTGCTACCCTCGTAGTAACTGGCTGCTAGGTTGCGTGCAGAATTTCCTTCGTCTATCGCCGGGGAAACGATAAGCGAGTTCCCTGCCCATCGCTAGACTCGCTCCCACGCAAAAATAATAATTTTTGCCGAAAGGAAATTAAAGTTAGTCGATTCGAAAACGACGCTGTGGAAGTTCGTTTATTTGAAAGAAATTGTAGTTGGTGGCAGATGAGGAAAGTGAAGCGCCCGTCGTATGTTAAAATACCGAGGATTCTTGGACCGTCAAAGGCTGGAAGAAGGCTGCTCCGCGCGGATTCCCACGTTACATCGTCGCCCGATGCAATTTGTATCGGTATCTGGAGATCATTATACATTCATATCCCGAGCGAGGAGATTTAAGCCGAGAGCGAGTTTCTACGTTGCAATAACTCGGGGCTTGCGAGGCAATTACTCTGTCCGGCCTTAACGGCCGCTAGTCTAAGATTAAAAGAGAGGAAGGAGAATCCTGTCTGTCTGTTTGCCCTGTGCAAAGGTGGAACAAAGTGACGCGCCGTTGGCCGCAGGTAGGCGAGCAGATAAATATGATTTTTGTGTGAAACCGTGTGGAAGATGCGGGATTTGATCACCAGGGGTGGTCCCTGTGCTCGTACGTCACGCGATACTCTACCTTCTTTCTCTCCTCTGCTTTTCTGTCCTTTGACTTGTCTCTCTGCCTTTCTACCCCCCCACCCCATTTCTCAACAGCGGCAAGATCATCGAGACCCATGGACAACCAAAAGACATTCAAGGTCCCGTGATGTCGTTCGTCACTTTGCCTCGAAAGGGGACCGAGATCTCCCTTTCTCCGCTCTCTACCCTTTGTCCATCCTGTCCCCTTTGTCTACCTTGCCTCCTCTTTCTCGAACGCATCTTAATCTAGATATACCCAGCCTCTGACCTCTCCGTACCTTCTCTCGGTTAACAACTAATCCTATCTCTTACCTAAAACCTGCCCCTCTTCCTCCCCAAGCTTCTGATACATCCCCTTTCTCTCCTCTGTCGCTCTCGCTCTTTCTCTCTCCGACTGTCGTACACGAGAGGAGACACGACACAGGAGGACCGGACAGGTTTGTACGACAGGCTCGTTGTTTCGCCGTTAGAAGCGGAATTCTTTCTTGCCGATCTCGTTCTCTCAGCCGAGGATATCGCCGCTATATTTACGAGCTACGGACGACTGGAAGCACGAGGATCGCTGAGAATCGTGGCGACCATCTTCCCGGCTATCGTTAATAGAGCCGTTCGTTCGATCCTAGTCGCGACGTCCCTATCAACCGCTTCGAGACGATTCGATTTCACGTACACCAGGATAATTTACACGTGCTTTTACGGTGCGATCGGTGCATCCTCCGGCGAAGGGGGAACACGCAGGTCCTGACGTAGGATCGCGGATTCGCTGGACTTTACGAGCCGATAGCGAGGACACGCGAGGAAAGTATAAAGGCGTTGAGTTACAGGCGATCGTAACGAGCCGATCCGCGTCAAACTGGATTTATCGCGAAACCCACCGCGCTCTCCAGCCTCTAATAGAGCGATAAACACGAATTCTCTCGGCCCTTGTCCGCTAATGGCGGCCGTATATATTCGTGAACGCGTTGCCGGCTTTCGTTTATCCGGCGTTACGAGAAAGAAAAGAAGGATAATTAAGATGCAGTTAGAGAACGTCGTTTTCCCGTTGCCTCTTGCCCTTCCTCTTTTTCTCTCTTTCTCTCTTTCTCTGTCGGACAGTCGCGGGATAGTTTTCACGGAAACGTAAAGCGAGCATAGAAAGAGGATGAAAGAGACGAAGCCCTGGCCTGCGGCATAAAAATTTTAAACGAGGTCCAAGAGAGCCACTCTTCGGGAACTTTGTATCATCTATTGTTCCTGGCCGACGTTGCTACGGCGATGCTCGCTCCGAGATTCGCGGAGATTTACGAAGCAACTATAAACATTGAGAAGATTACGGCCAGAGCTCATTTTAAGTTCTAACGAGCTCCCCCCGGCTCGGTGTCGCCGGCATTATCAAATAATTGAGAGATGTAACTCAGCGCTATCTTCGCTGCGCCCTCGTCGTCTACCGTCTCCCCTAGTCTTGTCACTCTTTTCCACCACCCAACCGTATCCATATCGAACCTTTTACTTTTACCAACCTCTAACATCCTCTACGATCTCTACGTATCTATCTTTGAAGAATTTTCCCCCCTCCGCTATCTATTTCCTTTTCTTTTATTATTTTATTAAACATACCTACAATCTGTCCGAATCCAACTATCTTATTTTCATTCTTCGACCAGAAGTATCTCGAGGTAGCTCAAAAATGTTACCTCCACGGTAATTGTTTGTACGTTTATCCTAAAGACTTTTCCACCCAAACATCTACAATAAAAATTTCTCTTAATATTTTATTAAACATACCTACAATTTGTTCAAATCGAACTAATCTAACTATTTTATTTCTATTCTTTGACCAGAAGTATCTCGAGGTAGCTCAAAAATGTTACCTCCATGATAATTGTTTGTACGTCTATACTGAAAGACTTTCCCACCTAAACTGTGCAATAAAAATCTCTTTTACCTACATACCTACAATCTGTTCTAATCCAACTATCTTATTTTCATTCTTTGACCAGAAGTATCTCGAGGTAGCTCCATGATAATTCTTTGTACGTCTATCCTGAAAGATTTTCCCACCTAAACTGTGCAATAAAAATCTCTTTTACCTACATACCTACAATCTGTTCTAATCCAACTATCTTATTTTCATTCTTTGACCAGAAGTATCTCGAGGTAGCTCCATGATAATTGTTTGTACGTCTATCCTGAAAGATTTTCCCACCTAAACTGTGCAATAAAAATCTCTTTTACCTACATACCTACAATCTGTTCTAATCCAACTATCTTATTTTCATTCTTTGACCAGAAGTATCTGGAGGTAGCTCAAAAACGTCACCTCCACGACAATTGTTTGTACGTTTATCCTGAAAAGACTTTTCCACCTAAACGTCTACAATAAAAACTTCTTTTAATACGATTTCGATGCAAAGCAAGTAATTGGCCCGACTATTAAAATTAAAGTATAACAATCTTTTACTCCTATACCTTTGGTTTCTCTTTTTTTCCTTAACCATAAGTAACTGGTTCTTAGAAATTCCCCGAGAGTTTTATTACAACCGTAACTATCCAGGGCTGGCGAGTAAAAAGTCGCAGGGGGCGAGGACACAGGGGGGTGTCGGACGGTGCTACACACCTTTCTTCCCTTGAATTCAGTGTAACGAAGATGCGGCATCCTCGTGGCGCTCCAACGAAATATAAACAAGATCCGCGCGCCGCTTAATGCCTGCCGTACGTCACGTGGAAAGATTAAACAGTTAATAAGAATAAGAGTCTTGGAGCGTGTTTCTCTCCCCCTTTATTCCACGAACGGGGTTTCTTTCCGTAGGTCGCCGCCACGGACAACGGAAGAGGAACAGAGAGAAGATGAGTAGGTGGAAGAGGGGGGACACTTGCACGGGTGGTTGGAGGGAAATGGCGGCCATCTTTCCCACGGGCTCTTCTCGAGAACCAATCGCCTTTCTCCAACGAGCATTAAGGCGGCAACTCTGGCTGAAGAATTGCCTCTGCCACGTTAGACACATTTTTCTCGCTTTTCCTTTATTCTCTTCTCTGGCTGCACGAGTCCCGGGACTCTCGCATCTCCGTCGGTCCCGAGGCCAGCCGCTTCTCTTCTCTCCTTCCTCGTCCTTCCGTCTCGCTTCATCTTCGCCTCTTCCTGTACCATCACCGCGGCGTCGTCGTTTCGCATCTCTTATTTTCTTTGTTCACCCCACACCGTCGCTGCATCCCTCTTCCACCTATTCTCTTCTCTTCGTCCTTCTCCTCTTTCTTTTCTTCCAATTTTTTTCATCCCTTTCTGCCTTTTTTTCCTTTCTTTCTTTCTTTCTTTCTTTCTTTTTGCTTTACGTTCACCGTTACGTATACCTATAGCACAGAGGGGTATAATAGTGTTCATCCCTGAAGTGAGCTCCATCGAGCGGCAGGTGGCTGACCTTAATAACGCGCCACGCAACGTTTCACGGGCCTCTGCTCTTCGCTCTTCTTAAGGGGCGAAAAAGAAAATCCTGAGCGTGTCGTCTATACCAAAACGTCAGACCTATGATTTACTATGGCGACACGGTGTTGCGAATATACTGGGCGCGGAGAAAGCTGATACGTCGACTCGTTTGCCGAAGGGTGACAGCCCTGCGTCAGGTCAGAGTTTCCCTACTTCACGGCTATCTCCTGTGGGAAAGTTCCAACAATCGATCCGACTATTGCTATGGATACGTCTCCATACCGTGCCTAATAAACAGCTCGTAATACGGTTGATGTAAACGCCGCTTAATGCGAATGAAGCTGTCATGCTGATCGAGCGACGTTACAGCCGCCTTTTGTCAAATGTTATTTTATAGCGCCAACGGCAAACATCACAATGCATTGTTGAAAGTAATCTGTTGTTTGGTAGGAAAGTGTTTTTGTTCGTCTAAGAGATCGTAAAATGAAACGTAACAGTGAGGTCTAACGCCCAGCGAACGTATTAAATCTTCCGCACTCGAATGTCTCTCCGATCGTGACTTAGTCATTTTTTAAAGCAAATTCAACAAGCATCTACCGTTTGATGATCTTCGCGGATTTTGTCAATGGACAAATATTGGCAAAATTTACCAGCGCAATATTTGTATCGTGAAAAGCGTGCAATTTTAATGAAATTATCTCGTAGCAATCGTTTCAAAATAAACATAAAAGTTGCTCTCTTTCGGGTGTAATTTTTATACAGAGAAATGTACGAAGAGGAACATTCGAACGTCTGTTTTCCGAAATAAAAATTGCATCTACGTAGTCACGTTACAAAATTTGTTTCGTTCTCCGGTTCCTTTCTTTTTTTTTTTTTTTTTTTTGGTCCGAAAAAGATAACGATGAAAAACGCAATAACAAAAGGTTTGGCGACCAGCCGAACGATCAAATATAAAGGTAGAAAATGTTTTTGTTGACTTACACAGTGTGTACCGGGTAGCATACGTGTGGCTGCGGTGCTGATACGATGATATTCCGATACACAGCGGTTTTATTCGTTTTATGACTTCTTTCGCTACCGCTGTAGAACATTTCCAATTCATGAACGAGTTTGCTGAGCCCGTAACGAACACCGTGTTACCGTAGATAGTCGAATGGCATTAGTTGAGCTTGTAAAGCGCACGATCCTGTACTCATTGTTAAAAGAACTTTTCGTCTTTCTAGGACAACTATTTACGTATAAACGACAGATTAAAATATTGTTTAATAATCGTAAACAACATCGAGCAATTATTATTAATTGCGATTTTGTGGGTAGGTTCATTGGATGAAAAATAGAAACGTTTCTTGAAGGCTTTGATGGCTGAATTTCATCTTACAAATAATCACCCTTCGTTGTCTACGCTATTAAATTAAATTAATTAAATGTAAATTAAATGATTAAATGTTTCCAGAGAAATGGCCATGTAGCTTTAAATAGCGTTGAACAATTATTAATTGTGACTATATTGGATGAAAAATAGAAATGTTTCTTGAAAATTTTGATAGCAGAATGTCCTCTTACAAATAATCACCCTCGTGTCTACGCTATTGAATTAAATTAATTGAATGTTTATATTTAAATGTAAATTAAATGATTAAATGTTTCCAGAGGAATGGCCATGTAGCTTTAAGTAGCATCGAGCAATTATTAATTGTGATTTTATTGAATGAAAAATAGAAATGTTTCTTGAAAATTTTGACAGCAAAATGTCCTCTTACAAATAATTATCCTTTGTTGTCTGCGCTATTAAATTAAATTAATTAAATGTTAATTAAATGATTAAATGTTTCCAGAGGAATGGCCATGTAGCTTTAAATAGCATTGTGCAATTATTAATTGTGATTTTATTGGATGAAAAATAGAAATGTTTCTTGAAAGGAATGTCCTCTTACAAATAATTATCCTTTGTTGTCTACGCTATTAAATTAAATTAATTAAATGTAAATTAAATGATTAAATGTTTCCAGAGGAATGGCCATGTAGCTTTAAGTAGCATTGAACAATTATTAATTGTGATTTTATTGGATGAAAAATAGAAATGTTTCTTGAAAGTTTTGATAGCAGAATGTCCTCTTAAAAATAATAATCCTTCGTCGTCTACACTTTGATTAAATGTTTCCAGGAGAATGGTAATGTAAAACAATTATTAATTGTGATTTTATTGGTAGGTTTATTGGGCGAGAAATAGAAATGTTCCTTGAGAACTTTGATAGCAGAATTTCCTCTTACAAATAATCACCCTCGTTGTCTACGCTATTAAATTAAATTAATTAAATGTAAATTAAATGATTAAATGTTTCCAGAGGAATGGCCATGTAGCTTTAAGTAACATCGAACAATTATTAATTGCGATTTTACTGGATGAAAAATAGAAATGTTTCTTGAAAGTTTTGATAGCAGAATGTCCTCTTACAAATAATCATCCCTCGTCGTCTACGCTTTGATTAAATGTTTCCAGAAGAATGGCAATGTAGCTTTAAATAGCATCGAGCAACTATTAATTGTAATTTTATTTGTAGGTTTATTGGGCGAAAAATAGAAATGTTTCCTGAGAACTCTGATAGCAGAATTTCCTCTTACAAATAATCACCCTTCTTTAGCCATGTAGCTTTAGGTCATTTTGCAATTTCTTACACCTCTTCTCAAGTGAATAATAATCAGTGTAATTAACCAACGTTTAATTTATATTCCGAATAAAAGAAGGTATAACGTTACCTCACCCCTTTGCACTGCTATGTCGAGTATGACTCGACATCAGCTTTTATCTGAGTAGCTTCGTCGAGTCCCACTCGACGTTCTTCAGCTTCGACAGTCGCAGCTTTTTGTGAGAAACGTGCGAAATAAAAGCAGAATTGTATCCTGGAAATTGTTCCAAGATACATCGTACGTTTAAAAATTAGAAAACACCCCACTGACCTCGCTGAAGAAATAAAATAGTCAAACCCGAAGATGGTATCTCGCTAGGGGGTAGCCGTCCACGTGTTATTTGGCAATTAAGGTAGCAAAATCTACCAAATGTCCGGCTGGACAAATTGTAAACTACAAATTAAATAACGATAAAAGAAAACTCAGAAATTAGAAAATATAACAGTGTGAATAAAACTGGCATTTAAGTGAATTTGTTTCCCCTTTGCTTATTAAAAATTGTCTTATTTTTTGGTCAAAGTAAATTTCAAATAAAACGCTTGAAAGCGTTGGCAGCTGCTGCTAACGAAATTGAAATAAAATTCGCAGTGCGAAGGGTTAAAAAGTATTTCGCAATAGAATTATTTTTCACGTTATCCTTTCCCCTGAATTATTCCAATAATAAACAGGAAACAAAGTGATAAATAGGTGTAATGAAAAAATTTAATTATCAAAATTAATTTCAATTTCAAATAAAAGAACATTTTACATTACCTTGAAAAATTCCCTAAAAAGATAATCAACCCAACCCAACCTAACCTAACCTCGATCAAACGTATCTTACCGCGGGTTAAGCCATCTAAAGTGTCGCGGTAGAACACGTCATAATAAGAAACATAGTAAACTGTAGCGTGCTATAACCGCAAACAGTTTATCACTTTTCAGCATTCGCATTGTTACTTCGATCGGAATAACGAGGGACGATTATCGGCAAGCGGATAAGTAAACGTTTAGCCCTTTCTCGCCTAGGTATAACAGACAAACACCGATGAGCAGAAGTGGGAAACGGGGGAAGTTCCTTTTCTGAGTTTATGGCAGGCAAGTTGGCCGTGCTGTACCGGCAGCTCTCCGGCAAAGTCGTCAAAGACTTTTACGAGCGGGTAAACGGGATTTAAAGTGACGATGATGCAACCTCAAGGTGCTCACTTTATCCTTGACGGCCTCATAAATGTAACTGATGACATTGCCAGATACGTTTGACTCGTTTCGTCTTTTCAGTGCCGCTACCCATAGAAACATCGTTGATTTTGTGTTGATGAAAACGGCACGAGACCCCACTTACTTCACCGCTCGTAAAAATCAAAGGAGCCCATTGAACTGGATTAACTTTTCGCGCCTTCCAACATCTGTCACGCTTACGGTCTTCTACTTTTACTGTTCTCTATTTTGCCAGACACTTTATTTTCATTCGATGATCGTTGTTTGATCGATGGATCTGGCTATGCGATGGACGATAAATCAGTTTCCTATTACGTATAAGTGGTATTTACTACGTGCAACAAGCACAAATATTGCGTTGGCAACTAAGCGATTGGGGATTTTGTCATTAGGCGGTATCGATAAAATCCACAATCATTTAGTTACCAACCCAATACGACGAATAAGTTGGAAGATGATATAACGAACGAATAAGATAAAATTGTTGGGACTACGTGTTATCGAGAAATTGATTTTTAAACGATACGAAGGGAACCGTTAGTTTTGAATGTCGGAATTGGAAATTTTATTGGACACCGATTAGACCGTAGTGTTACCAGAATTCTAAACAGCGGAAATTAAAAAATCGCTATGTACCGCAGCATACCGTGGCGCCACCTTACAAACGAAATCTCAAACTAGATGCGATACATTAAGAATCTAATCGACGGATAGTAACGCTAACGATTCTTGAAAGATAAATGGAGGAACGCAAATAATATGAATGCGCGTACATATACAACGAAGTACGTACATGCGTATTTATAAAATTATAACATTATCTATAAAAAGAAATATTTGATAATAAACCTACATACCAAGATTAATCCCCATTTTCTAAGATTACGAATTTTGAAATCCGTGAACAAAACCTCTTTCAAACGTCTATTAAGTAAATAAATTTTTGCAATATTGGGAAACAAACGATTAAAAGAAATATCAATACAATTGTTTTATACATCCCAAGAGACGAAATTGTATCTTTACGGGATGACAACAATCGAAGCAAAAGTAAGAGCAAGAAATAACATAAAATGCAGTAACAGAGGTATAAGATGAATCGTAAAATGCGGGTAATACCAGTGAACGGCATTTTGAACGCTACTAGCACCATCTACGATCACTTGGCGTTAACACCAGACAATGGCTGGCACGGTCAAGCAGCACCGAAAGTTTCGCGAGCAGAAAGTATTTCAGTAAAGTGACGACAGATGGCCCGATATTCCTCGTCGTGTGGTCCGTGTGAAACGGTGCAAATTCTTTTCCGTTGATTTACGATCGAATTAAAACTGACAATTATTGTTATTGTACCGTCATATAAGGAGGTAACAGATAATAAATTCGACCGTAAAACGTTAAACTAGTGTGGTTGCGTTTTGTAAGGCTGGTTTAGTGCTGAGTCGCGTGCAACAGCGCTCGTTAAAACAGCCGTAAACCGACGTAACCGTCCGCGGTGCAGCTTGTCCCACGACGGCCAATGTCTCGCGATCTTATGTCTGTGTCAGGAATTTTCCATTTAAAATATCCTTTTTGTCACCATTGTCTATTTACAAGTTACGCTGTATCGTTGTGTTCTCACTTATTTCCTCACACTGTATTACCACTAAACGTTGGAATAATAACCTCTTATGCAATTAGGAAACAGGCATACAAATCATCGTAAAACACATGGACGAATTTTATGTAAACGTTTCAAAGAAAGAATCGATTATTACGTCGAACGTTTTATAGTAATCAATTTAAATTCGCTGTTGATTTATGATACGTACATATACCTTAAAGAACTGCTAGGAGCACTTAATGAAAAGCTGTCAATGAAGGCATTACTCGTCCATATCCAGTTTATTGTGATGTACACTGCAGGCTGCTATACAAATGATAATATATTACTTGAAATTAATGACAAAACACAATTATCTACGCTTTATAAGATTAATTTGATATTTTACGATATCGATATTGAAGCTTACCATGTGATCATCAGCCTGTGCGCATTTCACGAGGATTAGGATGCTTTACCGTTTAAGTATCGTCGATCTAGTTTGTGCATCGACCGTAAGAGCGGCTCAGTTACCGATTCCATGCAGATTACACGTTTCTGGGGATTACACATAAAGAATAATCTCAGGCATTCAACTGCAAGTGCAAAGTAACGTTACCAAACCATTTATTTAATTATCATATGCAAATTTACGTAAAGATAATAGCTTAAGCAATTCACATTGAAGATATTCATAACTGCAGTTCCTAACGTTTCTGTCTCCATTAAACTCCTTTCCTTAACCCTACATTTGAACAAAAATTTGCCAAATACCAGAATAACCTAAAAAGTATGTAAGATCTCTCTTGTATATTACTAGTACGTAGCACAACGAGAAAAGTAAAACATAACCTTAATTCTGTCACGATCGATCATAACTAGAAATGAATCAAAAGAGATTTTATAACACGAACGACAAAGGTGAGGTCAGTGAACTGTCGTAAAACTCTTTAGAATGTAATTAACATTCCGATTCAGATAAAACAAACTAAGGAACAAATAAATAATAACTTAATATTTACCGACGTGACGTTGAAAAAGTTTGTTGACTAACGGAAGACAGAAAGCGTGAAAAGTCGAAACGGCGATCTTTTGGTCGCGGCTTCCGAAAAAGCAGCGGAAACGGCGCGGCGTGCAGTAGCGTCGGTTCGATTAGCCAAATATAGATTTACCGCCGGAAACAAATGCGGGGCTAAAAGGGACATCGCGGCTGCGGCTCGACCTCCCATGATTCCCTTTGAAAATCAATCCTGATTTATACGACACAGTCGCCGCGATTTCGTGGCCAAGAAAAAAATCCATATTTAAACCGTCGCCTGATTCGCGTTGTACCGTGTACTCAGCCAATCGTGGGATCGTAATGGCCACCGGTGAGGCAGGTTGAGTTCGTGGCGCCGACACTAGATGTCGCCGTGATCGACGGTCGTAAATCGTCGCTAGACTCCCGCCCATTGCACGCGGGTAGGCGGTACCACGGCACTCCGTGACGTCAGCCGTGTCCCCACCAGTTCCCTCTGGCGGCTCGCCCCACTACTATCTTACCCCTACCATCGCTACTCCGTCTCGCTATTCTACCGTCGCTTTCCACCACCACCGCCACTACCACTACTACTACCACACCGTGGCCCGTGGCGCTTTCGGCACTCTTCTTCCCCCACCCGCGCCGTTCACGTTCCGTTCACTGGCTTTCTACGTATATATGTAAGTAAGTACGTGAAATTCTCTCGGGTGGGCCAGCATCCCCGGTCATCTTCATAAATGCGAGTCGGCCGTTTGAAATGGTATCGAGGCTAATTCGAGCGGCGCTTATGCGATACAGTGTTTGTTTACTGTTTGCTAAAGCGGCCCGGATTAAATATAAAACAAAGTTGACAGAGCGTAGACGTCGGGCTAGACGGAGTGGCGCTAGCTGAAAGCGACGTCGTCCGACGGCCGCTCATCCTTTCTACGTACAGATCCCTCAAAAATATCACCTACGCGATCCGTATCGCTGTTCGCTCGCTCTACCTTTTTACCTCGTCTCCTACATTTGTCCAATTCTAATGCCAATTTTTTTTATCTCTCCGATATAATTCGCGTGTTGCACGATATTTGACGAATTTCCTAACCTTTTTGCGATCTCCAGATTGCCACTGGAATATTGCTATATGGTTATGCGCTGCTGTCGTGCTCCGGCGAATGTGTACGTATAATGAGCGGTATATGTGAAGACGGCGGTGCTCGTGTGCGCGTTAAATTGGTCCAGATCGAGGTTCTCGCGGCCGATTACAAGAACACAGACTCGGGTCGCGTGTTTTATCGGTGTACACGGGTGTTCGTGGCGTTGCTCGTCTATCTCTGTCGATGGTCGTCGCAAGTAGCTACGTACATCGAGCGTGTGTATTCGCGAACGCAATATTCCCTGGTCAAATTGCGTGTTATAGGAATAGCGAAACGTATCCGTCTCCGGGGAAATGTAGACCTTTAGTCTGCACCGGCAGTTGGATTGCGTCTGTGGAGACGGTACGCCACTAAAAAGATCAATACACCATCGCGGCTCGCCTGTTCATCGGAATCTAGATGCCGCGAGTGCACGCTGCTCCCCGAACGCGAATGATATCGTCTGTCTGAATATCGTGCCGCGAGTTCGTCTCCCCAGCCTCGAACGTCTTCGATTTCGCAGACTAAATACACGCTTTCGTATCTCTAGATGAATAACAAATTACGTTCACCATTCCGCCATATTTTTCTCGATACTCAATAGTTTTTTCGCCACAGTCCGAATAATGTAATTTTACTGAAAAGACAGAAAACACGGGGAATTTGAGGTTTCCGAATGCACGTGAAAGAAAAAAAATGAAAAAACGCTGGATGGAAGTTTAATTGAGAAAGCGACTAATTTAATCGAGCGATCGCGAGCAGTGCGAAATAGCTGTACATCGGTTTGCTTTCATCGTATCTTTTTACGATTCGTATCGTATCGATTTTAGATAAACAGGCATCGATCGTTTTCGAGAAAAAAAAAAAGAAGAATATTCATCGCGGCCGTATATCTTCCGATCGAAGGAACTTGAATTATCCTCGGCAATATTTCGAGATACGCGAGACTTATGGAAGACAACTGCGACAATTCATTCTCGGTTCTCGCTCCGATACTTCGTTAGCGTGTTTCCGATCCTCGAAGATATATATCCGATATAAGCCGCTTATTTGGCAAACAGTTTTGCTTGACAAAACAAAGAGCAGAGGTAATCGATGAAATTATATAAAATAAGCATCGATCAAACGTTTCGGCGACTGAAGTTTCCAAAATTTCCAAGATTTCCAAAAGCGGAGTTACAATCACTTTGGCCGGTATGAACGGCGCATAAATCAGAATAAAGACGGCGAAATTTCGAGAACATGGCGATAAGCAAATTTCCTGAGAAATTGCCGGTCGTGACAACTAGTGCCAAAACGTTGTCGAACGACGCACAGACGCTGTGTCGGTCGTCTGAGAAACGCCGGGGGGTAAAAGCAGAGAGATAAGTTCCACGCTGCAAAACATTTCTATCCATGGCTGGCTCGGTTCCGCTGAAGAATCCCGAACGATCAGAATCACGACGGTGCTCTTTCCATTGTTTCCAGAAATATTTGTGTGTTTACTACGAAAGTAATGCTCCTTTCTTAACTCCCACCCCTTATCTGCCGCGGTATGACCGAACTTAGCCGACGTGTTATTGCGGCCGCAGCTTCAAGATAGAAATCTTGCACGCCGGTCGAATCTATGAAAATTATCCCGCAGCTTCTCTCCTTCTTTCTTTATCGCCGCGCTGATAAATCGTTCTAAACAGTTCGATTTACGTGTTCCTCGTACAACTCATCCACTCTTCAGCGTACCAACTTCTCCGCCAATTTATTAGCGGCAATGATTAACGGAGCAAGCAGAGATTTTTTAGAGACACACCAAGTTTTATAATGAGTAGGTGTTTTTTAGATGCTTTATAGTTTAATAGATCAAGCAGAGATTTTTTAGAAACGCACCAAGTTCTATAAAGATTGAGTATGTTCTAGATGCTTTGTAATAGATTAATGGAGCAAGCAGAGATTTTTTAGAAACATACTAAGTTTTATAATGATTAAGTATGTTCTAAATACTTTATGGATTAATAGAGGAAGCAGAGATTATTTAGAAATACAGCAGGTTTTATAACGATTAGGTGTTATTTAGATGCTTTATAGATTAATAGATCAAGCAAAGATTTTTTAGAAACACAGCAAATTTCATAACGATTGAGCATGTTCTAAATGCTTTATAATAGATTAATGGAGCAAGCAGAGGTTTTTTTAGAAACCCACCAAGTTTCATAACGATTAGGTGTTTTTTTACATGCTTTATAGATTAATAGAGTAAGCAGAGATTTTTTAGAAACACACTAAGTTTTATAACGATTGAGTATGTTCTAAATGCTTTATAGATTAATAGATCAAGCAGAGATTTTTTAGAAACACACTAAGTTCTATAAAGATTGAGTATGTTCTAGATGCTTTATAATAGATTAATGGAGCAAGTAGAAACTTTTTAGAAACACAGCAAGTTTTATAACGATTAGGTATGTTCTAAATACTGCATAGATTAATAGAGAAAGCAGAGATTATTTAGAAATACAGCAAGTTTTATAATGATTAGGTGTTTTTTACATGCTTCATAGATTAATAGAGGAAGCAGAGGTTTTTTAAGAACACACCAAGTTCTATAAAGATTAAGTATGTTGTAGATGTTATATAAATCAGTACAGCAAACAGAGATTTTTTAGAAACACATCAAGTTTTATAATGATTAAGTATGTTCTAGATGCTTTATGATAGATTAATGGAGCAAAGAGAAATTTTTTAGAAATACAGCAAGTTTTATAACGATTGGGTGTTATTTAGATGCTTTATAGATTAATAGATCAAGCAGAGATTTTTTAGAAACACACCAGGTTTTATAATGATTAAGTATGTTCTAGATGCATTATAATAGATTAATGGAGCAAGCAGAGGTTTTTTAAAAACACACCAAGTTCTATAAAGATTAAGTATATTGTAGATGTTATATAAATCAGTACAGCAAACAGAGATTTTTTAGAAACACATCAAGTTTTATAATGATTAAGTATGTTCTAGAAGCTTTACAATAGATTAATGGAGCAAGCAGAAATTTTTTAGAAATACAGCAAATTTTATAACGATTAGGTGTTTTTTAGATGCTTTATAATAGATCAATAGATCAAGCAGAGATTTTTTAGAAACACACCAGGTTTTATAATGATTAAGTATGTTCTAGATGCTTCATAGATTAATAGAGCAAACAGAGACTTTTTAGAAATACACAAAGTTTTATAATGATTAAGTATGTTGTAGATGTTATACAAATTAATGGAGCAAGCAGAGATTTTTTAGAAATACAGCAAGCTTTAGAACGATTAGATATTTTATAGATGTTTAATTTTTTATGCTTGATAGATGCTTGATTAATAGATCAAGCAGAGATTATTTAGAAACACACCGTATTCGTTTTACTTTAAGGTTTTCATAAATACATAGAATGCACATTGATCCATTAATTCCTCTAAAAATTCTTCTTTCTTTTCCGTTCTCCATTAAAATTTAACTCGATCCGGAGACCAGATTATAAATTTTATTACTTGTAGGTAAATACCTAACACTTTTCATCGAATCGCTCACCCACCTATCTCAATTATGCATCAAGAAAGCGATGGAATAATTGTTTATAGCAATTTAAAAATTGCCATATTTCTCTTACCAAGTAGAACCTGTGCGTTAAGCTCTTGCTACGTCAAGTAACTCCAATTATCGAGGAACTGCAATATTCCCAAGTAAAGGTACGAAGAACGACGGAAAACGTAACGAATTTTCAGCCAAATTTTCCCAACGTACATTTCTCAGAGAAACGATACAAACTTGACTTGGGACACGTGGCTTGTTCATTAAAACACCATGGCGCTAAGCGCTATTACTCAAACATAATACAAAGCTAACACGCGATGGACCAAATCAAACTTTTTACTGTCTGGTGGTCGTGAGACCAGACCTTTTTCTCGTTGGCCCAGTGAAATACGTTAGACGATCGCTTTTTAGGAGTCGACGAGCGTGTTCACAGTTTGTTAATCTGCGTGCGTGTATACGCCGTATTAACGTTAACAGAGTTTGAACGGGTGCGTGCCGATGCCGGCGTCCATGTGACCGTTTTACACATGTAACTCCATACAATGGCCATAAATGGTATCAACAAGTGGATGCTTAAGTGCCATTATGAAACGTTGATTATGAGCGCAAACTGTATTACGTATTATTTGCGGCCGCATTAAGATACCGAGCGTGTCTTCGCGCGATTATCGTCCCGCCGTTTGTTTTATAATCAAATAAAAAAGAAGAAAGAGGAAGACAGAGGTAGAAGAAAGAAGGAGGACGAGAAACACGATGGTATCTCAAAGACGGGAAAAGATTCTAAACAGAGGGAGGCCGTCGTAACGAAACTGTTGAACTTCTCGGACTGATGCGCCCCGACTATCTACATACGCTCGCCCCGTAATTGTTGTTCCGAATCGTTTGCAAAATGAAGCCGCGTTAAATGACCGTTTTCATTATAGAACACACGGTACACCATCCGTGATTCCGTTATCTAAACATCTGCTTTACAATGAGTCATTTTTCTTCTTGCTATTATCGTTCGTCCAATGTCCACGCTTTAAATATCGAGAGGGTAATTGTTACTCTGCTTACTTTATAATAGCAGCACGTTACAGCGCTGTATATACGAAGAACGTAAACAAAGGGAAATAAAGATATAACGTTTGAATTGCTTGAAAATAAATTGGTGTTGACGTACCAGCGTCGAAAGCGGGAAAGTACGCAGAAAAGTATAAGAAGTATACAGAGAAAAGGCACGACACGTTAATTAGCGAACGATTGGCTCGATCAAGCTTCTCTGGAATCATATTAAACGCAAGCATATTCTATCCAGTCAAGGTTCTTTGACAAATATCCTAAGAGCGTCGTCGATCAATGAAGAAATCACTTCGATCGCTTATCAACGTCGGCTGATTAAATTAAACCAATCAACGTCGATGGAATTAGAAACGAATATTCGCGCTGGACATCGAATCGTTCATATCTCACTCGTACATTTCCTAATAATAATTATCCACTGACATGTAGAAATTCTCGTGAGACGAGTAGCCGAGCTCCGTTATGCCTCTTCATAATCGAAACATCTTTTAATATCTATATGTATGTACCCTTATAGGCTGGAAATAATCGCGTCTGGCTAGCCGGCTTCATTCACGATCGCTAATAAGCCTCGAATCGATCTTCGATCGCGACAGCTAAATATTTATGATTCGTGAAAGGACAGCGGTCGATGGCTCGGCTTGTGTTCAATCGACCAATAGATTACCATCGTTACACCATTGACCTACGCGGATGAGCTCCACTCTCGCTGGATACCGATGATAATCGTGCAAAAACCTCCTTTCCCCCCGTCCCGTTCGATTTCGCAACGCGAAAACGGTTCCGTTAATTGGACGGTCGTGGTTAATTACGGCTGGCTGGCGATTTTTCCGTCGCGAACGAGCCGCTGACTTTCTACTTTTGGCTACCCGGCCTGTTCACGCATGAATAATACAAAAGTTACGCTCACGGAACTAACGATCCGCCGCGGTTCAGCTTGAAGATGAAATTAAGAAAAATTGACGTTCTAAAAATTCGCAAAGAGTCGGGCCGCGCTGCATATTTACCACGCTAATTGCCGTAGCAAATATGTACATACCGCGTATGATGCTTGATACAGAACAGATTAATAGCACGAGATACGATTCTGTTACTAATACGCGTTTACGTAATTATCGTATCTGTGATGTAATTGCAGAGATATGTAAAGCCAAACATCTGTCACTATTCGCGACTCGTCTGTCTTTTACAGCCATTTGGCCAACAATTTCGCCGTTCCCTCGCCAAGCTGTTCCTTTACCAGCGACTAACAACATTGCGCTGTGTACCCTGCAATTCAGAGGTACCTCGCAACGCAATACGAGTGCATAAGTCGTGGTTTGCAAGTGCGTACCGTTTATTTCTCTAGGCCAAACGACACTGTTCAAATAAGCAACGCTCGACCGTATCATCAACGATCGTCGTGTTACAAAGCTTCAACCGCTGTTGGACCACCTCGTGCGAAACGCGTCTGCAACGATACGAATGTATTTCTCTTTGACAAACGGCGCGCGAGAGGGGAAAAAAATGGTAAGTAAAATGGTAAATGGTAAAAAAATGGTACGGCAAGAGAAAGCGGAAATGTTACGTGTCAACGGTTCGCAATCGTTTCTGTGGACACGTTGCCTCGTAATTCGGGACACGTTCCACGTAATCTGGCCTCGTGCAATTTACTCGACTCGGCCAATTACACGGCGAAGAATTTCTGACAGAGGGACACCTCTGTCCGACTTCGTGACACGCGTGTGCTCCACGATATAATTTCGTTACAGCCAATCTAGCACTTCTATCTGTCCTGTCTCGTATCTGGCAGGCCTAACGTTCTCGTGAAAGAATTACGAAGCGGAGGAGAAAATAAGAAGCGTTTGCGTAAAACGAGCGCGATGAAGAGGGCAATCCCTTTCTTTCGTTCGATTTCCGACGTTCTCGCGAGTTCGTCTGGCAAACGTCAACTAACGAGACGAAAAGCGTCGTCGCTTTTGGCTTTGCTGAACCAATGTCTGCACAGTGTTCGGGAAGGACGTTTCGTGGATGGTCCTTAAGAATATGCGTTCGGCGCCCTACAAGCCGAGAATTCGAGCACGCACTTCAACGAATCGTGATTTACTACCAGGCCCTGTTCCGAACATGGCGCAGACAATGCCGAGGTACGCGTATTCGTTCGAAGAACCGAGAGGCGGTGCAGCGGTGGTCCTTGGGAAAGCTTGGAGGCCGTGACCCGTAGCTCGAGACTCGAGTCGTCGTGTGTCTGTATGGCGGAGCTGGTGAGACGATGAAGTGTTTGAAGTTTTGAAGCTCCGTTTCAGGATAATGATAAAGGGAAACAGAATATACAAGAAAGTAGAAAAGATAGCCTTCGTCGCACTATGAACAGCAGTTCCGTGCGAGAAACGTCACGATAAATTAACTTGCTAACGTTTCGTCCTTCGAGATAGGCACAGCTCGTATAATATAAAAATAGAGGAAAATATTATGCTAAATTAAAATATATGAAATATATATTGTATTAAAAATGGAGAGGAATATGCAAGATATGTTGCAATTTATCAAGATAGTAATTAAGGGATGAAATATTTGGTTTACCTTGGGAAGTAAAACTAATTTGACTTAGGAAGAGTTGGCTAATCTGAACGCGAAGATCGATTTAGAGAAATTTATGTCGAAGACGCGTATTGATTCCTCAGGAAGGAGTTTCGACGGCCACTATGTTCCTCCTGCGATCTTCGTATTACGTCCAAGAGAAAACATCGCGTAATATTTCGCTCACAATTTAAATTACAGCTGGCGATCTCTCAGATCGCTGCTGCGATCACGTTGCACTTTCACACGTATCTCACGATCACTATTCTTTTATGAGAATCTTTATTTACACAATGCAACACACAATTATGCAGCGAGTATTCCGCGGAGAGTACGCGGCGCACTCGCGAAACGGAGAACGTCGTGCCAAGTCGTTTAGAAAACACGAACTGCTTAAAAGTCTTGAAACGATTAACCCGGGGCCGACACAACGAGGAGAAACTTCTCACAATCAAGATGGTCCGTTGACGGAAGGGAAAGGTTTCCGTCATTGGCCAAAAAATATTCCCTTGTGAAACCCGGAGACCCGGCTGCCGCGCTGGGAAAGGAAAGTCAGCCGAGATCAAAGGGCTTTCTTTAACCCTGTCTTTTTAAAAATGTGAAATTTTTATGGCCGCACTTTCGCACCGCACTTCCAGTTGCCATCGACTTTCTCGAGCCTCGGATACTACCGTGGGGGACGAGTCGAATCGTTTCGAGGGCTGCTTCGCACACACTTTCTTTCATCATCTCTTTTCACAAATATTTTTTCATTTTTTTCTCCTTTTCTTCTTTATCTTTACCTTCTTCGCAAAAGTCGGGAAAGGATGGAAATGTGTACGACGCACGGTTATTTCGCAGGAAAAGGATCAGGAAGAGCGTCGAAGTTGCGCCCGAACGAGATACACGTGCTCGAACTGAACAACTGCTATTAATAAATACGTACGTTTTATATTTAGTATTTTTTAATATTCTTCGCGTATTCTTGGAACAAAATGAACAGAAATATCGGATAGTATTGTAAAAGTGACATGTGTGATGTGCACACTACGAATGTTTATGCAAATGTACATTTCTATAAATACGAGTAAGAAATGGAACCTAAGCAGAGATTTATTTCGCCGATTAAATTTTATAACGAGTGCTATATCTAATTTGGATATTTCACGTGCTTTTGCATATTATGTATATTTCCTACGTTTTTACGTCTTTATGAATAAATATCCGAGGTCTGCGCGCGAGCCGTTCAGAAGCCACGTTGATTAACTCCATAAATTAAAGGGCACTGAAATACTGATGATGTTAGAAACACGGAGTTTCTTCAGTTTACCTTGGAATTTGCTAATATCTCTGTCATATTCTTACGATAAATGAATTTGCTAGTAAAACAGACGTGTAGTCAAATCGATCCAACTCCACCGTCCATCAATTTCTTAATTTCTCCCGTATGTTCGTTCGTTTCTTTTCAGTTTGGCGCCAGGATGTGTAGAAATGTTTCTTTCTTTTTTATTTGCCAGACTATTTACAATCGATTCTCATTGAGGATTACAAGTAAATTCTTTTGGCGTACGTGTAGAAATATGAAGGAATATTATACAACCTTTTGTTAACACAGTAATCGTGACTGACGAGTTTCTTTGCCTTTCCCCTCGCATCAAACGATATCTAATCCAGACAATGGCAAACGCCATTACGTTAAAAGCACGATACGAGCAATCGGAAGCTACGCTGCGAAAAATTCGTCGATAATCATCGATACCGTAAGACTTGTCGGTACGAGTGGCAGGGATAAAGAGAGAAGGAAAGCGAGGCCGGCGTAAAGCGACTTAACTGGCTGCGGAAAGCGGCGGTCTACGTTAAGTAAATAACGTAGGAGCGCGATAAATTGCGTTTACACGGCCAATATGTATCGATGATCGTTCGGCGGCATTTGGCGTTAAATTGAAATCCGTATTTAGGTGACTATTATAGCCATTAAGTGGGAACGTTAACGCGGCTATTTACGCGACGATCAGAAATCGTTAAGGGACGGTCGTCGGCGCTTGCTTCCTTCCTTCGATCTTTGCGATCGAACAAACGGAGCACGCGGCTACGCGTTTCTCTTCGCCAGCGACCCCCTGAATCGCGCGATTTGCATCGCCGCCGGCCCGAACCGTCCATAAACAGCAAAAAGATACGATCTCAATTAGTCCCGGGGCCGAAAACGTTGCGGAGAAACACGGCGAATACGGAGCCGCGATAACAACTGTCGGAGACGCGACGCGAGTTCCACGTACCCCGCGGTTTCTCCACTCCCTTGAGTTATACTCGGTCCCCGAACTGTGAGTAATTCTCCGAAACTGCTGGTAGAATGCCTCTCTCGGGCCTCCGACTTCTTTCTCGTCGAATTAACGACCGAACTCGGGGCTTTTAGGCGCGGCCTTAAACGCTACCTCTGTAGAAGACCTGTTAACGCGTGCAACTGAAGCTGAGTAAACTAGACACACGCGTTGAAAGTGAACCATACAATTCTGCTTATGTTCCTGTGAAAATTCACGTTTCTGTAGATACAACGAAGGGAACGGCACTTGGACAGAGATTCGTGTTACCTGTCAAACAACGAGTACTCCACTTTGTATCGCTCTACCGTATTGTACTTGTATGCAGGTTGCGTATGATATGCATTTGTATTTTGGATAAATGCATGGAATTCCGCAGTCTACTTAGGAGAAATTTGGGTATTTTGATTGATTCGTATTGATTTCTATATGGAGATTACTAAAACGTATCGTTGGTTTATTAACACGTTGACGCCGAGACCCGCCGGTGGGTCTCGCGCGTATGTTCCGTGAGGCGACGCGACTCACCGGCGGGTCTTTCAGCCTGTTCCGAGGGGCGGCGGTGGGTCTCATTGTATTTTGTGAAATACATGCGAGACCCACCGCCGTCCCACGGAAAACACCAAAGAGAAGTACAGTTTTCTGGAAATCGGTTTGAAATAGAAAGTCTCGGGTGATTCGACGATTCAAAGATTCACCGATGATCGACGATCGAGGTCCTAAAGCGATCGTGAAAAATAAAAATGTAGAAGCAAATTCAGGGGTTGATGCACTATCGTCTTAGACGCCACGACATTTTTCGACACAGGATTTAATGTACCAAATTTTCCAACGAATTTTCCGAAAATCTCCGAAAGCTACAATGAACTGGAAGATGGTGGAAGAACGCAATTATCAGAAGAATTCTAACATGTCTTCTCACGTATCGTTTGAGATTCTCCGCGCGCAGCGGTTCGAGGATCTCAGATCACAGACTCGACAGTGTCCAAAACAGGGAATTCAGGTACAACGTGAGGATGGTGGATGAAACGAGAGTGCAAAAGGTCGTGAACGCGGCTGCAGCTCGAACGCGATAAACAACGGCGATTCGTAGAAACTGCAGCGCGTGCAGAACGTTCGCACGCAGCACGGAACAGAGCGTTCCGATGCGCTAACAGAGCCGAGGTCAGCGTACGTCTTCGTACGAAGTGCGTGAAGACGATAACGAAGACCGCGGTGTTTCGAGCGCGTGTTTGAAATAAGCGAGAGGAACGGTCCGCGATAATAAACCTGTCCACGTGAAACAACCGTGAGGATGAAGCTGTGCTTCGTTTTCCTTCTAACCCTCGATCCTTGAATGAGTAATCTTCGCGAACAGACGTGACACAACGTGAAACATAGATTAGACATTTTTACCGTTTGCCTTTTATCTTAAACAGTAGGTTGGTGTAAGACGAGCGCGTGGTTTTGTCGTCTGTACAATTTCCTATAAATTCTTCTTCGGACTGGCCAATAATTTGAAATTTGAAATAAACCCACTGGAAAATTAGAACTCGGCTGATCTACTTAAACGAGATTTAAGTGGCGGACACGCAGGCGATAAATGAAAATCGCTGGAGAAATATATGTTTCTCCAATACGTTGTACAAGCCTCTCACACTAATAGGAAATCTGTGCGTGTAAACGCTGCGGTTAACCGAGATCGTCTACGTGTATAGACGCACGTATCTAAAATAAAAGAATTCCCATCGTACAGATCGAACTTTGATTACTCCATCGAAACGATGGAGCAACAATACCGGCTAACTCAGTCGTAGAAACGATAAAAGTAGCTACCAGTTTCTTGATTTACCGCCTTCGATAATAATCGGAACATCAAGCAACGTGTAACAACATCGTTGCAACTTCTGAACAAACGCGCCAACTCTCTCTGATTTCGTCCTCTGAATCATTTACTATATAACACGCTGTTCGCTATTATGCGTAATAAGCAGCGAACGTTAGTCACTGATTTCACGTACAATGCAAGAATCAGCACCGTTTACGGTAATCCTGCCACGCCCTGCATGTAACACGGTTAGCAGCATTCCGATCCGTAAAAGGAGTGCCGCGAATCGTTTCCCATCCATGAAGCGTCCATGGGAGGCTGACTGAGGAGGCGAGAAATCGTATCCCGAGCAGACGCGTAATTCGGAGGCGCAAGGACGTGTCATACAGTCGCTCTCATCCTTTTCTACGTTTTGATGAAAGTTGCTAGAAGGATCTCTCGCCATTCACCGTGCTTCTTCCTCGTAGTATTTCGTACCCGGAGCACCCCTAAACTCCTCGCTCGACTGGTCTACCGCTTTTCTTCCTCTCGCAGCTATCCGGTCGACGAAACCAATAACTAAGGGAAGGAAAAACGGGATGGAAGTCTCGCACGCCCGGAGCATATATATTTTCGCAGCGACGTGGATATACGAGCAGTCACGAGCGCGGCAACGTGTGCGTAACGCTAGGTACACGCACGTACCAGAAGCCCTAACCCCACGAATTAATATTCCATCCGCGTGGCTTACACCAGTCTCGCAGATTGCCAATGCCGTTGCTCCCCGAGAGAACAGGCACGACCCTCTCTGGAAACACCGGGATAGGGACAAAGAGCCCGCGGATAGCGCAGGATCCGTTTCATTCGGCTACGGGAACAATGCCGGTCCGGCCCGTTCTCCACCATGGAAAATAAGATTCCAGCGACGCGCAATACTCGCGACTGATCCGATGAGTTACCGCTCTCGGCGTTCCACGGTATTCCTCGGGCTAAACGAGATTCCGTTTGCTCGTTGTCGTGGTCGTTGGATATCGAAAGGGGACGTTGACATACGTTTTTGAACGCGTCTCGAACGAGTTGGATGATTTCTTCGCATTTACAAACTGGTACTCGAGGATAGATCGCCACAGCCTGGAAATATCAGCATCGTTGACGTTGAAGCGAACTTGACGTTCTGTGTCATTTGGTTTTTCTTAGTTTTCATAGACTTAAGCTTCTTTGTTCTCTGCTCTCGCGCTATAATTAATTTAGTAGAAACGCGGCGATGTAGGAATGTTATATGTTAAGAAAAGTCGAGTATATCAGGTGGGAAGAACGTCTATTCTCTGAAACAATTCTATGAAGATAATCGACCATTATCCAAATTTTAAATCAAATGAAATCCAAAAGTGGATCGATCGCGTGGAAGAAGGATGTTATTAAATCTGTGTAAAATATACATGTAAATACCCATATTTTGTTAGATCGTAATAGGGCGTCCTTCATCTTGTCCTTTATAGGATTGCATATGTAAGAGCTTTATGCTACCCCTCCAGGAAAACTGGAAGGGATTTAAATCGCGTGAATGCGAGGGTCTTTTCTATGACTTTCTTTTTATCCGTCCGTTGATGCTGCTAAACATTCTATTATTCGACATATTTCATACACCAATGCCTATAAATCAATCTGTAGCGCACAATTCATGTCACTGGACAAAATTTCAGCTCGCTATCTTCGATCTAGCAAAGATAAACATCTTAACAATTATCAGTAAGCAATTTAACATGAATAGTTTGTAACTTTCGCAGCCTATTAATTCTTACAATTTTTGCAACTTCAAATTCAACAAAACTGTAAACTGCGAGTTTTATTTCTATTGATTTGACCAAAATCCCAATTCGGCAAGATCAACTAATAATGGATAATTGACATAAACAGTTTGTAACTTTCGCAGCTTCTATTCGTCTTTACAATCCTTGCAACATGCACATTGCCTCGGCGAGCCAAGAGATTAACAAACTTCCCCGCCAAATTCTATAAAACTGTAAACTGCGAGTTTTATTTTTATTGATTTGACCAAAATCCCAATTCGGCAAGATCAACTAATAATGGATAATTGACATAAACAGTTTGTAACTTTCGCAGCTTCTATTCGTCTTTACAATCCTTGCAACATGCAGGTTGCCTCGGCGAGCCAAGAGATTAACAAACTTCCCCGCCAAATTCAGCAAAACCGCAAATTGCGAGTTTTATTTCTATTGATTTAGCCTTCTCATCGGTCGCGACAAAATCCCAATTCGGCAAGATCAACTAATAATAGATAATTAACATAAATAGTTTGTAACTTTCGCAGCTTCTATTCGTCCGTACAATCCTTGCAACATGCAGGTTGCTTCGGCGAGCCAAGAGATTAACAAACTTCCCCGCCAAATTCAGCAAAACCGCAAATTGCGAGTTTTATTTCTATTGATTTAGCCTTCTCATCGGTCGCGATAAAATCCCAATTCGGCAAGATCAACTAATAATAGATAATTAACATAAATAGTTTGTAACTTTCGCAGCTTCTATTCGTCCGTACAATCCTTGCAACGTGCAGGTTGCCTCGGCGAGCCGAGAGATTAACAAGGTTTTCCCTCATGTTGTTCAGCGAGAACCGGCAACTAAGTTTTCCAAACGTCTTCCGTAAATTGCGCGTTTTATTAATTCAGCTTCCTGGTCGGTCGCGACACTCTTAATTGCTCCTTACATTAAACAGGCTTTTTCATCTGTCCGGCTAGGCAAGAATTTATACGCGGGGCCCAGTCACGCCGGTAAATCCTGGTAATCGTCCGGTGCTCGATATATCCAGGCGATAAGGGTGGGTGTCAACGCATGTTCAGCCATTCGTTTCAGCCGGTGCGTACGAACTCGCCCGTTAAACGTACGATACACTGTTGACGAGATACAGATAATTGGAAATGGGGAATTATATCCAGCGATAGGTGAACGCGAGCCTAGCTTCGCCGGCACAAGGATAATGAGCGTTTCGCGCATTCCATAGAACCTGTTCGCGGAAAATTATAATTCGATATAATTAGCAATGATTTTCGTTTTCCACGTAGTTGCCGGTATTTTTATTATATTTCTTTCTGTCGGCTGAATCGGTTCTCCGTTAGACAATTTTCCAAGGATCCCGTTTCAACCAAGTAATCGATATTTTACTCGTGCCGCGGATGCTCGGCCAGAAGGCAAAGTTACCGTGAATTATTCTTTTTCGCGATGATTCGTTCGAATGCGATTCGGCAAATGCTCGATCGGGATGGTTTCTTTCCGATCGGTTAAATTCGCGTTTCAACGATTGAGTTGTAAGGGTTAAAGTACCGAGCAGTTTGATGTCTGATATTTCCAGTGAAATTTACGTCATTTATAGTCCTTTTATACCTTCACAGGTATGATTTTTGTCTTAATCCTTCGGTAGAAGTTCGTTCGTACGAATGTGAATTTTTGTTTATAAGAAAAGACGAAGATTTTTGAAAAGAAACCTAATAGGAGCAGACGTCGAGCTAAGCAGATCGAAGCGGCAACGATTCATTAAAATAAACGGTGCGCTACTCTACTTTGAGCTTTCGTTTCTACCAGTGAAAAGTGGTTTCGTATAATCGCTCGAAAATCACAGTCTCGCGTTACACAAATTCGAAGATTTACCAGGAACGTTGCTTCACTGTAATCGACCTTCCGTTCTCCACGTTGCTGGTGAACCGTAGCGCGACGACAAAAACGTTTACACGCAATTATATGGCGTTTACGAGTTCTTCATCGACGATACTCGAAGGCCGTAAATTTGTCGAACCACCGCTGCACGTTACACGCCGAGTTGTACACGGTAATTTTACGGTTGTTTTCGTACTGTTCGCGTCCATTCGCCGTTTTTAACGACACCTGAACAACCTTTCGTTCAAGATGGCCAGACTTCCGCTTATTCCGGGTCGGAAACTTGAACATCCCACGATGCAAAAAGGAACAACCCGGAAAGTTGCGCGATGTTGCATGGCCATTGTTTCGACAGTGGCTGGAAACGAAATTGCATCGTATCTGCTCTGTATCGCAACCTATCGTTTTCGGCGCTCTGTTTCAAATCGCTTTGTATTACGCCGTTTTATAGAAAGCTTTTAACGTGATCAGAAAATAAGCTTCGAAGAAATAGAAGTATAAAACTGTTAGTAATCCTCGTGGGTTGCGGTGCACGATAGTGTGAAAACATGCAAATCGATAAGCTTCCTTTGACCTCCGCTTACGGCTAGTTTTTATTATAATTAAATTGTGCTTTCTGTATATTAAATACAAATTCTACATGACTACGAATTAATAGAAGAATACATTGGACTATGTATGAAAAATGTTTACATAAACTTTTCTTGTATATTAGTTTGTCCAGCATAATTTAATAAACAACATCAGGATTCCGTTCATTGGCAACCGAGCCATTCAAATCTTCCACCCTTTTCCACACGATCAACTTTTCAACACGTTGACTGCCATGGGGGTGACCGGTGACCGGCGACGCAGCAAATATTAAAAGTACGATTGTTTGAAAAAAGGACAATCGCAATAATCGTCTACAACGCCGTGGGCCACCGGTGGCCCACGCCGCGAAAAGTGCTTCAAGCATGATTTTATAACTCGTTTTATTCGCTGCGAATAATATTTCAACATAATATGTATCGCATAATGAGAAGTTCACGTGGAAAATTCCATGGAAAATTCGTCTGGCAGTCAACGCGTTAATTAATTTACTGACGTTATTACTTCGGAATGATCGAGGAAAAAAGGAGATAAAATTTCTGAGAAGCTGGACCGTGCAGATCGAACAATGGTAGCTACAAGTTAAGGACGGTGAATGGACAGGAGGATTGTGAGGCAAATGGGTGACTGTCGCATCGGAGGAGAACCTGGGGGACCATGGCGTATAAACCGATACGGTTATTTCGGAATATCTGCAGCCATACGCGACCACTCGATGCTTCCATTTCAATGTTCCGCCCCTCTGAGCGTAAAAGTGGCGAAAATGCGTGGAGATAGGGTGAGTTTTGCGAGGGCTCCGACTGGAGAGCTCCGCTATAATACCCCAGTGGCTGGAAACGGGCAATCGAGACGTAAACTTCGATACTCCGGGAATTAGCCTTGGAGAATCGACAGAAATCGCGGGCCGTTTGACGTTTCGCCACCTTTTGCTCGAAATATCATAAAAAAAAAAAAAAAAAACGACCACTCGCAATGCCGTACACGAGAATGCACTATTTGCATCATCTGATCTTCTCTTTCTTGCGTAATTCTCGATTCTTGTTAAATTCGAATAGGATTATAAATAAATAGACAGACACGGATCACCCCTTCTCGGTATCAAAGGATATTATATGTTTGGATATTATGAAATTTGTTTCGAATGGGGGACACTTTTGGAAGCAAAGGGCTCGTAGAGATTGATGCACCCTATAATTTACTATACGCTTTTATTTCGTTTGTATATCATAGATATAGCTTATGAGTATAATTCTACATCAAGTTTCGAAAATGGATACATTTACATTCATTGTCAATGGATTAACTTTTCGCCTGTCAATGTCATCGTCAATCGCCACCCTCGTCGTCGTCACCTTTTTCATCGTACGGGTATAATACTAATTCTTGAAATAGTCAGTAGACACGAGACTCCATTATTCCGTTACTTTTATTACTCTTAACGTGGTAGGTAGGTATTGAAGGACAGCTACGCTCTCTTATCGTTCTAGCATTACATTAATTAGGTATCATCCAGCGGCACGCGAGGAACCGCGGCTCCCTCCACGACCAACCAATCAATCGAGCGATCAACAATGCCGCCCCTCTCGATTAATTATACTCGATCGATCGATCGCCGCGGCCCCTCGCTCACTGAGCAACGTTAACGTTACGTAGTGTTAATATTTACATCGAAGAAACTCTTGAAGTAATACACGGCTTTCCATTCATTTAACGTAGGTACAGCAAGACGATAATTATAAGACCTAAATATTCTCGGTTTTCTGATATTTTTTTTCCTATGTTGCCTTTTTTCTTTTTTTTTTTTTTCTTTTTACGTTCGAATGGTACGTGTGTGAGCATGTGTGTACGTTACGTATGTGAATTTGCACGGTGAGGGTGTGTAGACACGTGTGTATATCGTATGTATATGATGTGTTCGTGTACGTGTAGTTGTGTCTGTGGAGAGATTTGGAAACGTTGTGTGCACGGTTCTTCCGACGAATGGTTCACGAGTTGAACTACAACAGTACCGTGAGAAGAAATTCGATGTTGAACTGTTCTACAAAAAAAAAAAAAAAAAAAAAAAAAAAAAAAAAAAAAAAAAAAAAAAAAAAAAAAAAAAAAAAAAAAAAAAAGAAAGAAAGAAAAGAAAAGAAAAGAAAAAAACGAGGAACAATGACTTGTGTTTTTGCGCAGTGAAAACAATAACGATCACAGTACATCGCGTGTCGAAGCATCGAACACTCGAAAGAGACACTTTCGATATGAAAATCCCACTGTCATTGGCGACTCGAGAGTTAAAAAATGCGACATGTGCACAAACCCGGCTACGTGGCTCTTACTTTTCTAGTTACGTTTTTCTTTTCCCTCCGTTTTTCCGCTCGTCTTCGACTTACTTTCTAAGAATAACCATCACTCGCGTATATTATACTTAATTCTCGAAACAATAAACAATATTTAAGTAACCGTGTAACGGCGCAGGACAATATAATATATAGCCGACGAAAATTATTTATAAGGACGAAGAACTTAACAAAACGGAAGTTCGAGAATCGCACGATCGTTTCACTGGGAAGGGACAAGGGGGAGAGGGAAAATTCGCGAAAACGCGCGAATAGTCGCTGAGACAGCCACCCTCTTCCTCTCTGTTCGAACGTGAAATTCTCGAGGCATCATCGACCCGCTAAGAAACTAACCGGCAGGATACACACGAGTGTTGTACACTCGCGGGCATAGAACTGCCATAAAAAAATTCCTCGTTAAAAGTAACAGTATTCAACGCACGCGCGAAAAATGGGACAGCTGCCAATAATAGAAACAACACTTAGAGTGTAGACCACCGACACGTTCGTCCAGCCTATCGACTTGCGGAACTAGTTGTAAGCAATGGAAGCCAAAGGAATTATTATGTTTGCGTGTACAACTACGATGTTTTACATTTTAATGAAAATTTTACTCAAGTCCGCGGAAAAAAGTGCTTACATCTAATTCCGAGTCTATGCGCGTAGCGGTGTTGCATAACACACGCAAATCGATCGTAAGATTCTCTAACGAACACAGTAAAAAGAGAAACTTATACAGAGATAATATATTACAATTAGATGCATTTTTTTTTCTTCTCGTTCATGTCATTCTCGCTTCTTCTTTTCCTTTTGTCTTCGAAAGACGATCGAATCGTATCGTACCGATGGTCGCGCATTTTTATGGCACGGAGATCTCACTCTGATGGTCCATCGCGAAAGTGGTCTCCGGTGGATTACGAGACGAAATCGGCGTCTTTCGAAGTTCGCAACGTTTTTATAAATATCTGTACATAATATCTCGGAAACGTACAAAAAACGATAATAGCATTAATTGTATGATTGAATAAAAAAAAAAAAAAAAAGAAGAAAATCGAAACTCGGCAGTAGTCACAATCACTCTTACATTTTCGCTTCGTATTTAACAAAAACAAAACTACGAAAAACATGTAAAATAAACAGCTCATAAATAAACAATCAGATTTAGTACGTAATAAAGAAAATATAACAAATTCTTCCATCGTTTTATTCTCATCTTTTCGCATTTTCAACTCTATCTGCATCCTGTCAAACGGACTCCGATGTCGTATATCCTTTTAAACAATTCCATCCTTTTTTCTTCCATCAATCAGTACGCGCATAATCGATGATAGTTGAAAATTTAGATCTCCGTCGAATCTGCCACGTTGCCCAACGCATACACGTACATAGTTACAATTCACGCGAATATTCCCTTTCATTCTATTCCTTTCATTCACACGCTTCCGATCGATTGTTCTCTCTTTCTCACTTGTGCGGACATAGGTCGTCCTCCGTCCTTCGAAGGACGCTCACGTCCCCTTTTTCTCTTCCATTCTCTCTCTTCCGCACCTCAAAACGCTGTGACATCGTTTTCGACCAACGCTCGAGCCACACTCCACAGTGTTTCCCGTTTCACGCAATTTCCTTAATTCGGATTAGAGAAGTGTTCGCACATACGCGCGCGCACGCGTCAAATTTCCTTTCTTTTTTTTTTTTTTTCGTTGTTGATCTTCCAACATTCTCGAGAGCACCGCGCGACACGCACACATTTTCCATTTCACGTTTATCGAATCGTCAAGTCGATTCCAGAAGAGCGACGATGGATCGTGGGTTGGTTCGTCATCTTTCTAATTCCTGTTCCTTTTTTACGCGAGTTTGGCAAGTCGGGCAAAAGTTGTACTACTAAATAGCGATGCTTTTGTTGTCAACGTTGTTCGTGTTATTCCCTTATTTTTGTTTTACTTGTGTTTTTGTGAATCTGCACGCATATATATATATATATATACACACACATATATAATACATATATAGTAATATATATAATGTGTGTGTGTATATATATATATATGCGCATGTATAGACCTAATCGATACAGTTTTAATTCAATATAATACATCTATAATAATGGTAAGAATAGAGCGAGTAATTCGATTAGATGTGAGGAGATGAAGGGGTAAATGATTAAGGAAGTAGGTTGGCGGGGGATGGATGAAAGGATGGAGGTAAGATTAGGTGAGGGTGCGAAAGAGAATAAGGAAGCGTTAGGAAAGTTATATGATATGATTACGCGTCAATTATTTGGAATAATATTCTATAACAATGTAGATGCCATTAGGTAGCTTAAAGATAAGCCGAGAGAAAGCTTCGTATGTGGACGGCGCCCGCACAGTTTTTCTTCTGTTACTCTAAAAATTCACGTCTGACGCGCTGTGATCCTCTTCGGTTTTTGCCCGAATGATTTGGGAACGCGGGGCACGGTTCATCTCCGACGCGGTACGTTTTATTAATCTCATAAAATTAACGTCAATTTCCGTAACAAATTGGCGACACTGAGTATATCACCGGGAACATAAAGTACTCGTAACGAAACTTAAAAACAGAAGAGGCGGAAAAATAGACAATAGACAATGTGGACGATCAACATGAACGCTTATAAAAGAGAAAACAATGGAAACGATGTAACGTAAACAACTGGCAACACGCGACGAACGAAACGCGAATCGGTTGTTTCAAACTGTTCGTCAATGGGATTACAATTAGAAACAACGGGAGGACGGCACGCAGTCGGGGCACGTCTCAGCGCGACTTATCCTTTGAGGATGAACGAGCAACACGGTTCAAGGAAAAACGTCAAATGAACGGAATTCGGTTACTAGGAGGGTCCCGAATGGAGCGAGCCGAGCAGAGCAGTGAAAAGCGGAAACGCCTAGGTTCCCAAATCGTTCGTTCGTTCGTTCGTTCGTTCGTTTAGTCGAAACACTCGACACTGCTTCCTCGGCGAGAGGCTCGTGTGAATGCGCGTCACACACACACACACACAGCTAAATTTAATTTTTTTCTTCTTTTTCTTTTCTTTCGTTTCGAACCGCAGTCACTAACGATTAAAGACTTAATACATACGTACGTATATAACACGGTCGCTACGAATCTCACCGTTGCGATTACTGTACAAACTTCGCAGCTAATTAATAATGATAATTAATTATACTTAGTACGCGTTACGTATATCCCTAATTTGTCGGACGTATCGGCGCCGCCACTTCCGCTAACCACGTTTCCTGGCCAGCCGCGTCACTTTAAGTCGTTTTAAAAAACAGACTGTACACGCAAACGGTATTAACATTGAAAACAAAACGTAACTATGCTATGTAGTAATAAAAATAATAAAAATAGTGTCGTCGATAATATTATCAATAATAATAATAATAATATTAATATTAATAATTCGTAAATAGAGTCACGTGTAAAGCTTTTCTACAAATAGTTACACCGATTCTCGGGACTCGATCGCGTCACGTGCATCTTTTCCCTTCTTTAATCTTCTTTTTTTCTTTTTTCCCCGGTAAAAAAAAAATTTCTCTCCCCTTTCCATTAAATTTCTTCAGTTCCCTTTTCCATTCACCTTTTTCTTTTTCACGTATACATTGAGCCGAAGAAGATTGAGGCGCGATCGCACACCTTCCTTTTACTTAGTTTCCGTCGGAAAACTGTCGATATAGAACAGAAATAACCTTAAACCGTCAGCACGAAATGCATCACGAACAACGTATCACGCGGCTCAAGGTCGCGCGTTTATATCGCTACCCCATTAAATTCCGTAACTGAGAGTACGTGGACCGGAACCGATAGACGACTTGCGTGCGTCGACAATTTTTCTCACAGTTCTCTCCGCTTCTACACCGCCGCGTGCGTCGATTCCGCTCGATCCTGCTCCGAAGAAGGTATAGTTGCGTCGCCACAAGTCGCAATAATACAACGTTAGGCACGCAGGCGAAATCCTAAGAAGTAAACCGCCATATGTCTAACATGATCGCGCTAACGTCGCACGCGAACAGAAACGAGAATCGCGAGCAAACGGACTTTCCAAGTAACCAAGTACGCGATTCTTCGTTCAAATTCCTTCGAGCGAGCCATGGAGCTTCGTCTTTCAGAAAATTCGTCGAAAGTTACGTTCAACTTATTGTTCGTCGTTGGAAGAAACAGAAAGGAAGAAAAAAAAAACAAAAATTATAGAAATAACATATAGGAGAGCAAAATATACAACAAACAAGTTAACGATTCACCGAGCAAACTATTCGATTCTGGCATGATCGAATGCGCGTATCAACGTCGTCGTCATCGTCGTCGTCGTCGTCGTCGTCGTCGTCGTCGTCGTCGTCGTCGTCGTTGGCTGTGTTCATCGAACTGCGTCAGTATTAATTGGGACCCAGCGGCAACTATATATTTTCCCGAGTATCCCGTTCCCTCGGAACGTTCCATTCCTATCAACTGAACCGTATATCCTACCGTATCTTATTATATTTTATACTCTATGTCGTTCGCGTAAACGTAATATTCTTTTTTTCATCGCTTTTCGTTTATCTTGCTCGTTACACGTTTAAGACATCGTTACAATTACGGTATGCAGAGGTATATTCTCTATGTGGAGGTCTGAGGAATATAAGGTGGCGTGGAGGAGGTTGAAGGAGCAAGAAGGGGACGGGTGGGGATGAAGGTGGATGGAGATAGTTTACATGAGTACATCTCGTGCGTAAACTCGCATGCTCAGCTTAATCGTTACTTTACGTACGGCGATATTTATGTATAATAGTACTTTAGGTAATTAGCGGTATAGTATTAATATGAATACGGTTTTTTATCCATTCACTCACTCTCTCTCTTTCTCTCTCTCTCTCTCTCTCTCTCCCTCTCTCTTTCGGTCTCTCGCTCGCTCAATATTACTTTTCCTTAGATTTTCCCCCTAAAAACGATGCGATTTCACCTTGATTACGGACGTCTATTTTTATTCTTTACTTTTTCACTATATAATAATAGCTGCTCTAGCTGATCTAAAAATTGTTCCTTTCCTCCCTCCCTTCGGTTTAACAAAATCTTATTTCTTTTTTTCCTGCTTCTTTATTCTTTTGTTGCGTAGATTTTTTTTTTTTTCATTTCTTCTTTTTCTATCAATCTTTTCTGCTTTCTATGTATTCTTACGTACGTCATACGTATTCTAAATTTCATTTTCGTTATCATACTCTACTATCAAAATCTTTCTTTCTTCTATTTGTTTGTTTGCCTTCCGAGCATGGTTGAACAAATTTTCTTCCCCTTTTGTTCATATACATATATATTTATGTATATATATATATATATATATATCATACTCGTTATTTTTAACAATATATAATACGGTATTGTGTACACTATGATTTTACATCGTAAATAGATAGTCATTGTGCGATTCGTACAACAGATCCTCCGCCTCACTGGAAAACAAATCTTATGGTTTCTCTTAGATCGAGTTACGTATATGCGTTTTGTTTCAACGATTCGTCATACCTCTTTCTCAAACAGATTAAATAAGAAATTTCTTTCAAAACCTTCAAAACCGAACGAATCGCTGGAAACCGCGGGTAACGGAAAAAGACGAAGAAAGAAACGCAAAGGAGAAACTTTCGACGCGCAAGTCTGAAGAAACGATCTGTCCTCCGTGAACGTTAACTTACGGAAGACCAAATGACATCGACGATACATTCTATTATTGTTTCGCGATAAATAACATTAAAAACCGGTCCGGCATCCGAATCGATAATCGTGGAATACGGCGGAGGAATATTTTGTACGGATCGGCACATTAACGGGGAGGAGAAAAAAATAATTAGGTAATAATTTATATAATCTGAAAGATGGGCATTTCTTTCGCGGTTTCCCTTACTAGTCCTCTTCGTCGTTACGAATTCTACGTAAGTAAATAGCAACAACGGCTTCTATATCTATGGAAAAAGGTCTACCCTGACACCAAATTACGTATTTAATGTACTAAGAGTGAGATACTCGTCCGGTGATGTGTCTTTGTTTGCGTAAAAATCTCTTGCGTGCATTTAGAACTTTGTTCTCTCTCTCTCTCTCTCTCTCTAGTGTACTCCCGTTTTTCTTCTCTTTTTCCCGATTTCCTCGCCCCCTTTCCTTTCTACTACGGCCACTCGTACGTTCGATTATCGTCCGCGGAAGCACGTTGCTGTCCCGTGATGCTGCAGGCGAATGTGTAACACAGAGATACTCGGACAAGGAAATAACAAATCGATGTACGATACAGAAAAGAATTGACCAAGAAGAAAAAAGAAAAAAGAAGGAAAAAGATGGAACAGAACGAAACAATGATCATCTGTTCATTTTTTAACGATTTCGATACTCGAATCAACACGGCTATATATAATATGCTCGATATAACTATGATAACACTACGTAAAATTAACAGACAAAAATTAACATGTGTCAACGCGAAATGAGCGAATAACGTTATTAAGAAGGAAGAAGTATGAAAAGAAGAAAAGAAAAAAAAACAATCAATCGTAGTTGGAAAATAAATTTCTCTTAGAAGAACGTGGCGTTCCAAATGGTCGCGGGACCGGTCATGGACCGTGACCGCGTGACCCAATTAAACAATGATACTCGCCAATAGCGTAACGATAAATTATCTTAGATAATATGGAAAACGTGCTGCTTTCATACAAGTTATCTTGTATTAGTAAAAGCGTTAGCGATACCTTGTACGATATCGTCTGAGATCTAACTGAAGCGATAGATGAATGTGTGAATGCTCATCGACGAGTCAGCCCCTCCCGAAATCCACTACTACGTGAAACGTTTCAATTTTTCATTCGAAACACAGTCGTACTGGTCGGGTTTATCGGAATGAACGGCAATCTCGAACGTTTGAAACGTTCGTTCATCAAGACATTTAACGTTTAAAACATCGTTATTGAGAGATGGAAAAAAGATACGCGGAGAAGGATAATCTCGTTTCCTGTCTGATTAATCATCTCTCTCCCATACAGTTTCGTCGGATTTCCTAACATCCTCGTGCAACGCTTCATCGCTCGTCGTGGTTTCGTCAAATTTCCTCGTAAAAAAATAAATTTCCGCGCCTCGGGGTTCCTCTGGACTAACACCTGGCACGCTAATCGAGAGGAACCGACAGACATTCAGTTTTAGAAAAGAGTGAATTTACTGTTGAAGGAATATACCAATCGAAGCAACGACGCGTTCCAACGCCGATCTTTTTCAACGTTTCGCGAGAGAACATGGCCGATCCGGGTCAGAGAAACGTATGTGAAAAGAATGTGTAGAGAAAGAAAAAAGAGAAACGAAAAACTAAAGGAAAGAGCGATCCGCAACGGGCTCGGTTAGAACGGTTAAAGGATATTTGCGTCAGCGAGAGCAGATCTGGCGTAGTCGGCACGGACGTCAGAAATGGCAGAAATATTATCGGGAGCGACGTTAATTTACCTAATTACAACGCGAAGTCTCGAAGAGGCAATCACGAGCGTAAACCACGGTTAATTAACTCTGGAAAAGGAGCTCAGCAAATGGCATCGATTTGTACCACTAAATTCCTTCTCTGGTGGAAAGAAGTCGGCCAGCCAGCACGAAATTGCTCGTGTGCATACAGTCGGTCGAATGCATGCGCCACTAGTTTTCGTTATAAATCGGTAAGAAGCGCGGTATCCGAACAAGGTATCTGAGGTATTCAAAGTGCGCAATCTCACGATAGGTACGTTATGTTTTAACGAGGGCGTCCAGAGTTCTCCGATACGATCCGTTTGCCATCCTTTCCGCCGCTCATTCACTCGCGCGAGACTAATCGTAACGCGAGTTACTCCGCGTTATCGGTTCATCCCCGAACAACGAGCTACATCGAATCAACGCGTATACCGTGAGACCCGATTTTCACTCATCCTCCCCGCATATCCTTCTCTATCGGCAACAGAGAAACTCTCTTCGACCAACTAAACTTTGATCAGGATATTTCGGAGAAAGCTGGCAGATATACGTAGACTTTCCGATATAGATGCGAAGAAAGGATATCGCGATGATCAAATGCTGCTAACTGTCGTATGACGAATGACAGGTAATTAGAATAATCGATCGAAGTTGAAATAGAGAAATTTGAAAGGTCAGGCCCGCGATCGTCCATGTTCCTTGGCATGGCGGAGAGCAACGAGTTTCGTGTCCCCATTTTTTCCTCCGTTTTCATCGTTCAGCGGAATTAGACGAATTCTTCGACAGCCTCGTTTAATTACTCCCTACCACTCCTCCGTCTGTATTAATTGATCGTCTCGTCGGCGCTACCGTACACGAGATCTTCTGTTATACGGCAGGGCGGCGTTAATCCTTCGGCCTCTCCTCGTTCAAGCTAATTCTAGTTCGTCGGTTTCCGACGCGCGATCGTTGGCTCCTCGTGTATGTCTCTGTGTGGCAGTTATCGCGCCAACTGATCATCCCCGCTGTTCATCACCCGGCAATCGCGATGACTCGTCGCGCCCGATTAACAATTATTACATTATACGCTCTAGGAATCAGTCGCAGGCTAGGTCCTTCCTTTTGGCCCAGCCAAATAAGTACGTAATGTTTTTTTTTTTATTTAATATCTTTTTGCGTTTTTTCTTTTTTTTGAGGGTGTGCTTCTCGCTTCTTTTATACGCTTCGCTTTTCTACTACGCTCCCCCCTATCTCTCTCTCTCTCTCTCTTTCTCTCTCTCTCTCTGTTTTCTAACGACTACGATTACTTCTTCCACGTCCTATTTCTCCTTCGTTCCTTTCTTCTTCCGTAAAAAACAAAAGAGACAGACAACTTGAAACATCGTTGCGCGCTTTTCTCTCTCGGCTCCCTCGTTTCCTCCGCAACCTTTGCGATCCCCGCGTCTCTGCCTCTTATCGACACCGAGTCTCATCGGAGAGGGGCAATGGCACAACACGGTGCGCTATTGTCGTTACTCCGAGCCGTAATCGTTCGCCTTCGTAAAACCGTCCTCTACTGCGTTTCCTCTCCGTTTCCCTTTCTTCTCTTTTAAACTCGATACGAAAACAAGAGAACAGAGATCACTTGATAAAGTCCTGGCGTGGTACGCGTACTACGTAAAGTACGCGAGAACACCTTCTTCTCAGTGAAGAGAGCGGGAGGAAAAAGAAGTCCCGAAGAGACAGGCCTTCGTGTCCTAGTCGGTTCACGCCGGAAGAGCAAGAAGAGGTGCATTTTTCGTGCTTGCCCGCGTTAGTTCGATTTTTTTCTTTTTTTTATTCCCTACACGTTTGGCCGACCTCTTATCAGCTACTTCGCTTCGATGTATGCGCCTAGGCTGCGTCCAGTCTCTTGTTTCTTCTTTAAAAGAAAGACAACCGGCTTAGAAAAGTCTCCTATGTGGGCACCTTACTGACCGCCTTCAGAAGATCGCTCTGCGTCTTGTCGAGACCGCTCACGTGATGTTGCTGCTGATGCTGCAGCGCGGCGTTCTGCTGCTCCTGCTGTATCTTCGCTTGCTTCTCAGCCTGCTGCTTCTTCATCATGTCCTGTTCCTCCCGTTCCCGCCTGGCCTGCTCGTTGATCTCTTTCACCGCCCTCAGCTCCTTCTTCAGCTTCATCCGCCGATTCTGGAACCAGATCTTGATCTGTCGTTCCGTGAGGCAAAGGGCGTGCGCAATTTCTATTCGTCGCCGTCGCGTCAGGTAGTGGTTGAAATGAAATTCCTTTTCCAACTCCAGCGTCTGGAACCGCGTGTACGTCTGTCGACCCCTACGCCTCGGACAACCGTTCGGCCCTGGAAACGTCAAAAACGCAGATTTGCCTAGGTTAGTTTTTTTTATGCAGGAAAATTTGCCTTTTAACCCTTTGCACTACCACAGTCAACTCCTGCCACGTCGATATGCTTACCACGCTCGTTGTCCCCTCGGTCGAAGATGAATGTAAAATGTCGGGCAAGTTACTCGAATGATCGGCACACATTGACAGTGAAAATTTGGAAGAAAAAGTTGACTGTTGGCTCGGTACAATGAGCGCGCAAGAAGTGCAAAGGGTTGGGCGATTAAATTATATTCGATAGCTGTACGTTTGAAATTAAAAGCTCCCTTTTCGCTGACGCACAGAGATCGATCTTGAAGACGAGTTTCGTTTACGAAAGCTGTTACTCTTTTATGCTGCGCTGACTCCATTTTGATCATCCATTATTGATTTATTTATTAAACTCGCTTACGTAATTGCCGAGCGATATGCATTAGCCGGTTATTACATATTAGTCGATCCATCAACTTCGCAAATGTCATTAGCCGCGAACACCAACTACGTGCAATAAAACTGCTACTAACTTCACGTTTTTTTTTTCGACCATATAAATTTGCAATTTTCTTGTTTCGTGACCGTCTGGCGATCGTAAGAAGGCTACCCCGTTTACGAACGAGGTTTTTCGTTACGTAAAGTTCAATTTTTTTTTCCATGGAATGACCTGCTGCGTCTCGCCTGTCGAGTCACAAATCTCAACTCTCTCCTGGCTTTCTCTTTCGGTGAAAAATAGCAACACGTTCGGATGGTCAGTTTATTGCAGGGGTTGAACGAGGTAAAAAGTAGAAAGTTTTTTGGGGAAAAAAAGTCTACGTGTTCATTGTAAATAGGCGGAAAGAAAGATTGAACCCTTTTTTCAAATATCTTTTCGACCAACTTTCTCTGCACCCGCAGAGTCAAAGTCGTAAAATGGGATACGCCGAGCGCACTGAATTTTTTATGGTGTTTAGGTAGCTATCGAAGTACATGGCCGCGCTAACCAGGTAAAGACTGATGCTTGTCACCTGCCTTTACCTGCTTTCCTATCTGAAAACTTTGCTTACCTAGCCCTTTAAAAACCTATCCGAGACCAACACGCGATCCCAATATCTCCGACATTTCCATCCAGGTAATTACGCAAACCTTACGCTTATCCTAATCGATATCTTTTCACTTTCCATTGCCAAGTACCAGTAAAGCGCTGAGAAATAACGCGAATGGAGATGTAGAAGTTTCAAAGGCATATACAGTTCGGTTATTCGCGATTTATACAGAAGAGAAGGCAGCATAAGATGGCCGCAAGTTGCACCATAGACGCGCGATAAACTTCTCACGGGCAATTTTCGCAATTGGCTCGAACGTAATTTTACTTTTGGCCGGCGGCGTAGAAGGGTGGGCCCGGCGTTTTCAGTTCGTCGCTGAGAAACCGGTTCCCCGGCGCAATGAACAGTCAGCCATAATACCATCATTCTCGGGAAGACGCTGAGTGGCTATATGATTGCCACGTGATGAAGCAAATACGCGGCTACCGACTGCTAAAAGATAGCGAGATTTAGTTTTCGATGAATTCTGTCGTCGATTCGTGCCGAGATCGTGTTGTAACCGATTGGTTAGAAACGAACAACGTTCCATGCTTATAAAATCTTTAACGCGATCTTTCCCTTTTATCTGTCTCCGTCTTTCGGAGAAAATTCGTTTCACTGCGACTCTCTTCGCGGAGATACAGAGACAGATGACCCTCCGTGAAATTTGCGCGAACTGTCGCAAATCCCGAGGAAGTATCCTCCAGCACCCTTTAACCGGCGTATTTCTCCATTTTCTAGTTCGCGAACAATGCTTTGAGAACTGGAAGCTTCCGACACACTCTGCGGAGAGCAGCCAGTAACACGCGACACGACCCATCCTGTCATCATTGTTCAAAGCCAGACAAGAAAGAGGAAAAAACGGAAAAGTCGCGAGGGAATGCAGAGAATGCTGATATTGAATTCAGCATGGCCGTTCGCAGCAGTGCGGTCCAGGATTCACCGGGTGTGTATGTGCGCTTGTGCACAGCCTCCGACGAGGTTACACGTATTCGCGAATTCCTATCCATGTACCGTGTCGATGAGATAGTAGTGGTGGTGCGTACGGTGCGGCTATGGTGGTGAGATCGGTGTGCGAGGCAACAACAACGCAGCCAACGTGGTTTTTCGGCAAGCTTGTGTGCGTGAGTTTAGCTCACGTAGGAAGAGAGCCCGCGCGGCCGGTGCAGCCACAGCGACAGGGTGGTTGCTGAAGCTGGAAGGGTGGGCCATAGGTTACCTTGGCAACCGGAGGGAAAACCATTCCATCCTGCTGGCGGCATATCATGCCAGGGGCGAGTCAAGCAGCCAGAAAACCCTTCGTTGCATCCTCCCTGCCGGTCCCTCCTCGCTAAGCCCTCGCGTCTCTTCTCTCTCCTCTGTGTGCTGTACACGCGCCGCACGGCTCTCAGAATTCGTTGCTTCCTCTCTTCTCTCGACCACCGGTGAACCCGATTGTCCCCGCACACTTCAACCACCATAAATATCTACGGGACCATCGGCCGAGCGCTGGCGCGAGCATTATCAACAATTTCGCTGGATCAAGCTAATGTCCATGCAGAATTTATAGATAACCGTTCTTGCCGCCCCTCCGGAGGGAGCTGTCTGGCCAGGATTTCGTCGGACGGGGTTAACAGCTGGGCGTGAAGCTCGTTTGCCCCCGGGAATGCTTAATTTATGTACCTTCTTCCTCCTCTCCTTCCAATATCTTTCAATTTCTGCTGCTCCCTTTGCTTTCGTTCAAACAAGCGGAATACGCGGCGAGGAAGAGGCAAACGCGTCCGACGTTTCAAACTTGGAGAGGAACGAGGCGAGACAACGCTGCAAAGGAAATTGGCCGACGTTAGTTATTTTCAAACGGCGTGGCACCGATAACCCCTGATCGAAGATCGCCGATAACCTCGCGCTATGCGATTAATAAAAAAAGTGACGAAAGAAGCGTGTAATATGCGTCTGCCAGTCTGGTACAATAGATAATCCCCTCTTGCTTCCCTAGCACGCTACAACCTCCATTTTCACTCGTTTTATGACCATTCATTCTCGCGTCCTCTGTTTGTTAATAGCCCGATAAGCTGGTTTACATTTGCAATTGATAATTGATTAATCATAAATCAACAGACTCACAACAATCCTACAGCTCGGCGGATACAAACAAACAGAGACACGAAGAAGGCAATTTTTTCGCATAATTTCATGCTCGTCGCCAACTTTTTCCACAACGGACGAACGCGTGGTTCGTTCTACGTTCGTGTCGAAGCATCGAAACTTCCTGAATTCTATTACGTCGCAATCGCGTGACACGAAACGGGCACGGTGACGGTGATTGACGATGATACCCGTGATTTCTGCCTGTAAATTCCCGTTAATTAACAGCGAGTCTCGAGTGATTCAGGGACAACGGAGTTATAGCTGACAGGCGGTGGTCCATTTTGGCAGAGGGCAGCCGAGTGATACGGCGTGTGCGTGGTACTACACGACGCAGCCTGTAAACGAGAAGGGCGAAGGCCTGCGCCTAATTGCGGCCATATATTAAGTTTAATACCTGCTTTAGGTCGCCGCACGCGGCTTCACCGTTCGTCGAGTAGACGAGGATATTGCGGAAGTTTGCCTGACTGTGTTCGCCTCCCCCTACGATTGCCGCCTCCCCTTTGCTCGCGTTTCCTACTACCGAGATTCTATCAATGTTCCCCGATCGCACGGTTGTCCTCTTAAGTTCGCGAATTTATACGAAATCCATGGAATCGAACTTTAAACGCTTCGATTACGCTCGATCGTTTCTCTCGGGAAAAACTTATCTCTCGTCCAGTGAAGAGACGCGGGGTTAATTCGCTGGCTGAAATAGGGCGTTCGAGGGGCGGTGCATGAAACTTGGAACATGTAACCGAGTTTATACGTTCGAGATGGATTCACTAATGGAGGGCTGGTCATTTCGAAGCTTCGCCCCGTTTATTCGGTAGAAAACCTCGCTTTTTTCCCCTTTTTTCATCCTCTTTATCCGCCACTTTATTGTGTTTTGCAGCGTTCTAGAATTTTCAACGTTTACCTTCGAACGCTCCAATCGACCCGCGTATTCTTTCATAAAACATCGTTGAATTATTCATTACGATGTCTTGCAATTATTAGCCGTTTCAGTAAATGGCAATTATTTTTCATACTCCGACGATGGTCAAACTGCAATGTTTGGTGAAATAAATTTAAAGTTACCTTCGATATATTCGATATTCTCCGAATAATCGCAAAACTATCAGCTTCGCGGTTCTACGCGCGAATCGATAAGAAATACGCTTCGGATGACATTCCTCCCCTGGACACACCCCACGTTAACGTGTCATCGTATCCGGCAATCTTCGATTACTTTCCATACTCTTCTCGCCCTGTACGATAACCAGAGACGCGATAAATCGTTTCCAGGACGGTTAATGTCAGTATCAGGTTGACCATCATGACTATCGAGGGCCGTATCCGCTCCGATATCGAAATCGTGGAAAATGGTCCTCCTGTGCGCGTTCACCCCGCAATACTTATCAGTCCTTCATATTTTTATTTCGTGGATGGCGGCAATCGTAGAAACGGTGGTTACGCAAGTCTGCTAAATACCCGTGGGGATACCTCGTCGAGTTTTTGCCGATGTCTTGGCGCAACGGCCAAGGGAATTGCGCAACTCGGCGAAAAACGCATGGAAATCGCCACAAATTACGCCGTGCGCCAAGAATTCGCAATCACAAAGAGAAAGGTGCACGCCGCGTGGAAAAAATCATCCGCGTTGCGTTCCTCCGTTTCTGTACTATTAGCGCAATTGTAAAAGAAAAGAATCTACGGTTACACGGACAACGTTTGGCGCGGTTAACGTGACAAGAACTACGGCACGTCGATCGGAATCGTGCTTAACGCGATTACGATTTACAATCGTAAAACCGTAATAATAATAATAATTTCGAGGGTCCAGAAAGAAGGAGAAAAGCGGCGTCAAGTGGAGCGGACTGTGGTTCATAGCGGAACGAACGTGTGTGGTGGGCTGCCGTACGTAGCACAATAGAGCGACGCCAAATAGAAGAGGCCCAGGTTATCGTAAATCACGACGAGCGATTAAACGTCAAGCGCGCGCCTCGTACGTTCCGTGTGGTTTTCGCTTCTTCCGAAACGCGGTCGAAAACAATGACGGCGTTGCTTTAACAGCCATTTTGAGTCTGGCCATTCGCTCGACGGCGTTATCGGGCGACGGTGCTTCGTGGTTATCGGTCAACAAGCGCTTTTTCACCGTCCGTCGAATATCACCGTACAGCCTTTATATTTCGTTGCGTAAATTACTGCGCACCGCCCCTCTTTCTTCATTCGCCCGCATCACGGACGCCATTAGCGAAACTCGAAATTAAGAGCACGAAATGCGACTTAAGGTATTTAACACTTTGACGCCGGCGCCGATATTCGTGGTTTTCTCCGTGGGTCTCATTCGTATTTTGCGAAATACGCGCGAGACCCATCGCCGCCCCTCGGAACAGACGCGAGAGACCCGCCGGTGGGTCTTGCCGGCGTCAACGCGTTAAACACACGTTTCCCATTTGTTCTGCGTGAGCCACGTCGTGGAGCCAGCAAGGTTCAATAACCATAGGTCTCCTTCGACTTTGACGAGTTTATGCTAAGGCCACAGAAAAGTAAAGGTAAATCGATTAATAAATAACGTGGGATATATCGAGCACACTTTACGTCCACTTCCTTCGAACAGGGATAGAAATAGAACGACGTTTCGTAGGACGGATGAAAGGAGCAATGGAGGAGTTAGGAGGCGTTAGGTGGAAAGAGCCGTGCAGTTTGAAATGGAAACGAGATACAGCCACTGACAGCCGGAATAGCGTCGATCGCCTGGTAAATTCGCGTCTCGAGTTTTATTCATCGTACGTTTCACTTACCTTGTCGCTTTTATTCGGCATTATTTACGCCACCCTGAGTTATTATTTCACCGAAAACACCGACCGGCCGTGTTCACGGACGGTAAACACGTCTCATTCGCCGCAACACCTAACCGTTCCCATATATTTGCGTTCCGTGTGCTCGCTTTTTCCTACGCGCCAACCCCTTTCTTCCTCTTCGTGTGTCCGCTAAAAGCAACCCGCGTCGCGTTAGCCGAGTAAATTCAAGGATGAGTCATAAAGCGAGCATAACTCGCAACGACGCCGCAAAGACCCGATCAAGCCGACTCCTAACGAGATCGGGATTCGTTAAAATTTCTCTGGAATTCTTCGTGGCTCGTTCAAAGAAGTAAGAACGCGCTCGAGTAACCGGATAGCACGGAGATACAGTTGCCAACGACGAGTTTTAATCGTAACGTAGTTCCGTGTTCACGTTTAGAAAAATGTTTACGCCGAACTGCTATTTGCATGGCTGAGTCTTGGAATTTCCTATCGACGAGCGAGAAACAAACAGGGTTATACGTCATTCCGGACGATCGAAACGTATCGATTAGAAGAAATTACATAGACGGTGCCAGCACCGATACAAACAGCGGAATGTCACGCTTAAATTAAACTACCAGATTTAATCGGCCGTCCTTTCGTGTGCCGATTACAATAATCAGCCGCGATCAGCGGTGCGCATAAAATTACCATAAATGAATCTCGCTGGTAATGCTCGGTATCTCCTATGTCTGTTCCGACTGTTCTCTCTTTCCCTCCCTTTACGTTCTCTTTCGAACAGCTGCATAGAGAGAGTTTTTCCTACGCTCGTGTCGACACGGGGTGCTAGGTCGTGCTTTCCGCAATCTGTCGTCACACCTGGATTCCTTTCCAGTTCCACGTATACTTGCAACGCCGGGCGATCTCTTGGCAAGAGTCGAATAAGGGCGAACACGAGGCTACGACATCGCTGGAGAGGTAAGAAATTCCGGGAAGCTTTAATCGGTCCTGAGAAAGGGACAAGTTACCGCGACCAATCAACGCGAGGTGAACGTCTAGGTTCGCTAGATATTTGCGGGGGATGGCAAATCGGCCACGAAAAGTGCGAGGATTAGCCGGATAAATCGCTCGAGCATGGTGGAGCCTGGAATTGCCGCTAAGTAAGAGAGAGAAGAAGAGAGAAAGAGTGAGCAAATGGAGGAGTTATCGCGACCATTTTGCCCAGTCTCCGTCTCTGTTTGATACTCGCGCACGGGCGTCCTTCTCGTTCGGGGAACGACAGAGGAACGAAGCCTTCTGGCTCGTTCGGCCGTTCTCTAGCGGAGGCTGCAGTGACCCGAGAAGGCGATCAAGCGATTCGTGGGTCGTGGCTGGGCCGTATCTTCTCTCCCGTTCCCCCTTCGTTCGGCCTGTCTACATTTTTCACCGGCTCGAGATTTTATTTGCCCGCAGTGCCGCGAAATTAAGCCGTTTTGAGATATTTATGAATGGATCGGGCACCAGCGCTGGACCAGCCGCTCGAACAAAGAGGGACGCCAGCGCCCTCGTCCTCCGCCACCGCGCGATTTGCGACTGTTGTCAAACTAGATGCTGCTGCCTTTTCGTTCGCGCCAACCTCCCTCTCTCACTCTCACTCTCTCTCTCTCTCTCTCTTCCTACATCCTTCCGCCCTCTCTTCGGTATTGTCTATGGAATTCCTCGAATGGAGCCGGATAGCAGGCATATCTGCTATATGATGTCACGTATCCGAATACATTAGTCGCTGGTCATACGGTGGCTTTTTTTAGACGGCGAACGAACGAAGACGTGATTAAAAGTTAAAGTCGTCGTGGGCCTCGTTAAAACTTTTGGCAACGCTGGCCGAGTTTCATCTTGTGGAACGCGATTTTCACTTTCTATATTTTACGGTACGTGCATCTCTTATCTTCGAACGTCTTCTTTTCTTCTTTATCGTTTTTAAATGTAGCCACTAGTTTTTTTTTTTTATTTAAGGCGCTGCTATAAGAGGTACGAAGATAAGGTTATCAAAGTTCGACGCTCTATTTGTCGGCTGGAAATTTTACGATAACTGAGATCCGTTTCGAGAAAACGACCTCTGTCAACATGTCCAAAGAGAGTTCGCTCCGACCGTTCCAATAACTCCATTCACTCGTTTGACAAACGATCGCAGCGTAATAATCTGGAAATCTGTGGCAAGCGGGACCGCAGCAATAAGAGCCGACGTTATTCGAATCGTGTGATCGCTTTACCCAACTATGAAACCCGTTCCTAGTGTCTCGTGCCCAGGTCGCGATAGCTACGTATGAATAACAGAGTACCAGCCGCGACAGCACACATCTGAGGACTTAAAATCGCGTAGGAGGCGGTAAAATATACTTCTTTCGAATTTCCTGTCGCGTCGATATTCTCGTCATCGACGGGAAGAAACTCGTGCACCAGTTCGATGGGCGTAGCTATTTATGGCGAAGGACGCGACAGAAGACAGTGAAGCGAATGCAATCCATCTGTCGTCAGCCTAAAAGCAGTCTCGGCTTTGCTGTTCGCTTGTAAAAATTATCGATCTCATCGAAATACGTTACACGTACCGCGGTACGGTTGACTTACGATCCAGACATTCTCGAGGGGAACCAGAGCAAGAAGCGATAGAAACAGGCGTTCGACCGCGAGCGGTTGCGACGTGGGTGTCTTTAATCTGTCGGGCAGAAACGAGAGGAAAGGGAAAGAAAGAGCAAAAGGTAAATGGCGAAACGATCTCACGGGAGACTATACGTACAGGTGCTCACGCACTCTTTCGTCACGCGTGAGTGTGCGTTGCTATAGCATAGCTTCCATCAGGCCTAGCAATAGGCTTAAATCCCGATTGGTTGGACAGCTCGTTTCGCTGTGGTGTGCGTGGCGTGCTATGCGTTCCAACACGCGTCTATGTACCGTGTCATGGAAGGGTGTAGAAGAAGGGGGATGGATATATATGAGGGTATGCCGTTCGTATATATACAGGGTGGTAATAAAGGATTCCGACAAGGATGGATGGTGAGAGGGGAGAAGTTCGCTCCATTGTTCCCGGTGGAACCCAAACGTCATCTATAAGGGTGCCTCCCATTATCTGCCGTGTATCTGCCTCACGCACACGCATTCAGCCAACCAGAGTGGGGACGCGTTACGCACACAACAGCGAAACCGGCGAGATCGGCTCTCTACCCAGATGCGCGACATGGCGGTGCCTTTCACGGTGTGTGGAATCGTATCTACATGGCGGCTGACTGTGCAGCTATTCCTTCTCTGGCAATAAGCGCTCTAATCTCCCACGAAATTGTAAAGTCACCTTGGGAGTGAAATTTATAAGAGAAGCCCCCGACCCGGTCCGATGGCACGAGCAACGCGCTCACATTGCACCTCAAAAAAGAAAAAAGGAGAGAAAAACGGAAAAAAACGCACGTGGTATCTAGTTGTTTCTTCTGTCAGAGGATACGCCTCTCTTTGTCTCGTCTCCTGGACCCGCTGTACAAAATATTGCTGTTTACGACACAACGAGAGAAAGATGATCCGTGTTCGCATTCTTTCTCCAAGAGAGAACACAGGTTTCGATTTCGTCGAGAGAAAAAGAAACGTGGTCCGATGAACGTGGTGGATAGAGGATAGTGGTAGCGCACGTGAGAAAGAATTTCCATTATTCGACGTCATGAAACCGTGCGAGCGCGATAATTCGAACGCTATAGCGACCCGCGTAAATTGCATCAGTAGCACCGGCGCTCAGTTGGAAACGTTGCTGGAAATGGTACAAAGCCGACAAATCGTCCATGTCCCGTAGCAATAGCGATATATCCTCGCCGAATACGTCGCGTTATGAACGGTGTATGGGCGCGATTCGTGCGAGTCACTCGCGCACGAACGTCTAATTAGCATACGCGATGCCTCGTTTATTTTTTACTTCAGTTTCATTTCCCATGCTTCATGGAATGAGACATAACGACGTTCGATCTTTCAAACGGCGACAATTCCAACAAATTTGATCAAAAACGTAATCTTTCTCGTCACATTCGCCGATTCGTTTTACGTATTAAATAATACAAAAGATAATATTCTCTTGTCTGTTTAACCTTTTTCGTTGTATTTCAGCTTAAAAAGGGCGCTTACGTTTGTTAATTGCGCGACACGCAGCATGCATAATTCTCGTTGTTGGAATGGTATCGCGGTGAAGCGGTTGGCGACCGAATCTCTCAAAAATAAACCAGCCGGCAGCACGCCAATCCTAAAATACACGTAATCTCGTGCGCGCGCTAAATGGAGGGCGTCGATACGATCCTCCGGATTAAATTTTAATTTTACAATAAAGAATGACGTATTAGAATGCTGTTGGCAAACATTCCGTCCCTCGTAAGAGTCGTAAGGGAGGCGTGCGTCCCCCTTCGTACATCCTGGCTGACGCCACCCCTCTCCGCCCCCGTAACAGGCCAGCAGCGCGAACAACCACCCCATAGAACCCCTAAAACTCTAATTACGGCCTTACATTCCCTACCCGACCGTCTTCTACCCCTGCTCCTTTTCAACCCCCCTCATATTTTCCAACATTCTTCCTCTCCAGCCGGGTCCTCCTCCTCCTCCTCCTCTTCTTCGCCCTCGTCACTGCTACGCAGCCCTCTCCTGTGCACCATTACATGCAAATGCCACGGCTGTCTCCTTCCGCTAATAAAAGTCGTGGCCGCGCAATTTAGAACATCCGACGTACAGTCGCAACGGCTTCCGAAAGATACTCGAGACGAGACACGGAATAAGTTCGAGGAGCTACCGACACGTCGGCGAAATTATTACTCATTAGCAACACCCCGGAACACCACTGCGATCCCCGTCTTTTATGTTACCTACTGGCCGTGCACCGTTTGAATTGTTGTTTAAAATGCTGCTTAAATTATAGCGAAGCGGGTACACGTCGTCTTCCAGCGAAGCTCGTAAACGTTTTTAGTGCGCGTTGAAAAAAACCAGCTGTCCCCTTGTGCTCCCTCGCTGCTCACTAATTTTTCCTGTTGCGTTCGATTGTTTAAAACATCGAAATATTATCTTTTATACGATAACGTTCGTTTCGAAGATTCTGCAACAAGATGGAACTCAATATATATTAATTGGACAGAGGTAAAATAAGACAGGAATTGTTCCTTTATTGAAAGAAACAATTGGAAGGGATAAGATCTTGGCCGTAGGTAGCGGCAAGAGCAGCGGCAGCTATCGTCGCGGTGAGGAACGTTAGGACCCACATAATGTTTAATCAGAGCACGTTGCGGCTTTACGATATTAGTTCCCGTTACGCACCCTCCTTCACCCTTTCCTTCTGTCGATCTTTGCCATTCTTCGCCCCGCCTGTTCAACCAATGGACGGTGGGTGGACCGACCTTTCAGAATCTTCCGAATATTTCGAAAGTTACAACCCCGCAGTGTTTAACCTTCGACAGAAGATGGCTGAAATGTGTTTGCTCGACACCCTTCCAATCCACACATGGTGACAAGGACGTGTACATTGTACATATTGGCCGAAGGATTATATCGCTTCATCGAATGGAAATTGTGGGTCGATATAAAGAAGAATGTAAGGAAAAGTTGAACGTACTCTGTGTTAAAGGAAACGATATATGTATAAGAGTCGCGAACGTGAATAAGACGAAGATAGCTCGAATTGAGCAATGTAAATATTTTCATTTGATCGTTGTAAGCTAAATAACTTTTAAACTCGAATCTGACGTTTTTATTTTATGCACATACTCGTGCGGGAGGATGGAGGAGAAACAGTCTGTTGGCCTAGTTCAAGCTCTATCCTATCTACCTACATGTGTTTAACTGCTAATTTAAGGTCTAGCAAGTTCATTGTGGCTTATAACGGTGTTATTGAGTTCAAGGCGAACGCCATCTTCGCACTCGCTAAATAGATAATGCCTGCTCTACATGTACCAATAGTGGACCACAGGATTTTGTGGCTCCCTGGAGGACTGACCACGGGGAAGTTCCCTATAAATCTACTAAGAATAATTCGGAGGGTACGGTTTTATTGTGAGCTATTTATCGATCTTCGCGTTGCTGCATTACGCAAAGAAACGAACATCGAACTAGACTCTCGTTTTTGCTCCGTTGAGCCCCATTTTTCCTGAACATCGAACCTTCCCGATTGCCGATCCGCCCACGTGCCTCAGCGCTGATCGATGATCAAAAATCTCGCGAAAAATCTCTTGTTCAACCCAAGTTACCATAGTCACGTTAAACGTTATAAAATTAAACAGACTCTATATCCGTTGTCTTTTACGCCATGAGCTCTTCGCGGTAGTATTCCACGTACTTGAAATTTAGAAACTCTTTTAAAATGGAAAGATTCGCTGGAAAGTCTCGACCATTTCCACTACTCTCCACTAGTCTGATTATTTGATTAAATCAACCGGATAGACATCTATCAGCTAAAAACCGAGCCTCAGCTTAGCTTTAGAATGGTGAACGACCTACTAGAATCGTTTCTGAAATTTCGAAATCCGACGCAACGAAATCTGCTCACGGATCGTGCTCCGCGATTCTAGTTGACTGCAACCGAGGGCGAAGAAGACTTTGCCAGGCAAACACGCGTATAATAAAAGTCGTAAGATAGGCGAATTCCTTCGGGAGCCGTAGCGTCCGCCGCGCACTCCTCTTCAGTTTACTCGCTTCTAACTCCTGTCTCTCTCTCTCTCTCTCACTCTCTCGTTTCTCCTCGCGATTCTTTCGTTCGTGCTCGCACGGATACGCCACGCGGACAAAGGGGAATCCCCCGCGCATGCGCTCTCGTCTCTTGGCTCTAGTAACGATTCCACCCACCCCTGTTATAACTCGTCTCCCCCACCAGCGACCTCTAGCCCCTCGTCCGACGACCACCATCAGCCTAACGCAAGCTACGGGAACGGACCTGGCGTGTACGTATATCTGGACTTTCACACAGACTCAACGAACACGAACGTACACCCCGTTTCACGATGTGCGTACACGCATGTATTGGTTCGATGACGCGGGTGATGGGTTTGATCTGATTTTCGATTTCCAACGACCGAAATGTGCAATCTATTCAAAGCATTGAGATACGAGCGGTAGCCGTTCAAAGGTTACATTTTTTTCCCCCTTTAAAACCTAATTTCCTTTCTTTTTTTTACCGGCTGTTAGCTTATCTCGCGGCCTCATGAATGGGAGTAAAGAAACGAGTATTTGTTTGAAAATCGTAAGTTAGTCGATATTAGTCGAGGTATTAGTCGAAGATAGCAGAGAGGAAATTAGTGTGTTCCCGAGGGCGGTGAGTTCATAAGGGCGTGTGATCAGGCACAATTATGCTTCTTGTCGACCGAAGGGCAGCATAAACCGCGATTCGAACTGGATTAAAATATAATTGAATCGCGCCAAAGTTATAATTTCTTCGATCGGCAGCTCGTTAAGGGGACTCGCGCTGCGCACGAGGAATTAACTAAACGATCCGAGTACGACTGCAAAGTATCAAGGGATAAAAAAGAAGAACAAACGGAAATGACGCATATATTCTGTGGCGATTCGGAGGTTAAACTCGCGTTTAAAGCAGCGAGGGCAAAGAATTGTCATTTTTAGCGATCTTTAAGCGATCCCATGGCCTTTAATTATGTCCCAATTAACTGGCGTTCGGGATTCCAATCTCCGCCCTCGTCGCGGCTCTTTTTCTTTTTGCTCGAACCCGTCACTATCGACGCGAAGCACGAAAGCAGTTTCCACGGCCAACGTAGAGAACCAAATATGTCTACAAAGCGCACGACAACGATACGTAGATGGCCTCACACAGAGTCTCCTTTCGTGTACGTGTCCGCGTGTGTGTGCGTGTATCGCACGTGTATGGTGCATCGAGCTCTTCTCCGTGCCAACACTGCCACGAGAGAAACACACCCATACGCACACGTCTAAGCGCAAGAACATGAAAGTACAGGGAAATACACAGAGACGAGAATGTGCACTACGACTACCGGTCGGGTTGTTCACGTACATAAGTATAAAGAGAAGAGGCGTAATATCCTCCAGCGGAGCCGCGGGACGGTACAAAAGCTGGAAATGGAGCCTTTAGTTTTTATCGGGGGATAAAAGTCGTGATAAGCTGTATCAGGGGTGTACCGTGAAAGAGCACGGCGACGTACTCACGCGATATCTAGACCGGATCGGTGCCGGTGTGTGCAAGTGTACGTTGCCCCCTCTTTCTGTAATACGACGGGGGCCACAGTGAGCTTCGAAATTTCGAAGGTTATTGTACCAGATATTCCGTCCTGTCGTTCCACTCTGCAACCAAGGCGTCGCGAGACTTCCATGAGCGAATCGTGGAAAGCGTAACGATCAGGTTCCAGCGTCGTTGATAGAATGAAATTTCTTAATCGGCCGCCGATAACGTTTAGTTTAACGAGCAACTTAATTCGCTCGTAATACATTTAAGCGCTATATGATATTTGTGGCTGGTTTGTCGAAACTACCTACCGCTGTCGTACCATCGCGCATATTAATTGGTATCAGTAATTCGTTTATAATTCATTCATAGTTGTTTTCTACTCAGCATGTAGGATTCATTTCTATTCAGAGATGAAGGATCGAGCCGTAACGCGATAATTTGACGACAGTTATCTCGAAGGGCTCCAAGTTGCACGCGCATTCCATCTTCATCGAACGTCAACTGGATGTCCGGGGGAGGAGGAGGCTCGATAATGGTTAACCGACCTCGAACAATTAGAACGCCGCCGACTAAATTCCGAGTGGCGTAAATCAAGCCCTGATCGTTACGCGAACGTAAACATCGTAATTCTGATCGGCAGTAAATCTACCTGACATCGAGGTGGAGCATTCCGGAGCAATTCCTTCGTTCGGTATTGGCTATCCGAAGGCATAGATTATACAGGCGAGTCTCCCGGGAGAGGAAGGAGGCTCCAGCTTCGACTTCTCGTACCCTTTTCCCTTTGCCTCGCCATTCTCTCGCAAGAGCAGAGAGCCGTGGTCTTTGCCCCTTCTCTTCGTCCAGGTCTCTCTCTCCTCTCTCTCTCTCTCTCTTTCTCTCTCGCCTCTCACGGCTAAAGGTCTATATCGCGCACCGTCAAACCTACCCGAATTGCTCGTCGTCGTGTTATGCAAACGGGCACATTTGTTACGATAGTACTCGCCAGGGGGTCGTTCTCCACCAGCGTGACATGGTATGGCGTGGCGTGGCGCACAGCCACGGGAGTAGCACAGCTATCCAACCGCGCCACGCTTTCCTCTCTTTCTCACTCTCTCTCTCTCTTAGATCCGACGACTACGTAGTTGAACGTCTGAATCGCATTCTCTAGCCGGTGAGCACGTTTTCTCGCCTGGACAACGTCGTTTCGCGTGTCAGCGCTATGTTCGTGCAACTACGAAAGCGTTCCTCCTCTTCAAGAACGCCAACCACTGTCGCTAACAACAGAGCGCGCAACAATCAACTGCACTCGTTCGCATTCATCTTTATTAAACTTTCTCGTAGGCAACTGTTCCAGCGGATAAAATAGAATTTCAGTGCGAAACTACGTGTCGATAGAGTCTGTTTCGCGATGCAAATTTCAGGATAGAAGATAGGGAAGCAACAGCCGTTTTATGATTTCATATAATGAAAACATAAAAGGCGTTTACACAAAAGGAAACGTCGTCGATTGTTCGACGTTGTCGCATTTAATTAAATACCGGTTAATTTAATCGACGATCAGGTAGAACCGATTTAAAGGATCGTCGATTTGTCGGTAGACGCCGAGGAATTCTACGGCTATTTAACGATCTTCGCACATCCTTATTCGTCACATATTTCACCGGATCGTTCTATCCTTCCCGTAAAATTTTATCGACCGTGAAAATAACACTCTGCCCGTGTTATATCTACCAAGTGACATTCTCCAAGTTTTAACGACCGTCACGCACCTCCATATCTGTCGGCTGAAACTTACCTCTTTCGATTTGATTTTTTCCAACTTCGTTCTATCGATGCGAGATGCACGTGAAACGACGTGTGCATAGATTTTAACATCCAGAGAAACGATTTTTCCACCGGCTGAGATGTAACAGGATGTGACGCGTAAGCGACGATTTCGACGCGAGAATCGAGGGAAAAACAGGCAAGATCCTCGTCCTTTCTTTTGTCTACGATCAAATGAAATGTAAAACGCTGCCATCTTCATTTTGAAGCAAGGAACTTTGCTTCCGGTTGCATTGTGCATTCGAGCGAGCGCGAAACGCCGAGATGTGCCAAGTTTCGGTCGAGAGATGCAATTTTTCTCTTAAACGCCGCGCTAAAGTTGAAAGTTTCGGGCATAGCGATGAAGACAAGTTCGACGCAAACTCGGCTGCTTGCAAGAATAGGATATCCAACGAAAACTCCAAACGAGATGTTTGTTATAGTGGAACTTTTAGCTAATCGCGGCTACGCTGTCGAGGAAATAAGGCTCGAATTCACTCGAAGAGGCGGGAATTTCCTTTTCTACGTGTATCCGCCGTCGATGAGGACAACTTTTCTCGAATTGGTAATTGGATTTTGAGGAATTATGCAGCCAACAGTTAGCCGAGAACCGGCGTTGTGTAACATTATTCCTAACGAAGAGAGAAAATTACTTCTCTCTCTCTCTCTTTTTCCTTGCAAAGAAGAAAAATCATTACACTTTTGCGAAAATAAAGAAGATCAAGTTGCACGATTAGGATACGTTCCAAACTCCACTTCTCTTGCGATGCAAAGCGAATGCAAGTTGCAATTAAGGCGCTCTCCTTTAAATCGACCGCGAAATTATTTTTCCGGTAATTCGAGCGACGACCTCATGAATTTCCACACAGCATTGGTATGCAAGACACTGCGAGGATCCAACCTCTAAACCTAAGTTTTCATTAGAACGGTCGTACCTACCGCTATCTCAATCCTCCTTCTCGCTAGGTATAATCGTATTTTAACAAAATCCTGTTAGCAGCCGAGAGCCGGCCAAACGGTCGTGGCCAGCGCACTATTTTACTCTAACTACCTACTCATTGTACAATGCCTCAGTCTTTTGTAATTTCGCCCGTGCAAAATGTTACTAACTTGAATATTTACCAGCGGCCTGCCGGCTCCGCCGAGAATCAAGCCGAATTTCATGGAATAATTCAACCTGGAAACATTCTCGCCAACCCAAAAATTGCAAAAACCTCTACACACACGTTGGAGAACTAGGCGAGAGAAATAACACGGCAGACGAAATATCATTCCTCTCCTTGTTCCCTTGTTACGTGTCTCGCGTGTTTTTTTCCCCCACGGTGCAACTTCAGACGACTTCAAACGAAGGGGAAACGAAGAAGAAGAAGAAGAAGAAGAAGAAGTATACGCTGGTGGAAAAACGAACGAGCCAACTCGCGAGCTATCGAGAAACAGATAGCGCCGCCAGTGTAATTACGATAAATTGTTCCCCCTACGATAATTATCGGTATTCCTGGAATGGGATACGCCGCGAGTCCGTGTTTCTCCGGTTGCTGTTCACCTACAGTCTACGGTTCGATTTTTCCGACCCTTTCTTCCCGCTTGCGCAAATGGCAGCGTTGAATATACGATGGAACACGACACACACCGCCACGGCTACGGCTCCCCTGCTCATCTGTTCGCTGAACGAGTTTATAAATTAGAACAGGCTCGTGTGCGGCTTCTTACGCCAGTCGAAACCGCAACTTGCATGTTCTTTTATTCATCCGTGCGAGACAAAGGTTCCGATGCTATTTGTCTTTTCATAGACTTCGCTGAATTTTAACTAACTCGGTAATTTCAATTTCTCTGTACATGCAGAGAACGAGAATCTTCCGAGAAACGGATTGTTTTAAACTTAACGCGTTGACTGCCGTGGGGGCCACCGGTGACCGGCGACGCAGCAAATATTAAAAGTACGATTGTTTGAAAAAAGGACACGGTGGCCCGCGCCACGAAAAACGCTTCAAGCATGTTTTTATAACTCGTTTTATTCGCTGCGAATAATATTTCAACATAATATGCATGGCATAATGAAAAATTCACGTCGGCGCCTTGAAAAACCATGGAAAATTCGTCTGGCAGTCAACGTGTTAAACACTGCTGTTTATTTCCGGTCTATGTGACTCGAGGTAGACGTTATATTTCAATAGATGTTGTTAAAATATAGATGCTACTTTTGTGTATTCCACGCTTATTAATAATGGTTATTAATACAGAAGTAACATAAAAATAATAAATAGCAGAGTCAATTTAAACGATAATAATTCAACAGAAAATAAAACTCTAATGGATTAAATTGAAAAAAAATCTGTTTATCTAATCAAATCTCGACATTAAACTTGTTGTCCCGTTTGTGGAATAGGAATTTACGTAAAAAGCTTGTGAAACCTCTGACAAATACAGCCTGATTGATTCCTACAACAGATACGAAGCCTTTACTTTCACTCGGCTAAAAACCACTATGATTTATGAACGTCACCGAGAGGCATCGACTTTTTAGCTCTTTCCTCGTCGTAATAGATTTTACTGCTTTTTAAGGGATGGGGAACAGCGAGCGCGCGACTCTCGACAAAGGGTGCGGTGAAAGTTTACGTCGGGTTTAGAAAAAAAAGCCAGTCCTCCGAATGGAAGTGAAACCGTAAAAAAGGCTAAAGAAAAGGGTCGACCTTGTAAAATTCGACCAGCTCTGGAGAAATTTTTTATACTTGCTAATAAGTAGCGCCACACGAGCGAACGGAAAATTCGAATAGAAAAAGAGTCACAGTGTTGTGCGTTGGAGCGCCAACGTTGTTTTGGTTTGCTACGTACGAAGGTAAACAAACTGCGAGCGAAAAACTAACGCCGTTATTTCCAATCGTCAGCCGGAATTACGTTTATAGTTCTTGTAATACCTCCGATCGATATCAACAGACGAACGTGCTCTGTAGGGCATTCATTATAGCGAGTTACACAGTCGACCGGCGAACGTAGAGTCGAACGGCAGACGACGAACGAGCGGCGTATTACAACTGGCGTATACTACACTTCTGTACAGGTATTTAAAATTATTTTAATATACGCTTACTATTGCGATTTTATCGCTCGTTTCTTTAATAAACGAACGCGTGTAATAATAACGCATCTCGCATAGAGAATAAAAAGGTTCGTTTGTTTTCTGAAAACAATCTAACACGATACTTGAAACAATCAGTGCGATATATGTCTTTGGGACTTGTTGCTTTAGTAGGGAAGGGAGAAAAAAAGAGGGAGATAATAGATAAAGGCTTGGTAGTAAATATACTTCGTAGTAAATAGGTATATTATAGCTGCGCGAAGTCGATATTCGCCATAGGATTCTATCCGATCGCATAACATTCAGACTGGATGTTTCGTAAATCTGTAACGGCTTGTAACGTAGCACGCGACATAATCGTTTGCATATTATCGTTGTGAAAATAAAGCGTATCGCCGTGAAACGTGTACGTGTGGTGACCGAGCCGGAGAATTTCAGCAAAGAGGACTGGAGAACCTCGAAATAAAGCATATCGTATGAATAAGTATGAATGGAAGGCAGACGATACGTGTACGTGTAGTTTCTATGGCCTTGAGAAACTAGTAGTTGATAATACGTCGTTATCAAGTTCGAAACTCCGCCAATAAACAAAATTACATAAAACACACAAGACTAATGACTGATAGAATAAATAAGACTAATTGCTATTACATATATATATATAGATTTTAATAATCACTATTAGAAGCTAATGAGAAAGAAAAGAAAAGGGAAAGCATAGCTAACCCGTGCTTATGACGATCCCACAAGGTTTACCTTGAGTAACCGAAAATAACCGTGGAGCAGAGAGGTTCGAGGCTGTTCTCTCGACCTGAGAAACAAACAGAAGGTATTTTTCCAAGAAGGCTTGAGTGTGAATCTACGGTGACATTTAGAATCGGCCGGTCGTCCCGAGGATTTGACTGGTATGATGGGTTCGGCACGCGACAAAACGGGGTACGCGCCGTCGTATGACCATAAAATAAACGTTTGGGGTGCGCAGGCGGAGGCCAAACCTGGCAGCGCATAAACACTTATATAACAGCAATTAAACTGCTTTTAAGGCCCATAAAACTGCAGTTTCAATAATCTCAGTGACAACACGGTCCTGACCTGGCTCCGACTTCTCTCGGCCTCCGGAAGCCAGGCTTCCCGCCGGAATTCTTGAACGCAATCACCTTCCAAGATTACCCTTAACGTCGCGCACTTCTCCAGCCTCTCCTACCCTCCACAGAATTTCTTACTCGCGGCAGTACAAACGAAAGGATACCCGAGGGGTCGAGTGAAATAGCTTTGTCGTCCAAAGAGATAAAATTCTTACGAATAAAATATCTATTAATTTTTCTACGATATTATACCATTCGAAGGTGCATGATATCGTCATTTTCAAGAAAAAATGACCGTTCTTTATTCGAAATTTCCAATTGTATCGCTCTTTTTCTAAAACTTATCTACCGCTCGATGGACTCTATGGTACTACAGCGTCGGACGAGGACGGGATAGGTGTAAAATAGGGAAGAGAGAGCGACATAGAGAGAAAATGGGAGGGGGCGAAGGCGGGTGGAAACGAGCAGAAGCCCAGGTAGGGGAGGTAGGAACGATGAAATGGGATAATACGGACGCTGCAGGACGCGGCAGCCATCATCGAATGCTAATGAGGGGTTGGCGGCTTTTGGGGCGGAAGATTCAGTCCATGCAGTGGCGCACTGTTGCCAGAGAAACGGTCTGATTATAAATTATACATTATCTCGTGCTAGACCTGTGTACACACCGAAATCCAAGTAGACGTCCGCAGGCTACCGAGCCCTCGCATCAAAAGGCACACCCGTTTACGGACTAGAGATAGATTAAAGGCTCGTTGAACCGCCGTATTATGGAAAGGTGGCTAACAAAAATTGCGCCAACTCGTCACACCCTCGGATGCTTGTTAAACCTATCGTCTGGAATAATCGCCGATCGATATATCTTTCACTGTAATAGATTATTCGTTCGATATAACTCGCGTTGTCCCTGTATGTAGCGGTCGCCCGCTATAAAATATTATCGTGACAATATAACGCTATTTGTAGGTTGTCTGGCCGTGCTTTATATTTTTGCGACAGGAAGTAAAATAAATGCGCCGTGTTTCCCACAGTGCGCGTCAACGGCTCGACGCTGAGGTAAAAAGAGGAGGAGCGCAGCTTGTAATTTAGAAGATTTTACTATTGTTGCTGTTCTCCGTTACGGTTACGGGGGTAAACGATTCTTGGAACGACACAGCAGCAGCGAGAGTTAATCAAGGGGTGGAGAAAACACGGCACGGCTGCGGAGTATAGTCCTGAGTAAGCTAACAAGAATGTTTGCTTGCGCACTGTTACCAGCAGATCGAACTGTTTATAAATTATACATTATCTGCTGATTGCTAACCATACACAAAATGCAAGTAGATGTTTACTAACCAACGACTCTTATCGTGAAAGCGTCAAACATTCCGCAATAAATAGAATTATGCAACTATCGCGTAAGCTTCCCACATTTTTATACCATTCCGAACGCTTCCAACGTCTTCATATGCGATTAACGAACGAAATTAATCATTCATTACCCGTCCAACATGACCGTTGGCGATCGTTAAAATAGTAAAGATACAATTGCTCGTAGTTATATAAGTTATTGACTGAAAATTTGGTCGCAGTCCAGGATGAAAGTACGCAACGAACGCATACAGAAAAACAGACTCGCGGAATATCCATGGAGCCATCAGCAGGCCGCCGATCCCTGACCTCAAAATGCAGTACGTTCACATACCACCAGTGAAAGATTAGATATATACGTATCTCGAAGTTAATTCTGTATTATAAAATGGATGCGGTTCTTTCCTAATTTTACGACGCGAAACGCGTGCGTAAGATGTATGTATAACTTGTCGCAATGCGCATTTCTCTGTCCGCGATGGAAGCTAAATACAACAGCTTCTCAGTTAATCTCCGTCGACCCTCTACCATACGTTTCAAAGATATTTCGACGTACGTACGTCAAAAGAATATTCGACAGAGGAAAAACGCGTATTTACGCGGGTACGTAAATTTTGCTGCAGATAGAATTTTAAGGTGAGATGCGACGGTATTCTATCGGTACAGGCTTCGAAGCCACCCAGCCACCAATCCCAATTCTATACTGGAAAGCGTAGTACATTCACGTACTGGCGATAGATTATGTCCATAGACACGACGACGGATATTGCAACGAGTGGAAGAAAAAGAATGACGCCGCTTGAGTTGAATTCAAAGTGCTATTTTTATATTACTTGATAGCGAATGCGACTGAGTATCGCGCGATTTCAAAACTCGCCCTTTTCCACGAATTCCAATTTCGCCGATCCTTTATTTATTATCACGTCGTGAAGCAGCCTTTTTTTCCAGACGGTGCACGCTTTTTGTTTTAAACGCATCTGTAGATTTATCGAAAAGCTGAGAATTTTCGGAGTTGAAGAGGCGAAGGCGAAAACACGACGTGGCAGATTTTAGCAACGAATTTATCTTCGTCGTTCCACAGTCCATAAAATAAAGCCGGGGGACGTTAATAAAAACGTCTTGACTAATTTTACAACGCAATCGCTGAGATATCCCGGTGGAGAAGATGGCGGGTCTGTGACTCGCAATTGTCGATGCAAAAGAGATAGGGGAGGAAGAAATACGCCACGGATGGACGATGCATTATGCATCGTGTGTCCCCGGGCTAACGTTGATTCGCGTACATAACTTCAATTACAATTAGTCAAGCATCCTGGAGGTCTCTGTGCAACATTCCCACAGGTATTTCGGCTGACGCACCCCAACTTCCAAATGCATTAACGTCACGTTTCCTTCGCGCTCTCGACGCGCACAACAGACGTCTATCGTGGATGGCGCCGTACAAGCTACGTATTATCTCCTAAAGCGGCAATTCTAAACCTGCTTACAGAATCATGTTTAAAAAACACGAATAGATTCGTCTGGAACGCAGCGCCGACACGATGGTGATTCGATGTAAATTCGACTCGAAGATATATTATATGTTGGTTTAAAAATATCGCAAATCGTAATACGATACAGATAATAATTCTTGAAAAAGGCATTAACGTTCAATGGTATTTCACTGTGGAAGATATTATCGATAGAACAGGTTTATTCTCAGAGTACGATCGGCACGACGGAACATACAAAGGCCAATTGTGCTTCGTTTATATGAATAAATTTGGATGTGATTTACCGACAGGTAACTGTTCCCATCGTACACCAGCGACTTCCTGTCGTAATCTCAGCCGTATACCTATTTGAAATTATGATCCACCAAATGTAAACAAAACATCGCGATAAGTCCAATAGGTGAAGTTTTAATTTCGCCTAATCGCTATTTACTGCGTCATTGTGAGCCCGTAATAGGCCATATAAAACATAGTCACGGGTATAATTTGCGGCCAACATTATCACGCTGACGACAGGTGTAGTTAGCCGTATACATGTCCTTCTTGCATGCGCAACTAACATAAATGAATAGGGTACGAGTCGGTAGCACGTGCTACCGGCACCAGGATTCGAGTAAACGACCTTTAAGCGGTGCCCTTGACTTTTCTTGACACACTTTGCAGCGCCACACGGACCGCTTGCGTTCTCCAAGGACACTTTTTTTACGTCCCAATGAATCCGCGAACAGCGCCATCTTATAAAGGCGACAACTACGGGAATCATCTGGGAGAGATCAAACGGCAGAAACAGGCGTACGAATTAGCTTTAAAACAACTTATTTCACGGGTATATTGTTAGGGGAAATTGTGAATAAAGTTTAATGGCGCGCGGCCACTGTTTTTTTTATCGCTTGAATCTTTCCGAGCTTAAACTTTTACTACGAAAAAGAATCTTTTATATATATGCAAAAATTGATGTATTCGTTCAACCTATTTGCCTTCGATCTAAAACGATTAGCCATCGACGAAAGAAACGACGAGAAGAAATTAGTTGTTCACGAGCTAACTGTCATCTTGCGTTACTGAATTATTTAATTATCTGCTTTGGTATGATGGTTTTTAATAGGAATGGCGGAATCGATCGTAAAACCGAAAATGTGACCGACAGTTGAAATAGAAGCCATGAAAAACTGGTAATCGTCTTGTATGATTGCGTTTCGTGAATGAAACCGGCTCTTACGTTCGGAAGTATGGCTGCCATATGTGGCAACGGCGCACGCTTGAGAACAGATTGGCCCCTGTGTGTTTGGGGTCTTGTTTCATCTGCTTGGTCGTTTCAAGCTGACACAATGTCAAAATTCCGCTCAGCATCGAAATTCTTTAAAAGCTTATAAAACGTACAAGGTTCGCGTACTATGATAAATACCAGAATAGAAATCTCGTCTTCAATATCAACGCTCCGTAAACAAAAATTTTTTAGCCAAAATGTTTCAGCGAAATAACTACGATAACAACAATGAGATGGTACTCACCGCACACGACTCTGTCGAACGGGCTCATCCAATCTGAAAGCAAAAATAGAAACGTCGTAATTAGTGTCAATCGATCCGATACGGAGATTATCGGCCGCTTCAACCCACCCGTGAAAAGCATGCACACTTCAGATAAACTACCCATACAGGCGGACGAACCGTACACACACACGCACACAGCAAGACCAAAACATTCGTCGAGTAGAGAAGGACAAAGAGACAAAGAATAACAGAGAAACGAAAAGGACAGACGTAAGCAAGCAAAACTTATTCCAAGGGATACGCAATTAGAAAGTAGGAATTTCGCGGCAACTGCAGCACGCAAAGCCTTCGCTGCAACTTCGCCTGCTAGAAAGGAGGATTAGAAGCACGATCGCGAAACGTTCCAGCCGCTTAATCCCGTTCTCATTCCGTCCGTTCCGTCGATTAAACCGAAATGTCACTAGATTATCCTAAACGTTGATCTCTGTATCTGTTTCGCGACAATGATCGCAACGTACGGTCCGATCAGTACGACATAACCTCTTACTTCAGCCGGGACATAGCGGTATCTCGCGACATGCGTTGCCTACGGGTACAGTACAACGTTTTCAATTAATCGCTCGGTAGACTAATCGCGGACACTAACCATCCCCGGCATAGAATTTATCCCAATAAATCTCTCGGCTGCGTTACATTCGAGTGACTACCGCGAGAGACGGCGTTCCCTTCGTTCTCGGCTCGTAAAGTTATTCTTACGCACTCGTAAACCAGATAAGGACTTTATTGAATCACGAATAGACACTTCTTGCGAACGTTGCCCGATAAAGCTGCGCCATGGAGGATGAAAAAAAGAGGACAGTTCTCCGCGATCTTTTTTTCCCCTCTGTTGCTTATGCTGAAAGGCAAATATTGCCGTACAAGAGCCCAATAAAAACCAACGTCGTTATAAATTACATTGAAGCACGTGTTGAGAAAAATCAGACACTGTCTTGTACCGTTATGATTTAAACGTCGATTTGATGTTATCAAGTCGATACCATGATCGTTTCACGAATACCGTATGACAATAAAAAAACATTACAAGTAGCAGGCATTAAAACACGTTAGAACGACTCAGCGGGTATGGCTTACATAAGTCAAATTCTTCTCTTGTGCGTGTTTCCAGTACCGTTAGCCGTAGGCAAAATTTTCTCCCTTCGAAAATACGCAATTCACAGACAAACACTGGTTTAAAAATAACAAGAAAACTGGTTGCTATGTGATTTATGGTAAACGTTAACACGTTAGGATGTACATTACTTACAAATATAATGAACAAATCCTTTCTTGGCATCTTCTGTTCGGGAGAATGCACGGAAGCGTGGTAATATGGTGCGAGAGAGACGTCATTGCACAGTATCGATAGTCAAACGAACTTTGAAAAATAATTTGGACATTCAACGATTAATCGTTTCACCGGACTACAGTCGAACATGGCGTACCTATCGTGGCGCGCTCTATCAAATTTCGTCGTTGCTGTAATTTAAAGCCTGGACGCTAGGAGGTGTTAATTCCTACAATGTGTGAAATCTACGCGCCATTTGCATCGAGCATGTGACGCAAAATTTTCAAACAATCGTTCGTTAGAAAAGCGTAAATCAGCCGGTTGATAAATGACGAAGTGAATGATATCGGTAGTTATTCAAAAACACGGTGAAACGTATATCGTGATTGTGAGATTAAGTGTGGCCATTGTCCGTTGAAAATTCTCTGACGAGATAACATCGATTCACGCGAACGATATCGCACGATCTTTCGAGAAAATATTCTATCTTCAGTGCAGAACACAAAGCAAGCGTGCACGTATCACGAAAGCCAATTATATATGTCGGATTGGTTTATTTTCATTGGTGTGCGGCATCGGAACCGAACCTTGACAAAGCCCCAGCTCCCCTCGTTACATTTTCGATGGAGGACGTGCGTCGCCTCGTGTGCAACTCATCTGGACGACCGCGACGACACGAGCACGAAAAACAATGCAGACCGGTGAGTTGAATTGCTTTTAAAAACACATACATACAGGAATGTTTTTCACGGGCGTCGTTGAGAAAAACACAACGTCGACGACGGATTTGTCCGACCGTCACAAATACGGTAAATGGCGGTAAAATGCCGTCGGCACTTTGTTCGCGCTAATACTGCCTCGAACAAAGGCGCTTATACGAGCTGTACTCCTAATGCATTATACACAACACAGAGAATAGCTGGTCGTTGGAATCGGGCAAAAACTTCAGGTCTACGATGATCACATTGCAAATATCGCTATCGTCCCCGAGTAACTCTATTGTTTCTGTAAATTGGAAATCGACAAAATTTTAAGCATTGTTTGTGTCGTAAAGCGACAACTTAAAGCGACGAGAGAAACAAAATGGAATTCTACGTAAATTGATGAGTCTGTCAAAGAATGGGTTTATGTTCGTGTAACGTTCGAAAGACGCATATGGCGCTATATTCAAGTTACAAAGTTGTACGAAAGCAATGTGAGCAACGTACCTGACCAAGAATAATGACATGCAAATGTGTTTGGTGCGCGTTATGGAATAAAATTATTGTCGATTCGTTATTAATATCGGATCTATTGAACATAGGATAATATCTAGTTAATTCCGTTCTATGTATCTGCTATGACTTTTTCGACGAGTTATGGTAATAACGTAAATTGGAGCCGTTATCATCAATCGATCGGATATAAATTATGTTCATATTGCTGATAACAGATCGAGTTGACGTTGTAAAAGTACGAAATAAATCATAGGGTCGAAAATAAGTAGGTTGATATGATTAGCTACATGAGAAAGCTACACATATTAATATCTATACCGCCACAATTAGTTTTATGGGATATTTCTATTCTAGTTCAGGTCACGAGCAACGGCTCGAGCATGCTTCTAGCGCATTTTACGAAACATTCGAGGCATAACAATGCTCTAACAACTACGTACTCTATAGTTCCCCCTGTAGAAAGAATGACTATAAACACGTGTAGCGTAGGTCAGTTTCCATCTATCGTTCGAGACTCAACGATTTGTCATTTTCCAATAATCTGTTAGGCGCTATTTCTATATTTTTTATGCTCTTTTTATTAACACAAATATAGAGCAAAGGAAAGAACGTGAAAAGGATAAACGACTTCGTTACGCACAATAGTTAAAGAAAAATGTATAATTTTGTAGATAAATAAAAGCTAGATTTTATAGTTCATGTATTTTCCATGATTCCGACCAACGATAAAACCGTCGCTATTATCGATTTTACACGAGATGATAAATTTAGATTCGAATCGAGCGTAATTTATTGTTTCGTTAATTTATTACTACGAAATATGGTCGACGTTTTAACTTGCAAATTTCTGCCATTCTCCGTGACTAGCGATAAATACAGGCATAAATAAAACGGCAAATTCATTATTTTTTAACGATCATTCTGCTTGTACTTTCATCCAACGGTACGGATACAATTATATCGTTATCTCTGACGCATTATTAAGAATAACATCCGACGCTCGGTCATTAATGCGTGCAGATAGCCTGTGAAAAAGATGTTGAAATAGGCGCCGCGATTATCATTAATTCTAATATTGATTCGGTTCGTTTCTACGGACAATTTAACGCCATATTAACCATCAGCGATTAAGCTGGAATCGGTGAATCTATCTTGCTTATCGTTGGTTTACATCTTTCGATCGAAAAATAGCAGACTCGAACAAAACGTTCGTCAACCACTGCGATCGTGTGATGCACGATACTGATTTGAATACCGACAGCTAATTTTACTATCTGTACATTCTACGCGAACGATCACCGTGAAATGATATTCAAATCCTTAGCAGAACTTCATTCTACTTGCTTATTCGAACACAAGGAAGCTACATACGTCTTAGAATCATGCTAGACGCATCAAGCGGCGTCGAAAGGAAGTCAAAAGAATACACGATACGTATGAAATATCAGGAAGAATCAGAGAGAAAGACGGAAAGAAACAATTACAGACTTACCGGTGATTGACATCCATGGATATCGTGGTATGTCCGAGATGCCGGGTTGTCCGGTGGTAGGTTGTTGGCATGATGTCAAAGGATCAACGACAGCCGATGCAGCGGCGGCCTGATGATAGAATTGTGCAGCTGCAGCCATGGAGGCGGACGCAGCGGAAACTGCCGACGAGGCTGACGCGGACGAGACCAGGCTACCAGGTGTAGCTCCGTTCTGATGATGATGACCAAGGGTATAATTTACCATTGGATCGGCGGACGTTGGTGCGACATTTCCGGTAAGACTGGCGGTATAACGGCAAGATTTGTCACCGGCGGTGGCGGCGTCGACAGCCGCGGCCGCGGCCAACGCGGCGCTCGAAGCCGCGGTCGAACCGAAGCCTGGCACCATGCTGGACGTGGCACCGAAGGCCGCTGCCGCTACCGCTTGTTGTTGCTGATGATGATGGTGCGCCGCTGCCGCCGATACGTATGGATACATGCTAGAGGTGGTACGTGCAGCCGGTGACGTAGAGGCTGAACTTCCCGAGTGCTGTGGACTCGAGCCCGTCGGGCTAGGAGAATTGTGCTGTTGCGCGTAATTCACTGCCGCGGCCGCGACTGCAGCCGCGGATAAACTCGATTCTAAACTTGCGGTGGCCGGACTTGTCGTACACGCCTGGATCGTGCCGGGGTTCGCGCTCGAGAACAACTGTTGATGATGGAACTGTTGGTGGTACTTAGGTAGCATACTATCGATTATGAATTTCGAACTCATATCGGCTGTAGCCGGTGCCGATTTCGGACTCGATGCCGAAGACACGCCCGGACACAGAGACCGGGTCCAGTGTCTCAACACCGACACCGTGCCGGCAAATCTGCCAGCGGCTGCTTCATCTTCACGCACACTCTTCCACGCCGATCACCGTTCTTATATCACTAAATAATATAATTTCTCGATCTTGGATCGATCCAAATATTGTTTGCACTCGACGCACGTACACGATTACTGTTCGATTATTCGTTTTCTCTTTATGTCCCGTCGTTTCTTTCTCACTTTTCGTGCTCAATCGTCGTCGTAATAGTTCTTCTTCTCCTCCTCCTCCTCCTCCACCTCCTCCACCTCCTCCTTCTCCTCCTCCGCCTGTCTTTCTACTTTCCCTTGTTTATCCGTTACCTTTGACCCCCACTTTGATCGTCACTTACGCAACTTTACACATTATCACAGAAACGATAGCGTACGCGAGCGGACAAGGAAGGATATCGCTAGTAGGCGGATGATCGCGATTACCGGATAGCTCGCGACGGCAGACGGCACACCGGAACGTTTCCAGATCATTCGTTTTCCCTCCGTCGCGTGTCCTTTTGAATGATGGTGCAGTCGATCGCACACCGGGCCGAAGAGCATCCACTGTCCAGGTATGGTTTTCGGGTTGACGTTACGATTCCTTTATGGTAATTACGATTCCTTCCACATCGGGACGACGGGCGACAATAAAGCAGCGGGTCTTTCGTCGGTCGGGCCCACCCAGCTGATCCAACACAGCGGTCCCAGTGAGGAAATTGGGCTGCGACGGCGATCGAGGCGACGGCACGAGGAGAGAGAAGAGAAGAGAAGAGCGTGGCCCCTGTCAGGTGTTAGAAGCCGTTTCTTGCGTACTTCTCGGATAGTCGACGAATCCTTTATGGGCCATGCATGAAGGTACTATAGCCCCCTATCCCGAACGCCGCGTACTACAACCCACGGCCAGCTAAATGTAACCCCTTACAATAATGGCGCCGCTTGTCTCTCCGTTCTGTTCCCCCCTCTCTTCTACGATCCTCGAGCGCGCTGGGGTACCAGCTGGTAAACAGAGCCGACCAATCGCGCCGCTCCCTTATCCGAGGTGGACCAATCGCGGCCCGCCTAGGCGCGCCAAGATGAATGGCTCTCTCTCTCCACACTGACTCGCCTCTCTCTGATCTTCGCTGCTGCCTATACCTCCAGCTCTCTCTTCGTTTCTTTTCAGCCGCGGATACCTCTCGTTTGCTCTCGCTTCACTACACCACGCTCTCGCGTTTCGTCCATACCACACGTTTCTCTCCGCTTTGCTCTCTTCGGCTCTGTGTGCTTAACACCGCTCTACTCTCTTCTCTGCGTTCTCTCTTGCCAGTGCAGTCCTGTTCACCACGTTGCCTTATACCCAACACTGTTGTGCAGCTTTCGGACGTCTCGCACGATACGTCTCTCTTTCTCTTTTCACCTCCTCCTTCCTTGTCCTTCCTTTTCTCTGCGCTCTCTTCTCTCGTTTTCTTCCTCGCCGCTCCCTCTTTTTCGTGCTTTGCTTTCTAGCCAGCCACAGCAGTTTTTTCTAGATTAGCCTCGCACGCGTTTATCCATTTTTTCCTCTCGTCTGATTCTCCTTCGTTTTTACGCTCGCCACGTCTTTCGCTTCGTCTCGTGCCTCCGCAGTTCGCTCGTGTCTCTCTCGGTCAGCTCGTAAACACGCCACCCACAATTTCTCCAGTTTGAAATTTCGTATCGATCTTTCTAATCGTACCCGTAACTTTCGGTTTAGCTTGCCTGGGATTCCGTTGGTCCGTCCGACGGTCCCCGGTTTTCCTCCGAGATCTCCACAAATTTTCGCTGCGCTCCTCCCTCCTGTCTTCTCTATTCCCTTATCTATCTCGTCCCTTTTGTCTCGAACCAAAGATTTTTTATCTAACTCCTCCCTTCGAACAATCCACACCAGACGTTTTCGCTCTCAAGGAACACGATTCAAGCTTGCTCCACTGATGCTCCGTTCTATCGGATCTACGTATTTTACCACGGAAGAGGATACGCAGACTCTTCGAATCGATCAGTTAACAAGGAATAACGTCGCCGTGTTCACAATCGGTCTCATAGCCACGGTTCTCCGCGCGAACATCTCGGTCTCCTCTCGGAATGACTTCGATCTAGATGGCGCTCGATTCCCTTACGATTTAGCCGAGACCCGCGGTTCCTCTTCTCTTTCCCGTTCCCGCGAGGAATATGCAAGCGAAACTGGCGCGTTCCGCCAGCGTCGCGTCGTCTGCTCGACTCTTCGAAACCACTGAACTCGTCCCGGTCGGAATAGCGGCGGCATTCCTGCGTTCTCAGAGTGGTGGCGAAGGGTTGGGGCAAGAAGCGACTCGCGGGCCCGGGGGAAGGGGTTACTAGCGAGACTAGTTGCGGCCAGAGGGGGACCGAGAGGGGTGGACGGTCGCGCGAGGGTGGAAAAATAGTTACAGGGGCGGGAAATGTTGTCGATCGCGAGATTTCTGCCGCTGCAGTGGACAGAGCTGCCTATTCGTTACTATCTCGCGTCCGCGAAGGACCTCTCCTTAATTGATCGCCTTTCTTTTTCCGTCTCTCTTTCCGCTCGTGGGACGGGCACCGAGCTTCATTACGCTCGATGGCTCGGTTTAAATATAACGCGGCTTGTTTGTTTTCATGCTGAGACTCAATGCCAAGAGGTAAATGGCTGGTCGTATTGTACGCGGTATACAACAGTTTCTTCGCCGTTCCCGATGACGCAACGTAAACTTTACGAAGCCTCTTAACTTTCAACCACGTAAAACCGTGTGGTCGATTTTTGATTAACTTTACGATCTGCTTACAAGCTTTCGCTCCCGTTAATTAATTGACCGATTAATATGGATACAGTGGTCGCTTCGAGTTAGGTCTGATAAGATCGATTAAAGGCTGGCGTATTAACTTACCTCTCGGCCGCTGCTATCCATCCCTGAAACAGAATATAAATAAAAGTGTCATTAGCGAGCCGTTTCAGAATTATACTTTTTCTTTTTTTTTTTGCGAACAGATAGAAATCTGGACGATTTAATATATGGGTATCCCCGGTTTACTCATCCTCGAAATGTAATCTACCGAATTCGTTCGAATAGCTGATTTATTTCGTCGATTGGAAATTATCCGCCATGGAAATCTTTAATTTCGAGTGGTGAACAGAAATGCTTAAGAAATTGGGAAAGGAGGATCAGAAATGAACAGGCGTGGTCCCTCAGGTATCTGCTCGAGAATATGGATGGCTTGTAGTGCCTCTGGAGCTAATCTATGGAGATGAATGTTGTTCCTCCCCCGGCCAGAGTTCTCCATGCATTGAAACCGCTCGATCCTTTAAGACACCGCCTGTTCCAATGATATCCAGCATGGCAACTCCAAGTACAAAGGAGAAATGCCTCGGCGCCCTTTGTTGCCGGGACGGTTCGATAGATGGAACGATACAGAAAACGACCTAAACAACAACGGTTGGTTATACCCTTTTTTATACATGGGAAACATGTGAACTGGTTTAATCCGCTCCAGGCTCAGGAAAAAGATTCACGGGAGGGAAAAAGAAAGGGATAATCTTCTGCCGTTGCGATCCGTTGATAGAGATCCATTTTCTTTTCGAATATTGAAAACAATTTGTGATTTGAACCGATGATTGTCATAATTACGAAGATCGACGATCTTGCCTTTTGTCAAGGTCTTTCTGTCCCACGATCCGATCGATCCAAGCTATTTGAAAACCTATGGACGTGCGTTAACCAATCATCCATGGCTCAACGATGACGATATTTAGTTACGTAAGCGAACGATCAAATTCGAAGCAAAGGTTTCGTCAACGCAGTGCCTAAATTCGACTAGTATCCGATTATTCGAACGATCATGACTCGATCCGAGAGACACAGAGTGCACAGTTTTGTCGGCCACTGCATCGTGTGCGTAACTGTATACATACAGGGCCCGTGTCCCAACGTAGGATGATGGTGTATACCTGTCTCGAACACCGCGGGGTGTAAATTGCGACCGTGGCACCGACAGCCAGCTAGCTAGACGCACGAATATACAGAGAACCTCCGCATTGGTATGCATGCCTACAAGAAAGATGCACCATGGATAAAGAGGTTGTCCGGTTCTTTTGGAACTTCTAATGTGACGTGGAATTCCGGACATCGAGTTTCCTTCTGGTTACTGGTCGAGAGAAATTCCGAGGGGAAAGAGTACGGCAGCAACGAGTGGCAGGCAGGAAGGTAAAGAGAAATTGGGCGGTGGTCCTTTGCCGAATGATCATGTAACTTGGGGTGAACCGGGGTGACGCCCTGACGATTGAAACCAGAGGCACCTAGCGCGCCATCTTCGAGGAGATAAAGAGAATTCCGAAACCGTGTGCCTGGGTCGTGTACCGGCATCCTCTGTGCCCGGTCAACGGTCCAGGAATTTAGCCGCGGCGGGGAAAGGCTGAAACCGGGCAATGCAACTCGTCGACTAGCGAAAGAGAAACGTTTAACAACTGAATACGTTGGGTTGTAATTTGTAACACTATACGATGCTGCAAGACGCAACAATGTTAGCTGTTATATGCTTGAGATGTTGCGCAGGCGAATTAAGTCCCGGTGGTTTGACGTTGCGTAAATATGCAATATTTTACCACGTTGCGCACGATCGATGGAAATTAATTTTGTAAAACTGGTAATCGCGCGGCATTTCTAAAATAAAGGTTAGCTTCTTTGGTGTTAGATATTTGGCATAGATACAATACGATTTGTAATGGTATTACGTACTTTTCACAGGATTTAGTTCGTAGAGCTACCGAAATAAATTTTACCAATTCCGTGCTACAGAGTATTATACAATGCACATAGCACACATCGCTTCGTACGTATCTGTTAATAAATTATGGGCTCATGGCAACCGTTTAATATACTTGACTAATTGCGTCCAATGATTAGTTGTTGATTATCGTCCGACTGCTATTAATGACGACTATTAATGATAAATCAACGTTGAGTAACTTCACGTAACTCCACGTGTCGCCAATCAATTAGAAACTATATGCATAGTTGTTGCGAGTGAATGAAATGGCAATATATTGTAAACATATAGATACGGCGGCCTACTTTTATTCCAATAACATATTATATACGCACTATATTAGGCGATATATTAATATAAACTACTGAAAGAGATAATTGGTTATGGACAAAGTTTCCTCTATTTATTATGCAAATCGTCATAACGACGTATTACGCATCAAGGTCGTGACCCGGTTTACTCCTGACTGTTTTACCGACTCGCTTTGTCTAGCGCTAAACTTGTTTACCTAGCGAGGAGAAATTCGCGAACTTCGTGGGTATTTTACCTACAACCTGGTCCCAAACACCTTTTGCGATCTCAAATTGTTTTTCGTATTTCGCTCGCGATCGCGAAAAGGTTTATTTCGTGTATACGAAATTGTAGTTTCTGCATGCTTATCACTTTCTATCGTACTGGTATATTTGTGTTGTTAATAATCTTTGTTTACTCCTTTTCTAGAAATAATAATAAAAGCGAAGGTGCACTGTACCGCAAATAAGTTTCGGAGTCACATCCAAGTCATAAAAATTGTTCAATATCCATCGTCGTACATTGCACACCGCATCACGATCTAGAACGTGTCATCGTTACCGATTCTTGACACGATCCGAGCCACGCTTAAAAAATTAACACCCGAAAAGGACAGGTTTGCCGTTAACACGTTTTACGAGGACGATCCACTTGGTCGCAGATGTGCAGGGAATTCGACCGCCATCCGGAATCTCTCGTTTGCAGCGATAAAACGAAGCGGCGCAATCGAAGGGCGAGAAAAAGCGCGAGGACGAGCCGATGGAGAAAGATTGGCCCTAAAACGCCGACGAGGCACAGATAAGAGTAGATCCCGTGACGTTTCGGCTGCTCGTATCCTGCAGATTACCGATTCTTCCAACTGTGGGACCGCAGGAGGTGAGAAGTTCTTGTCCAGCGTTCGTCGAAGACACACGTGGCACAAGTTTGCTAAAGTCATCTACGTGAGTAACCGTTCTTCTTTCATTCTAATATTAATTTTCCTAATTTTTACTATTCGTTTCGTTTCTCGCGTATTCTCTGAACAACCGTATTACGTGGTTCAGATTTATCGTCTTTAAATATACAGGTAGTTAGTAGTTACACAGTAATGGGCGTCGTTCGTGAAAGTGGAATGTATAACTTTAATCGCGCGCTCCGTGTACCCAAGCAGCGATCTATTTCTTTGCGAGCGTGTTTCCATACCTGCAAGGTGTTCCAGCGAACTATAGAAAAATGTAACGTAATTTGTTAAACAAACCTGGCGCTGTAAAAGGAGCGCTAAGAGAGTCGAGACTGGGAACATAGTGCGCGTTCACGACGCATGGCCTGTCATTACGAACAATTTTATTGGCGCTTCCGAGAAAGTACGGTGAAACCGTGATGCACGAATACGGTGATTATGGTGCACTCCGGCAATTGGCCGGTCAATTCCTGGAACGCACCGACACCAACGGCCATAATAATTTTCCATGTTCTATCGAAAAATATCAAGCATCGGTTCGCTCGGCGGCATAAAAACCAGAGCCTGGTATCGTTGAATAATAACCGCGAAATAAAAAAGAAGAAAAAAAACAGATAAACTTTCACTGGTCAGTTCTTAAATCCCATGAGTTCCGTTAAGTGGAACGAGATGTATCTTTTTATCGATCAAAAGAATAATTTCAACAGACGATCGTAAACATGTCAAAGGAGATTCGTATCTTTTCGCGTAATTTAATTGTCGCTACCGGGCTGGCACACTTTCTTCTGCCTCCATCTAACGCTAGAAAAGTTGAAAATTACGTAAGCCCCGCATCGTTATAGTACCGTTTCCTCGAAACATACGTTGAATCGATTTGCTCATTCCAATATTTGTCGAACGTTGCGTTGCTTAACAAATTGGTAACAATAGGCAACTGTTTCTTTTTTAATTTAATAAGAATAACACGCCTGACAAGTTATGGGAATACAAATTTGTAGTAAACAAACGCGTCCTTTCTGACCTTGATATTTTTTAAATAACCAAACACGTTCACCTTGCATCTCAACAACAGTGTCCAAAGTGTTTACAAAGTGTCCAACAAGGTCGATGTATCAAACAGCATTTATAAAACAAGGGTTTCGTTAAAATACAGTTATGGCCACAGTCGAAAGTTTATGTCACTGTTTCCATGTAAATTGACTTCAAAAACGAAAAAGGGGCAATCTCCATTTCAGAATTCCCGCCATCCAATCATTCGAAATCGACGCGCACGCGCACTTCCCTACTCCTCGAACCAACTCCACTCCATTGTTCCTACTTTTTAAAGGACTGTTGCAATAAATAGGCAGGTTCATTTTCCACTAGTTTCAGTAAATCAAGATCGATCAGAACCAAGTCACCTTTTTAAACGTACTATAAACGAGGTATCTCGGAAACCAAACAGATCAACTCTATTTGTCCGCAAGTTAAAACCCATAGAGGGTTGTCAATTCCAAATATCGTATTTGAAAATTCTCCTTTGAATTTACAATCGTTTGTGCTATCTTCCTACGACAAATAAATTTCTGAAAATAACATTTCCCTTTCAAGATGCTGAATACGAATTACGTAAGCTGGGTAACGCAAAATTGACAAATTTGCAAAAACTGGAGTTGCCCAATTTGGCTTCTGAGAATCTCCACTCACGCTCATCCGATATTCGTGCTAATAAACCTACAGCGTCGGCTCTCTGCCAGCAAATGCAATTTCGATTTTAAGACTGCCCCCTTATTCCTGCGATTCTCCAATTGCCGAAATGCACATACGCGCGCGTGTATCCACCGGCCACTGAAATCGCAGAATTCCCATATGCATTCGTCTACAACGTGCACGTGCATCACACACGATCGAAGAATCGGCGCGACTGAATCGGCTGCGGTGTTTGGCGGCGCGTTCATTCCCAAACGGAACGAAAGAGGATCGCGAAGCGAACGACCTGCCAAACGCTGGGTTGCCAAGCACGTGACAGTCTGACGGACGCGACAGGACGCGCAGTGACGTAATGACGTGGCGGAAGGTCCGGAACGCGGGACGACAAGTGTGCGAGACAGCGACGATGCCGCGGACGGGGCGGGCCACTTAACGACATTAGCGGAGCGAGCGAGCTCGATAGGGATAGGTAGAGATAGAAAGAGCGGACTTGTGACTCGATGCGTTTTACTGCTGCTTTACGCCGGTTTATTGCGCCATCAAAACATAAAATGTGCCCGGCCGGGAAGCGTGCACACGCGTGGGTACACCCCCACTTCACTTTTACCGCTGACTGCCGGTTAAACCGGCCGACATTTCCCGATTTCTTGCCCCGAACAGCGTTCCAGTTCGTCTCTACCGATCTCCTTTTTCCTTCCTGCGTTCCCGGTCTTCTCCATTCGACTTTGCACACTTCGTGATTTCATCTCCCATTATTTGCCCTGTACCCTTGCTTCGATGACCTTCGTCTTTTCTTTCACCTTAAACTGCATGTTACGCGTGCAAAACGATCAGACATGGATTTGATTTTTTAAATCCTCGCTGGCGTTAAGCGTTCCTGGTAACACTGGATTCTGTCGTTGGATGTCGAACGTGTTTTTGCTGGTACGTTTTTTGTAAACGTTTCTTGTTCCCTCAAACTTGTCGCCAGAGTAATCTGGTTTATACTTGTGACGCTGTCTCTGTATCTAACTGTCAATTTTAATGATCTCCATAATACATTCGTTAGCATTGGTTTCTTCGTGTTACTACGTAGTAATTCTATGTACTTCTAATTATAATTAATGCTTAATTCTACATCTTTTTATGATGTTTCTCATATCGAGCAATCTCCATATTAATTATTCTACTTCCAATACTTATTTGCCACGTTAATATCTACTTGTTCAGCTACTTTCTGTAACTAAGATCAGTCTATATACATCCACTAATCCGCATAAAGAAACTGATACCATCGTAATCGCGAAGTTATGATCCGACTTACGCCTCGAGAGGTGGAATCCCCGAGTCGGAGGAAGAGTGCTCGGAACTGGTCTGAGGAAATATTATCTCAGAAAATGGCGATCCCCGGCGATGGTCGGGCATGTTGCGCGCCATTACGACGTTTTGTCTGGCGGAGAAAAAGAGAAAGGCGGGTGCATTCCCGGTGTTTTGCGTTCCGCCGATGGCACTGGCTGCCGGCCCGACTTTTGGCAACGAGAACGCATTATTGAGAAATTTACAAAGACACATGGTCCGTAAATTGAACGGTCGCGCGTCGCAAATTTTATTAATAGTTGGAAGTTGGGCCTGCCACGAGTCTCCTCCCCTCGACTTTCTTCTTTCTGGTCTTCCACTTCGTTCTTTCTGTTTCTTCGACTTCGTTTCTAATAACATACGATATCGCCGTTAGCTTGTTATCAGCGTGGCATGTTCGACGGACCTCGTGTTCCTACCTTTTCCTAAGAAATGGCCATCCGCGACACGGTGGTGGTAGTTTCGAAATTTTATTTCAAATTCGACTTTGGAAACCTGTTCGGTTGCGAAATTAAGATAAAGTCGCGTTCGCACCGTTTCGCTTTCGACGAATATAATGCGGTTTATCCACCTATGAGACCGTGACGAAAGCAACGTTTATCCGCGGCGTTGCTCCAAAGTGAAACGGCGTAAATTCGGCTTAAGCTCGAAGGTCGCGAGTCCCCGCGTTGAATCTCGTCGAGATAACTTCGTGAGACTGTAAATCACTGGCCGAAACCGTCTTTTGACATTCTTCTTACTTTACATACGTCTGCTAAAAATCATAGGCGTGTCAAATGCCAGCGTGAAATTTGTTGGTTCGTGTCGTAGTGTTGCTATACCTGTTTCTGTAGTCCAAATTAGTTAGTCGATCGACTACTCGGATTTACATTATTGATCAGGACGGTCAGGATTCTTGCCAATGCTTTCGCAATTCAAACACCCGATTGGAATAGGTAATGAAAAGAATTTATACGCTATCGAACACGCGTGAATGGATTAGCGTAGTAATTACGAATTAATGTTGCTTAGTTGCCTCATCCATTTCAAGGTTGCCTGTTATACAAACTTCGTCCCTCCATGACGAAATTGCTGCGTTAGGATATCGAATCGATTCGCGACGCGATGAAAACTCGGCCAGGCACGTCGCAAACGCAAGGACCAATAGTATCCCTTGCCAGTAGGGTTGCTGGAATTTGCCGAAAGCTCGGAACATTGGGCGATATGGTAGCGTCATCTGCCGAGGGGTGGTCGAACGTTGGGCTCTCCCTTGTTTCGCACGTGTTGCCAACCCCTCTGCAGAACCGACCGATCGGACAAGAACTGATTGGCGAACCCTCCCTTACCCCTATGCCCCGGATGCTTCCATGGGGGTTTCACGATACCGTCAGAGATACATAGTTCCTGAAAATCACGCCAGAGCGGATGCGCAAGGTCGACAAAACTCTGCTCCGTCGCATAGTAATGAAAACTTTTCTCGAATAGCTAAACATCTTACGTGTGTCATTAAATTATAGTATTATCGAATATAGCGATGTTAATAGAATCTCGTTCAAATTAGTAGCCGTTATAATGATATGCAGTAATAAAAAAAGATAAAAATTGTATTATTTAGTAGATAAACGTTTAAAAGTCTATTGGTCAACAATTTGGAGGAGAAATTGTAAGGTTAAGAGTATGTTCCAAGCAGATGCGAGTTATATGGTCTGTTCGATGTAAGTTCACAACTCGTTTGTGTCTCATTTGCTTGTCCAGCTTTCATTTAATTAACATTCTGCGATATAAGATGAATATCTCCATCAAGAAAATACTTTGTGTTTGGAAAACGTGTACTTTAAAGGGACACGTACCATGCATGATTTATTTAAAATCTCGAGGTGGAGCGACGAGCAGACAAGACATTGAAAGTAGCAGATTGGCGGACGTGACGAGAGGAAGCGTAACTCGTGACATCTATCGTTGCTAAAGCGAAACGCCGTAGAATCGGTATGCGGCTCGCTCAACAATGCAGGTCGATGCACACTGACACGACAATCACGAAAACGTTCATAAAATTTTAACTGCTTAATAAAAACGTTACGAGCTACTGTCTCACGCAGGGAATTACCGTTGAAAGTCGACCCAGCTTTCATAGCACATGGGGCAAAGCCGTTCAAAATCCGCGCGCATCATTTTCAAGGATCCTTTTTGTGCCGCGATCGCGAACAAAGCGTACTCGCTGCTATTCGGGATACATTTAGCGAATATTCTTTTGTCAGCGATATTACATCGTTTAAACCAGATATCCGGATGATTCCACTCTTTTTTCATTAATCGACGATTAAGAACTATAGGCAACAAGATGTACATTTCGAGTTAACAACTTTCTAAGCAAAGAATTTGACTTCTCGAATTTGGACTTTACATTCGAGTTTCCAATGTTCTTTCAACGATCCTCAAACAAAAGTTGCGAGTTTCAAGATTTCTAATTTTCTAATTTTAAATTTCCAAATGTCTAGATTTCCAGTGCATAAATTTCCAAATCTTCAAATGTGAATCTTCAAACCTGCAGATTAGAACTTTTAAATCTGCACTTTTAATTCTGATATCCGAACGTTTAAGCCTTGAAACCCTTGGAAAAGGGATGTTCCCTTATGGAAAATACATTAGCAACATTAGCGGCTAGTGCAAGCTCGGACGAGAGCTCGTACGTTTACGACGACGAGTTTGAGGGTGACGTTGAATGGAAAGAAGCCGTCCGAGCCATGCAAGGGTTGCGTGGTTGGCCTTGGAGGGTCGTTTGCACTGTTCTTGACCGCACGTAGCGGTCAGCGTAGATCGTGGTCCTTCGAGGAATGCATGAATCTCGTCGGCTATACGTGCATTATGCTCATTGTGCGCATGGAGCAGTGGTTTTCCCCCGTTTCCAACGTTTTAACCTCGTCTTTCCTTTCTTTCCAATACAATTTCTTACTCCTTCAACTTGCCTCAATTTACCAATAACCATCTTCCGTGCGTATAAATCCGATCGACCTTCCAGCGCTATTATCCTTTGCATTTCTATCTAACCACAAACACATTTTAACCGAAGCCTCACCACCTTTTCAAACCTCAATTTTTCCCATTTCATTCTAAATTTCTAAGCAAAGAAACGCGATCGGTCGATTCCGATTTTCGATCTACGCAACTTGCCAAGTAGACTCGCAATATCGGCACGAACGCGCTCCGTCTTCCCGGACAATTTATCCTTCGTCTCTCGATTTAAACAACGATGAACACAGCTTCGTGTAAAATTGACAATCATTTTCAGTCGAACCGCGGAACGAACATTTCTAATATCCGGTCTATAAATTTACGAGTGAAGATGGATCCGATGCCCGATCTTCGAATTCCACAAGCTGCAAAACAGACTTGCGACAAGAAGGGAGAGAAAATGGATGGAACAAAGAGGCGTCGGAACGCGCTATGTGGAGAAAAAGAATGCGCGGTACGGAGGTTCGGCAAGGCGAGGCGTGCATTCGTCGTGCCGTTATCGCGGTAAAGTTACGGCCGATCGATAAGGTTAAGAACCCCCGACGGATTTACGATGTCGGTCGAAGAGGATGATCGGCCGCGATTGCACGGCCTTGTGTCGTAAAGCGGCGATGACGCGGCCCTACTTGCGCGCATGCACGCATATGGAAGCCAGCGGCCGGGACACGGCATATGGAGTCGCCTCTCGCGATAACGACTCCTTGGAAATGTTGCCGATTTACGAGTGGAAAAGCCTCTGTTCGATTCAAACGTCTAGCGACTGTTCTACCTCCTCTAGCTTTTCACCGCGTCTTATCGTTTCACTGGAAAAGTTGCACCAAAAGGCAGATAGAAATTCCTTTTTTTCATGTTTCTCGTGATCATAACCGTGGAAAGTTTGTTTTCAAAGTCAGGTGGTCTTTTTCTCTTTTTATTACGCGATCCTCTCTTTTTAGCGGATCCTCCGGGGTTTACGATGGAAACGACGAATTCAAGGTCGCAGCGATGCAATCTCCTGAAAATTCCACGCAGATCCCAAGAACGTTTACTTGCTTTGGGAAAGGGTTTCAAGGTTACTTTTAAGGTAAGTTGTTGAATTTTTAGCCGTTGTACACTTTGCCGGATTCGCGCGGCTTGGTTGGACCGTTAAAAAGGTAAAAGCAGTCACGCGTTGACACCGTTTTCTGCGTCGAATAAGCATAATGTGCTAATGATCTGGCTTCTTATTATCCTTAATGACGCAAAAGTAATCCTTCGTCCGTTTCATAAGCGAAACTTCGAGTACGGAGAAACGTTTTATGAGTCGTTACGAACACTCTGAGCTGCTATAAAAATTTATTCAGAAGAAAAATATAAGCTGCGTTTTACATCACTTGTTGCTTTCCCTCCTCTATTGTATCTACGTAATTAACGCGCGTCTTAAAGCGCGACGAATTCGCTTCAACGAACCTTTCGAATTTCTATCGAATGCTTATCAAATAATTTAATAACCACGTCGGCAAAAGTATCCTGTCGCGAATGGTAAATAATTCTCTGGCGCGTTAAAAAATACGATTTCATTTCGTTTATACGTGCTCGATCGTACGAGCGTTTCAAAAGAACGAAAATGGTAAGAGCAGCAGTGGAAAAGGAAGAAAGAGGATGAAGTGAAGGCGAGGTAACCGAGACGGAAGGTTGTTAGGAAAATTGAAAGCTTATCTATCAGTGATCGCGGCGGTGCACGCAGTCGACAGAGATTGTAGAGGAAAAATTCAGTCGCGATTATGTTACGCCCGCTAATACATGAAAACGCGCAACGAGATCGAGAAGATCGCGTGATATCGCCAGGATGAAAATTATCCAGTAAACGTTACCGTAGTGTCGTGAAAGAAAAGCCTAATCAAAGATCGATAAATCATAAAAACAGTGTCGTCTGCCCTTCGGTTGTTATTTTATATCGAAGAAGGCCTATGTGACTAAGGCCACCCACCCAGTTCTTGCGGAGCATGAGCGCAGTGAGATTAGAAAAAAAAAGAAAGGAACGCTAGAGAAGAAGGACGATTTTCGGTTCAAGGAGCGTTGACCGAGAGGTCAGAGTGTGCGAATAGAGAAGTGAGTGTGAATCGAGTGTCAGAGTAGAGTTGTTAGCGTTGTCGAGTTGCGAGAGCTGTAGCGTTGTTGAGAGACAGAGTTGCTAGTGTTGTTGAGTCGCCAGAGTTGTTTGAGCGAGACTGCGATTTTTGTATTTAGTTCCAGTTAAACGCCCATCGCTTTCCGTCCAATTATTATCAATCTATTGTAAATAAATTATAAACAATCGGGGAAAAATTTATATCTAAATTCCCCCGAACATTTGTATGACAATTAAGGCTGAATTCCTTCCTTACTTCTCTGCCTTTTTCTCGCATTCCAATTACCGATTTCACCAGGTAGAAGGAAAGGACGATCCAGACGAGCTGAAAACGCGGACGCGTACGCTAATGACAGGTAACCACAATATACGAAGCGCATTATCAGCGAAACGTGGAAGCCATAGAATCGTACGGAAATTTTATTCGGTTAATGATTTTGAGTTGTTACGACGCCAAGCTGAAAAATATCCTCTGTAATGAACATTCTCTGTTTAAATATACGGGTAATTACGGTATTTCTGTAATAGCGCATAGCTATAATTTACATAGCTATAGTTGCGTATGGTGGTTTTCGCTCGGATCTGAGTACGTAAATAAAATATCTTAATAAAAGTAATTACGTAAACACTTGTAAAGATGTGGAGAAGGACTAATGGGATTAAAAGCGATAATAGAGAAGAGAAGGGCAAGGGCGATACAAGACGGGGAGGAATGACGAGAAGGTGGCACGGCAAGCAGGCGAAAGACCAAAGTGGCAACAATGTGTAGTCACAAGTTGCAATAGTTCGTGGTCATTAGTTTTAGATGCTAGAGATAAGAATAAGCTAAGGGGTGCAATACAATAGAGAAGATAAGAGGGCAGGAAGATACGCAAGGAGCAAAATAAATGTAAGAAATGTAAATGGAAAGTTCGTCGAAAGCCGAAAGGCACGGACTAAAATAAATAATAATACTTGTAAAGATGGAATAGAAAACGTTTGGAATATACGAAAATGGGTGAAAATATGGAATCGTATCATCGGGAATTTCTCCATTTGTTGACTTTTATTGCCAATGTATTTCGCCAATGCTCCGGTTTTAACGTACAACACCGGACATTTTGATAGAACACATCGCATAAACGATATTCTAGTGCGTTTGGTTTAGCGATATATGTGAAATGAAATGCGCGAACGGTTCATAAGAATCGGCAGATTGCACCGAAAGTGATTCGTAAGAAGTCGGAGGGAAGAAAGCGACTAGTCGATTTGCCATGATTCCAGAGAACGTTCAAGATCCAACGACGCGAAACCGCATCTCGTGGCAAGAGGAAGGGAAAAAGAAGTGCACGATGCGATTCACCGAGCGGGAAGTATAAATTAGAGGGCCGTAAATCGAAGTTTCCGGAAATATTCCAACTATCAGGCGAATTTACGTGGCGCGAGCATTACGCGACCGCGTTCGACGGAATAATGATGCGCAAAATAATAGCAGTGTGATTTTACGGTGATCAGAGCGTTCGTCGCCGAGAAGCTCGTCGTTCTTCGACAAGCGGAAGCTGGCTCGTTCGTTGACCATCGCGAATCAACGACGTGACACTCCATCGTGGTGCTGTGTCACCTTTGAACATAGACAGTCAGAAGATAAAAATACTCGCGTAGGTTGCGTCATTCAGCCCGCTACTGACGCACTTCTGCTTGTTCCGCGTCGTCCTTCGATCGGAAGTGGTCGACACCTACACCGAAGTGCAAAACCAAACGCCAAAAGAGCATCGCGAGATGATGTAAACTAACAACCGAACGAACTACATGCACGTAAATAAAGAAACCTAGGAAGAATCCTGAGAGACGCCACGGGGAACCTTCTCCAATGGCAGAAGGACAATCGCGCGAGAATTCGAGGAACCGATCGACCTAATCTCCGGCAACCGATAAAAAGGAAAGCGGCCTGAATGCGAGGCTCCCAGGTTGCGCGTGAATTGAGCCGCCGCGGCGCGATGGAACGGTGGCAATCGCGCGGGTGACGAAGCGAGAAGAGGCAACCGCCAGTGGTGGCGTTGAATCGAACGAGGTCCGTGCGATCGGCAACGAAAGGAACCAACAGAGACCGAACGACGAGGAGAAGGTGACGGAGGCTGGTACGACAGCAGGGGTAGAGCAGTTCGGAAAAGGATATAAAAGGAAATATATGGTAATGTGACCGGGGTGGCAGCCTCTTTCCACGGGGGTTGCGGAACGAAGATAGGGGTTCGGATCGCTCGCCGGGGGTTGGGCGTGGTGGCTAACGCACCCTCCGCCCTGCTTCCTACCCTTCCTCCGTAGCTCTTCGTGCTTCCGTCGTCGTCGTCTGCCTCCCCTCCTCCTCGCCTCCCTTCGCCCCTCGCCCGGCGAACCCCTCCGCCGCGTTTCTCTCTCTAGATTCTCCTCGGCGAGCGGAACGAAGCTGTGCCAGCACGCCGGTCGATACTTTGGGGCCGCGTGCCCGACTAGCGTCGCGACGCTGGAATTCCGCGCTCGTCATGGCCGCCCTTAGTGCCCACGTACCGACGTCTGGCTGCGCCCTTCGAATCAACGCCGTCTTTCCTTCACGAATCCTCCGTCACACCGGTGAGTCTGTTATCATAGATTTTTTCCACTAAAGTAGAACGACGTGGTCAGAGTGTTTTCGCAAGGTACGTGTATGGGGGCAGGTTGAGAATCGACGATTCATTGTCGTCGGTGATGGATCGTTCGAGGTTCAAATTGGCTTCCTTTAGCAAGTTTTATCGGTTCGATGATGGTACGTGGTTTTGTGGAAGATGGTTCGGGTATGTTGAGAAATTCCGATTCAAACATGGCCGCGGAAAGTTCGACGTTAAAGGGGATGAATGTGTTTTGTAGGTGCAGGAGTGGGGGGTTTTAGGTCATTGATAGTAGAGGACGTGCGTATTTGGTAATTGATCTGTACGTGGTTTGAAATCGAAGAGGAGGAACGTTTCAAAGCTTTTATATAGCTCGATATTTACGTAATTGGCGTGCGCGGGAGATACGTATCGTTGATTTGTGAGAAAACAAATTTTTAATGATTTTTTTACCATTTCAGATATTTAAAAATTACAAACATCTTCGTCTCCGTAAGATTGAAACGATCTCTGACACGTCGAAACGCTTTAGAACTCTCGTTTGTTTAATTTTTACATAGTCGTTCATAGACAGGTAGATTTATGTATTTTTATTATTTAATTAATTTCTTATCGAATTAAAATTTCACGATTTTTATCTTCACTCTACCGCGAGATCTTTTGAAGAGATAGCAAGTTAACGTGATTTCGAATCTTTCCGTCTCCGTGCACTTTCGAAACAGATACGAAGTTTCAGCAGAGAGGAAAATGACGTTATGAATATGAATGAGCGAGCTTATGTTCGTTTCGTTGCTGGTCTTAATACCGTGGTCGTCGGTAGGATCGACTTCGATGCGTTCGAAACCTTCAATTACGTCCAACTGCTTTCTCCTTCGAAATATTCGCAACGTTACATTCCCGATTAGGTCGATGAAACTTTGAACTAATTAGCTGCTACATATTTTACTCTGCTTTCCCGATTATACTCAACACAACGATATTTTCAAAAATTCTATTTACTCCGAATATCACTTACCTACAACAAAAAGCTAAGTTCCCAAGAGATTATCGATCTTTGTTTGAATTTATCTTTGCTATCATCAAGTATAAAATTTACCTAATATTCCTGTAATCACTTGAGAAGTTAAATTTGCAAGCAGATCACAATATTAAACTAGTCTCGCTATTGTCAAGTACAAAATTTACGTATCTCCGTTCTCATCGCTCTGAGCCTGACTCTTCAATCAAATCAGATAAAAAAGATTCAAATTTGAAGAATTGAAGACTGGAAATTTCAAGGAAAGACGATACACTCGCAATGGCACGTTTGATAAGTCGGAGAAGACGAGACGCCTTTTGAGAGTAAACGGTTGCGGAGTCGACGCATTGAAAATCTGGACGCGCGACGCGACGCCGAGCAGCGTGGATAGAGGGCGAAGGAAAGGCGCGTACCAGAAGGAGGAGTCAAGTTGTTTATTTGATGGTGCCGTAAAAGGCCTCTTTATGTTTATCTCCCATTTAAAACGCTGGCATAAAACCGGCGACCGCGTACACAAACTATCAGCCGGCCATAAATCAAGCCGCGAAACGGAGTAGGTTGGAAAGTCACCTCGATTCGCGTTGCACGCGCGCGGAGCGTCGTTTCCCGGCGTCTCGCGAGATCGCCGTCGGCCGAACATCCAATTCTTCCTGCCTTCCGGCCCTTTTCCCCAGGGCTTTGCTTTATGTTGGCAACAAACGAGAGTCGAAAAGGAAGACCACTCACGAAGCACGATTTTATGGAAAATCTCGAGGGAGGAATATTTGGAAAAATATGCAAAAGTTGGACAGCACGAACCCGACGGTCGGTAGGTGAATTTGTAATGCTGGTTTGGAAAACTGGTTTCTGTTTTTAAAAACTTTTCCAAGCGATAGCAGAAACGGCTACATAGGAGAATAGATACGCGCTAGATGGACGCGTGTTTACGCGAGATCGTGATTGATATGCAAAAGATTCGGATTACATAGAGTTCGCAAAGATATATTTCACGCGGCGTTTCCCCCGAAAGAAAATATTTACGTAGATAACAGTGTACCTAGAGTATTTCAAGATTGCCAGACTAACGTGATGCAGCTCGAATAAATTTCTACCGAACCACTCAAAGAAAAAGAAAAAGAAAAAAAGAAAAAAAGGAAGGATAAACCAACAGATTACTTTTACGGCGTGTTTGCAATACTCCACCTATTCGCGATTATCCGATCATTTTACACTCGCGTTTACATTTACGACCCGTACGCCAATTACCGTAAATGTGAAATTCTAATCTCGCCGCTTATCAACTTGTTTATCGTAGATATTCGAAAATGATCCAGCCTAGCTAACAACTCGCGCGCACGTTTTTCCCACGCAAACCGTTCACCGTCGTCTGTTCTTTCCGACTGCCCTCGCGGATGTTTCTTTTTCTTCCTTTTCTTTTTAACTCGTTCCCCGACAAAGCGTCAGGTAAAAAAGAAGTCTGTGGTATTCGGGTGAGCAAAGGTACCGAGTGACCTTGTTGCGAGCGTAGCTACCCCTTCTACACGACTTTACAGACTCGAAGATACGCGCTAACAAGGTTAAATTACGATCGTGTTCTGCGCTCATGCAAATTCGAACGAATAATTTCGAGCAGGATCGCGAGAGGGAAATTCGCCATTCCACCACGACTCAGATAAAGTCGTTTCTACGACGGCGCGACGTTGCGTAATTTAATCTTTATGTACAGGCCTCCTCTCTAGACCAGCGTGGGGATGAACTTTGGAAAAAGCTATTCCCCATCCTTTTTTCCTTCCACCTTTCTTCTCTTTTTTATTCGACTGCCATAGGAAAATACCTGCGCGATATTTTCCAGAGAATAGTAGCGTTCCCGCGACGAACCCCGACGAAAATGGCCGTTCGCCCGTCGATATCGTAACTTGTCGCGAATTCCGCAACGAGTTCCCTAGAATCATCGCGGGGTTCCACCAACCTCGCGTTTATTCCGACCGGCGGCGGCTTAACTTTGCCAGAAAACGCGCCTCTCAAGCATCGATTCAGAATTATCCCGCCATCAATTCGACACTTTGCCGCTCGCGACTGTTTTATTAACTTTCAGTAGCTTCCACATGGAAATAATCGACTCCGCTAGTTTTAATTTTACTGCGCCCCTTCTCGCGAACAGAAATCGCTCTACTTCAACTTTGCAAGCTTTTAATCTCATAACGGTAGCATTACAGTGGCAACTACAAAAGGAATTGACATCTATTTTTCTTCCTTCCGACGAAGTGTTCCTTTATTGGGTTCCACAGATACGTTTCATCTGCATATTATTGCATCTTTGTATCGCATATGAAAGAAGGTAACTAAACGAGCCGCTCAGAGGCTACATTAATCTATTCCATAAATTAAAAGCGACGTTGCGTTTCTTAAATTTATTTTAGAATCTACTTACTCATTTATTTATGTCACTTTGCGATGTATGTAATTTGTTTCTGAAGAGCTGAACATTAATCGCGTGATTAAGCGATGAAATTAAGGAAAAGTAGAGTTAATCAATGTAGATTGTAGAAGAATTATACTTGGATCTAACTAATTACTATCCAGTATGCAATGGTACGTGAATACTTCGCGTATAACAACTGCCATTCCACGAAACTTGTTAAAAATAGTCCTGTTCAGTATCGTTTCTCTGCCTGCTAAATCTATATGGCATCCTTAAATCACTATTGCAACCTCGACGATAGAATAAGCCAGAGAAAAAAAAAAGGAAGAACCCTGGCGGTGCATAGACAGTGGCCAAGGTCGTGGGTGTCGATCCCGCCAACGTTCACGTAACAGTAAAAAAAGGGTTGTTTTGTGCGTTTTATTGCGGGGTCGCGTGAAGGCCGAGTCACCACCGTGTCAAACTGCAACCCTTCCTTCCGTACACTTTGTCCATAGGCCTCTCTTTGCTCGACCTTCGAGCGTTAAGAGTTAAGAGGCAAACCTTGGCCGAGCATTTCGGATTATCTTCAAGCCCTTTTTTTTCCCCTCAGGTAGTAATCGAGGGTGAGGAAGGGGGATGAAACGGAAGGAAGAGGGAAAAAAACAGGCACGTCGCGTTTATTACGTATTTTTAAGAGGCAAACGCAAGGTGACGGGTCCCTTCGGGTAACTACCGAGCATCTATCCACCTAACTCCTCCCGAGACCTTGGTTCCTCGTAAAGGGGTAATCAGCCCTCGTGGAGCCGGACTTTGGCTGCGATGCCTGTCGTCCTCTCTTCCGCAGCGCGGCTCTCAGTGTGTCTCTGTGACAGGGTTTAGGCCGGTATGTGTGTCGTCACGCCGCGCTTCTGTCACTCTGTCGACGAAGTTTGTCTACGAAACACGCGGACGTCATGTCGGTGTCGACCGAATTCCGAGCTATCTCTGTTCCATCGTTTCATAAGCTAAATGTGTTACGTTCGCGCCAGTTGTGTTCTCCGTGTTTCACTCCTAAGTTCTACATCGTGCGAATGTGTATATAATATATCATAGACCGACGTTGCCTCGAATGTAACATACCGTAACATGCCCCTTATATCCGTGTGAAATACGGCTGTAACTGTGTAAAGTATGGTTAGCGCGTCGCGTACGTAAAGTGTAACGAAAGGCGAGTTCTAGGTCCGTAGGGACAGTGTTTTTGTTTAAGTTAGTGAAAGTGAAAGATCGTCCGAAGAGGATGTTAGAGGGAAAAGAGATTATTATAGTCGCAGCTATCAACTTTGTTGCCTTCGCTGAGCGCGTACTGGAAGAGCGGTCGGAAAGCTCGATTTAATTAAAACGTACACAGTGGTGGACCGTTCGGGAAATTGAAGCAACGGCAAGAAGAAGCCTGGAGACAGCTGCGAGTCGTAATTATTTCTAGTCCCACATCCGACACAAGCGTGACATGCTTGTCGAGGCCTGGCTCAGCCCATCGTCGAGGGGTCACGCTCCAAGAGCTCGCAACTCGGATGTACTATCTAGTTTAGTTTATATGTTTCTTTGCTCGCGTGTGCACGTGGAAACTTCACTCGCAGCGCTTCTGCAGCTCCGTGGACGAAGTTTGTCCTGCGAACGTGGCCCGCCGCCGCTTGCCACTGCTCAAGCCGTTGGTTCTTTGTCCTGAGAAACGATCATCGTTCGATCACGTATTGCTTCGCATCAGTGCAGTGCGTCGATGATGTGATCTCGAGGATGAATCGATCGAGATCCATCGCCAGGAATATCGCTGGTTTTCATCCTGGTGAGTGCATTTTCCTCGTGGTATTTTCCTCTGTAGCATTTTCCCCTTCCGCGATAAATTCTTCGCTGTATTATATGTACAACTCGCGCACTGTTTGAGATTTTGTACGACAAAAAACAAAGACAACGATACGTGGCTCGATACGATAGCCGCTATAAATCGCGAACATCGCTTGGAAAACATTTTTTCAGAGTCTGAACGCGATTTATTTGTACAGTGACGCTTCCTCCTACGCGTCAACGTCATTTGCCAGCACATTCTCTAGCGATTTATTTTTAGATCGAATTTCGTACAACCACGTCTTGGTATTTTACGTTGTATCGGTGGCAATATCAGTCGGTGACCTTCGGCAATAATTTCAAGCCTCGATAATACTTTCAAATCTCTCTATCTACGTTTCTTTTCTATGTTTTCGCCGCTTGCTTTCGTCCTCTGACTTTTCCCATTCCAATAACAACGGATCTTCGATTACTGGAAATTCCTTTTCTATCGACTGGTAGTCGTCTGGCGACGATTCTTCTTCTGCCGATATCCTGCTCCAACGACACAGATACAAGGACATAACCGTATCCAGGCTCGAGGATACAAGAGAAGCGGCGGAACAAAAGTTCTAATACGCTTTATCGACTTCGCTGTTGGAGAAGAGTTACGAAAGAAAACGATAAAACGTGCGTCACGTTACTGCCCGTTATCGCCATTATCGCGTCGATCCGAGCGGTGCATTCGGCCGAACGGTGGTACGACGCTCTTAATTAATTTTGCAATATCTCAAGGCGAGCTAAGCATCGAGCTGCTTTTACGACCGTCCCTGACCATCAAACTTTTCCCTTTAAAAAATAACGATTGCCCGGGCAATTAGCGTTAATGGTTATCGGTAATGCGTACAGGATCGTTCCATCACTTTCGTTTAATATCGGCGGGACGATATTTTTTCGCCGCTACACCCTCGATAAATTAACGTTAACTTAACGACACCGAGTACATTGTATTAAAACCGTAAAATATGCACTCGACTCCGGGGATTTCTCATTCGGCGCGAGTTAAGCGCGTCGAATCTTCGCCGAAACGGTTTTCCTTTTTTTTCATAAAGTCGCGACGATTCAGGCCGGGCAACGTGCAAGCGAAAACGAAATAAAAAAATATAAAAAGCAGTTGATTGTTCTAGCGTTTACCGTTACGCCTCTTTACACGCTGTGATAATCTGTTGAATTTACGTAGGGGTATCCGACTTCTGTCGTTTATGGCAAGGCAAGAAGTATACGGTCTGCAGTTTGTAGCATAACGTCTACTGCATATCGGCGCGAAGTAGCTGAGGTAAAAGAACGAAAATAGACGACAATACGAAGCAGCATTAAAATTTACAGTCGATAGAATGTTACTTTAAAGTTAATTCTTATCATGGTATCGATACCCATCAAACCCCATAAGATTCTCTTGCTTCCGTTTGGTGCAATAAGACCGTGTCTTGGCCAGTGGCAAGTAGATAGCGTTAGGAATTATTCCAACGAATAATTTGACTTTGTATTTAACAAATGGCGCAACAAATATATCAACGTTCAAAACGCTAAGCGATAAAAAGTCACCTGGAGGTTTCGGCCATTGTCCAAAATCCTTTTTAAGTATTTACTCGTTTCACCGATCGATACCACGAACGTATCAAACGTTCTACACCCTTTTGAATATTCCGAAGGCAATGGCATTCTGCGAACGGCGCGCGAGATTTCGTGAAGTCACTTGTTGGACGCCATGGCGGAGTCGGCGTGGCTCTGCCTCTGAGGACGAGTCACGGTCGCCGCGTTCACGGACGCACGAACACACGTGTGCACGACGTGCAGCCATTTTACCATGGCCTCGTACGCACAGCTTCGCTTCATCGGCCCCACGATCTCCAGCCTCGTAGCTTTTGTGACTAACGGTTAGCTGGAGAGGCGGCCATTCCTGAACCGAACTCAATCCAGGGGGAACGATCGAGGGGACGAAACCGATCTCCCGTGCCAGACCTTTCCTTCTCGCTTTTCGATCTTTACGCACACGTTCTTTCTTTCTCTTTTTAGTTTCCCAGACGTTAAAAGCGGTTTTCTACAATAGAATTTTCCTCCCAGCGGTTCTTGTTTCAGAGTCGCATAAACGTCGATCGAAGTTGGTATAATTCATCCTCAGATCCCAGTTTCCAGCTTTTAAGGTATTACAGTGATTCTGGACAATACGATCATTTTCTTTCGCATGGCTAAAATTCATTTACATCCATCTTTCGATGAATAAATTTTAGTCGCGAGCACACAATACATTGCTATCAGTTCTCTAATGAATATTCCTTTTAATTAATCGTTCAGACATCCCTTGTTGCTCAATCGTACATTCGTATCATTCTCCATCGATGTCTATTGTCGTGTAACAATGGGAAATTTCTGTCCTCGCTAACAATGAATTTCCAAAGACGGAGAAGACAAAGAAGACCTCGCCGCGTTCTTTCTTCCTCCGGCGACGGAAGAACGCTATCGAAAGGGTACAGAGTCGCAAGCTCTGAATAGCAGCCGAATCCCATTTAGTCTGAACCAGCAGCGATTTTTTTCTCGTGGTCGAAGCCTGATCGGGCTGCCGGTATCGAGAGCCAGCGGATAGACAATCCGCAGGTTCAACGAAAAGACTGAAACTTGTCCGGCCATCGCGGTTAACGGTTAGCCGGGGAAAGAGAGTCGTTGGTGCGCCGCTGAAATTCAAGTCGTCTTGTTCCGGGGCGCTGGCGGCCATTCCACAGGCAGATCCTCTCCGGTCAGCAGCGGCGGCAATTTCAGCGAAACTGTTTCCAGTCTCTTTCGAAACGAACATCGAGAGAAGCGAGATAGAGAAAAGGAGAGACGACGGTGTCAGGGCAAAAGAAGCGGCGGAGGGAGAGAATAAACCGAGGAAGAGCATCGATTAGAGGGGGGCGAGAGATTCGACAATCGCAACACCCGTAGCCAGAGCGAAATTAGGTGGGCGTGCATCGCAGAAAGAAGGAAAAAAGGAAATCCATGGCAATTCCACGCGTTCGTTATTTTACGTTGATAAATGCCTTTATGCAAATGGCCGTGCGCCGTGCCAGGTGATCTTCATTAACCTCGGGCCAACGCTAACTGGCACTGTAAATAAGCTAATTTATACGTATTTATACGCTCGCAACGTTTTCTATGTCGACCACCTTTGGTACAGCGAGACGGAGACGAGTGCGGGGCAGAAAATACGCGTTGAGAAGGTCGATCCAACGCTTTATCGATACACACAGGAGCTTTGGTGTAATTAAAATGTCAAATACCGAAATGACAAAGTGATACTGACTCTTCGGATTAACCTTTGGTGGAGTTTCTTTTTCCTTGAAACGCTCGCTGACCGCAAATCGAATTAGTAACCGAACTTATCCTATGTAGCTCAACGGGTGGTCATTTTTTATTCAGAACCTCCGCTCTTCTCGTGTTCTTTCCACTGACCTCGTAATAGAAACTGGGATCCATTAGACGGATTTAGATGATCAGATAGCAGATACGTAGTCGTGAAGCTCGTTATAGCGTACCACTGATACATAGTAATAAACAGCGACTGTCGAAGTATATTGTCAAACTCCAACTCTAGAAAGACATAGTTTATGGCGAAAATAGCGAGTCAAATAAAATCGAAATCGTCAGAATATTAAGCAACCGAACACAGTCACTTTGTTATCCAAACACGTTGAAGAACGAAAGAATTGGAATCTAAATTTTAAAGCAATTTCGAATGAACGACGCACTTTATCCCGCTAATTATCTTACGATCTCATCGCTCATTCCTCCCCCGCATTTTGCGCGTACGTCCGTGATTTTCATCGATCAATGATAAACATGTCCAGGAAGTTACCGATCGGACGATCGTCTAACTGGCGGAAAGCGCAAAGAAACGTAGCCATAGTTTGAGCGGTGGCGACTGGAGAAAAAGAAACGATGCACCGACGCGATAGTCCACGCGACAATGGATGCGAAACGTCTGGTTATACGTTGAAGAAAGGAAGAAAGAAGAAAAACGAGTCGGTGGCGTGCTCGAGGTCCGTTTATTAAATGTAAACTGTTCACGGAATTCAACGTTCGCTTAACCAGCAAACTGTTATGAACTAATAAAGTGTTAAACACACGCGACGACCCGTATCGCTGCAGCAACTCGTACGAAACACGCTGCACTTTCGCTCGTCGGATTTACAGGGGACCCGCGGCGTTAAGTGGAAGCTCGATGCGTTGACCAACCACCGCGGCTCATTGCAATGACGAAACGACAGCTTGGCGGACCCGATTATCGATACATCTCCACTTTTTCCTCTATGTTTTCGACTGAGACGTGGCGTAAAAAACCGGTTAGTAAATAAATTCCAGGCCCATCGACAGGCTGTGCGTGTGCAGATGCAACGCTTGTGAAAACGAGGTCGTACAAAGTGAAGTGTGTGCCGATCGTAAAATCGTCGCTTACGAGAGGAATGAAGTCGTGAACGACACGATTTTCGAAGCTCGATGGCCCGAACCTCAAAGTTGATGTATCCCGCGACTCGATGCTTCCTTCGTATCGCGATGCGTTTTGAAGAAACGCGCGAAAGAATCGACGATCTCGATCGCTGCAGCCGCAATCTCCAACGGCTGTAAAACATCGCTGCCGCTACGTCGCTGGCGACTTAAGTATCCATCTTTCGAATAGTCTGTAATTTAATAGACGATTACGCCATGGTACCGGCCCCTTAAACGGTTACAAATCGACGTGTAAACCGTTGTAAATCGTGACCGGATGCTTTGAATACCAGCAGCCGCTTTGACGCCATGGCCCCGCCGGAACGAGGTTGATCGCCACCCACCGGCAACGCTTTTATTCCGATTTTATGCCCGCCACGGCGCACACGGAAACGTCAACGTTTCCACTAACTTTTTCCATCGAGGTATCATTCCCTGAATCTCTTTCTTCTTGGGTGGGTACACGGGCTTTATGCAATTTACGCGATCTTTCGGTCCACGACGTTTCCCTCTCTTTGTGTCTCGCTCCGGAATTTTCACGTGCTGTCCGAGGGGATTTAAATGCAAAGTTTCTAATAACGTTCAACGATATCGTAAACCGATATCAATCGCAAAATCGAGTCTGTAATCATTCCAGGGAATTAGTATAGTACGCGAAGTGAACAGAGATTTACAGAGTTACAGTTCGACGGTTACAGCAACGACAAGAGACGTCGATTCGATTCTATACGTTGGAATGCGAGATAAACAGAGTGAAAATTTCATTAGACTCGGTTAAGATCGATCGTTTAAATACGATTTCTTCATTCTTTCTCTCCGTCGAGGCTTCGGTCGACCAGATTTCCACCGGTTATACTCCACATTGGCGTATATTTCAATCGATTCGGGGGATGGCACAATTGAGACAATTGCGGCGAAGGGCATCGGATGAAAATTGGCGTGAGGTCGTGGGCAGCGATTGGGCGCGGTTTATTCGACGTAGGCGCGACCATAAATCCCAGTTGAAAAAAGTCGATGCACGTGCGAATTTAAAGCGACTACGGTCTATCTTTTTCGGCGTTTGTGTTTTATACGTTCGTTTTTCAAACGAAAGCCCAATAACGCCATCGTCGGCGCGATAAATTTCACCCGCACGGCTACGTGCTTGATAATTAATTTCACGCGATCGTTGGTAATAAGCTCGGTTGCACGCGACATAAATTGGCCAGAAAGGACAAAGTGGCTCGATAAACTTATTTTCCGTGGAACCAGACGATCGACAATGGCACGTTGTTGCAAATGTTACGGAAACGTCTACCTGGCGACTCGATTACACCAACTAATTGGATTCGTTACAAGTCATAGCGTACGTAGCCAAGTAATTTTAGAAAATTAGCCGGGCCCTGAACGCCGGGTAATATGGACGTTAATCTGTGACCCGTTGAACACATTACCTTTAATAGGACGTATGTACGTACGGTATATTCCTCGGTTGAAAAGTTTCGTCCCGATTCCACGTCTTTGGGAACGACGCCGACTGCAAACGATGCTCGAGTTTTCAGAAACTATGGATAGTTTCAGAGACACGAACCACTCGGGTACGAGCAATGCAGACTGCACTTAAAGTACAATGTGTTCGATTAACGATAAGAAATGTTCGTTTAAAACGACTTTGCGCGAACGAGTTGCAAGGAAACCAGTTATTCGAGATAGGAACAGCTGTTTGATTTTATAATCAAGGATTTCGATGTAAAGATCGGTAAATACGAAGACCACGAGTATGGAAGGAATCGTGCTTAATAAGTAGATATTTCCAAGGACAACGAACTTTGCTCAACCAACGAGCAACGGACCGCGATAAAATTTATATTGGATAATGGATAATGAATAACTGTCAGCAATACGAGTAAATCAAGCTAAGTTGAACGCGTATCGGCCGAGACGATAAAACGATCGATCGATCCGCGAATAAAACCACGGTTACGGGAAAAATTGCACGCATAGAAATTTTATTACGAGCCGGCGCTTGCAACGCGATATTGCACCGTTGAAAAGTCACCGAAATGATGTCATAACGGGTATCCCGGCGCAGAAATTCGATAGATTTCAGCGTCCTGTCTCACGGAAATACGTTGTGTCGTACGCGAAGATATAAATTAACTGGCGGAACGCGCATACGACCGCGATTAGTTGCCGATAGTGTTTCAATTGGAATTTTATGCTGCCTTTGGTTAATTCAAATCTTTTACTTTTTGCATTCCTCGCTGCGATTTTTCGTAAAATTGTTTCGCAAGAATTAGGTGGACGCGCGTGAAATTCGTTTGATATTAACGAAACAGAGACAAATGGACAATTAGTCGATGTACGTAGAAAATAATTAGGAATATTGGATAATGTCAGTAGATTGAGGTTGGTGCGAATTCGTATTTTTGCGGATACAATTGGAAGAATGGGACCTAAGCAAAAATTTATTTCGCGTATCATGTGCATCGTTATGCACATTTTTGCACCTTCAAATTTCCTATAAATCATCGGCAGTCTAAGTATCAGCATCGCAAGGTTGTTCCTTCGAATGAAGCTACAAAATTCTACGGTAAAATTTGAATTCAGATGTAACCTCCAGGCATAAATCTCTCTCCCGCGCAGGGAATATAAAGAATCTTTTTTACTCCGATGCCTACAGATCTTAACGCTGCAGCCTATTCTTTGTTGAAAGTGAAGCGAATGCCCAAGGCCATCGGAAGTTTACCCCTTTACATGGCCTTCTTTTTTATCTCCGTTCTATTGTTCGTTCCAAATGCATTGGACAAGTTACTTGAACTTTAGAATTGTTCTCGCTTAAAAAAAGAAAAAAGCAAAAAGTGTGACGTATCTTCTCCTATGATTTTCCTGTACGATTCTCGCAAACCGTCGTCGTTTCGTCACTTACTATAATTATTGCTCGATTCATACTCGAGCGAATTTCATTGCCACATGTGTCCCCATGGCGAACAAGGGTCTAAATTGAGCGATATTGCAAACGCGAGTGGCAATTTCGCCGGATGATTTACCGTGCATCGAGCGGTCGATTCCGCGAATCCAGACTGGCATAGGGTGGTACGCGGCAATTTCAAGTGGAAACGTCGTAAAACCGCGTTCGACGTCCGCCTCTACGGTTAACCACATTCCCATTCTGGAAACGTGTGAGCCAGGCGAGCGTCACGACGCCCGGTATCGTAAATAACGTTTCAACAATTAGCACACGCGACGTAGCGGCGTCTAGCCGAAGGAACGCGAAGGAGTGGCTGCGCCCCTTCTTACGGATCGTGGCTGGAATATAGGATTCCCGCAATAAGAGCGATTATATGCCCGGTTTTCGCAATAGACTCGACGGAAACGAGCCCGACTTACTCTCCAGTCGTCTTCGTCCAGCCACTTAACTCGGCCGTTCCCTCCCTAAAATCGTTTAACCACCCTCGCTAGGTCCACAACCATCCATCGAGGAATTAATCGTATTACTGGAGCACTTTTATTGGGACGGATTACCGTGTAACGGGCCAGCCTTCTCGAAACGCTCGTGTAAATTTTAAGTGGCGTGTTTCCCAGGGCTTTGCGAAGCGTTCTCAAACGGCGTTAACGTCGCCGAAATGGACTGTAGATTCTTCTAGGGTGAACGAGAGAAACCATGGACGTATTTGTATACTTTTTCTTAATAAACGTCGCGTTAGCATCAGAGCCACCAACGTGGTGGAAATTGTCGCGTCCACAATGGATTTTTACAATTTCTTGGACAGCGTCAACGCCACTCGACAGATCTGTTTACAGCGAACGGCAGAAAGCAAGAACGTAGACGTTGAACGTCACATCGACGTTTGAACCGGCAGAACGGTCAGAACGGACAATGGATTTCTGATTTTCCACAATAATTTTATTTCGAACGATACGGATAAAAAGTTTACCTTCTGAATTTTTCTATTTTTTTTTATATATCACCCCTTTGATTTCTTCGGTACGAATCTCACATTTTAATCATCGATAATTAATTTCGTAATACCTTGTATCGATACTGTAGATTTGGAAGCGTATTTGCATAACGATGCTTCGGGACGTCGCATTAAAATAATTGAAGCGATACGTCGCTTTTGGAAGGAAAAGGTCGCGCATCGATTCCCTCGCTTTTCTTCGCGATAAGCTTCTGGCATTGAAAAAGGACAGAGAATGGATTCGTAGGAGAAAAGCGAAAGGAGAGAACGTCGAGGGGCGGAAAGATGGAGAGCGTGCCGGAACGCTGTCATCGTTTGACTAGCTTGGTCATCGTCCGCCACATAAGGACGGGGTAAAGAATCGATAGACGGCGGGGATAAAACTCGAAGCGAAAATCCTTGGCGAGGATTAACGGGAATATACGCACGCCGGTTTCCAATCTTTATCAAAGGATACTGGCGATTCTCCTACACCGTATGAATCCTTTCCGATATAAACACGAGTGGAGAGAACGAGAGAGAGAAAGAGAGAGGGGAGTACTGGTTCCCTGTGCGGTGTCTGATGGCGAAGGAATCCGCGTCTACTAACCGAGCTGGAAAGGCGAATAGTTGCCATTTATGCTTGGCGTTATTATTATTAGCCAGCAGTTATCGCGAGCAAGTTTATTGACTTAAAATTGAACGTGCATGTAATGTACTCGTATGTTAGGTACTCGATAGCGATATGTTGGTACACGGATCGTTTCTTCAACCCTCGCCCACTCTTCCTTCTCTTTTATTTATTCGCCATGCTGCAACGCGTTTCCTGCAGAACTCGAAGAACTTTCCGCGCGATAAAGCGTCTGATAAGCTAAGAAATACTCCTATTATCATCGTTGCAGGGATTAAAAGTTATACTTCGTTCTGAACTACGGTTTGAAGATTGTTTTTCTTTCCTTCCTTTTTTTTTTTCTTTTTGCTTCTTTTGGTTTTCTTTCTCTTTGGTGTTCGTTTTGAGTATGGTGATTTGTTCGAGACAGGAGTGCCGCGAATGATTGCCTAAAAGCATTCGCTTTGGTTTCGATTTTTTGACAGACTCGATGGAAGCAGCGTTTCGGACGCGCAACATAGAAACTCCGGTTCACCGGAGTTGTTCGGCTCCCGCGTTCCATTTGGCATTAAGGTCGCAATTCTCCTTTGGATCTCGCTTTGAATTCTCGATTTGAAATCTCCTGCCGAGACCCTTTCGTCTCGGCTGCGGATGGCACGCGCAAAAGTTCCAGCGTTTTCGTTCTTCGTCGAATTAAACGGCCGACTTTAGCCGAGACGCGGAGGAAAGAATTCGAAACACCTGCCAGAATTCGCTTAGTTCGGAATCGACGGAATTCCGCGCAGCGAACGTACACGACCACAGGACGTTTCTGAATGAACGCGTGCTTTTTGCGAACGTGCAAAAAGTTGCGCGCTCGAAGAAGGGCTGCTTCGTTTACGGCTTACTAAAATAGCCGTACGCGCCGTTAAGTGACGTCATTTAATGAACCGCGCATTAATGCAGTATTTATAACAGTTCCTGGCTCGTAAAACTTCTAGTCCGATTCCATAAATACACGAACCAGTTCACGTTCACCAGACGTTCCTTCGTCGTACTCGATCTCATCCTGTGACCCCTGATTCGCTAGGTCGACCATCGAGGTCGTCTCAGCCTTGATCCTCTGGAGGCTTAAATGAAACCCGAATCAGCCCGATCTGCATGTTGTTTCTGTTATTGCGGTCTGACGCTAGCGTGTGCAACGAACGCGTCGTAAAGTATAAGAATCCGAGGGAACAGCTCGATAGAGGCATTCTTTTCCCACTCCCTTCGCTGAAATATCGTTTAATCGGGCCCCCAAGTTAGATGCATAATTACGGCCCGGCCCTGTGGACGATGGTTCTAGGAAAGGAGGAGGGAGGAGGAACGTAAAGGCAGAGCATGGAGCGGGCGAACGCGTAGAATCACGAAAGTTCGCAAACTCGTGCTTGAACGAGCCGTTCGAGCACACGAAAAGGAAACGAAAAGGGGATGGGGCGCGCGAAGGTGGACCACGAAGAGGCGGGAGAACAAGACGAAGAGGAAGGAAAGGATGGCGGCGGAGGCGAGGTGAAGGGCATAGGGACGGGACGACAAGGAACACGGCTATGGCAAAAGAGGTGGAAGAGGGCAAAAGTTTCGATCGTAAAGCGAATGGAGGCAAAAAAGAAAAATTACATTAAGAAACTCGAGCGTAGCTGACGCGATGATACTTGGCTGCTGGTTGCTGGCTCTCTCTCTCTCTACTGGTATGCGGCATGTTGGTCGGCAAGCTGCTCTCTGTCTTTCTTTTTTTCTATCCCCTTCTTTCTCTCTTCTTCTATCCCTCTTTGTTCTACTAATTTTCCCGCGCTGCTAGCAACTACGGGAACGGCGAGAGCTGCCGGAAAACGATTCTCGAAAGAGCCCAGGCTGCGTACACAGCGGCCAGCTTCACGGGAAATTCAACGCGATTGATTCTCGATACTTCGGTAGGGAAATTGATGGTTTTTCGATGAACGAAGACGCTTGGGCTATGTGGTTGCAGCGGATGCGTGTTCTGATGCACGTGAATACGTCAGAGAAATTCTTGTACATTTTCAATTTTCGGACGTTTCATTCGTCGGAACATCCATTTTGTGGCCATAATTTTATGTCGAAGCTTATCTCGATACCACAAGGGGAGAACACAAGAAACCAGATTTCCTACCTTTTCTTCCTGGAAAATATGTTTTCCAAAACGCGTGCTTTATCCCGTTTAAAATTTCCAAAATATTACTCGTCGACTTGTAACAAATTACAGACAAAACTTTATCAACTTGTCCGCTTACGTCTTTTCACCTAATTGGCTGTTTCAATCTTTTTCGACGCCGTATTAAAACGCTGCTTTTTCATCGTAAAGGAACGTTAAAATTAGGAAACTAAGAAAAGCGTATTTGTCGTGCTCTTCTTCCGCGATCCGCATCCGCTGCAAAATTGTTCTGCCTGATGTATCGTTGCATGAAATTACGCAAACCCACGCGCCTACGTGTTCCATTTGACGTATATCGGAAAACAGGCATCGCGTACTCCTATCGATACAAAAGGTCACTTCCAACGTCATTCGATGAAGCACAATGAAAATTGTAAAGTGGCGATCGCGATTTCTCTTGCAAAATCTTCTTCTCCGCTCTTCCACTTTTATACGGCGGTTAACGTTCTATCGATAGACACTGTACAATCGAGTGAAACACACACTCGAACGAGATTAAATTTAGCCAGTTTTTCCTAAGCGCTTCTCGCAGCTGCGGGGAATTGCTGGCGCGATTAGAGGAGCTGGCGAAAGAAACACGAGGTATGTACATTGGCGAAGGGCTGGAAATTAAAGGAAAGGAAAGAAAAGGAAGCGAGAAAGAAAATGCGATGAAAAGTAAGCGTGGAAGGTGGAATAGAAAGTGTCGGGAATGACGTACCTTGTCTCTTTCGAAATGCCAGTCAAATTCAAGTTAGACTAGTCGGAGGTGGAGCGATAACGAGTCGGCCAACGATTTACATAAATAAGTAGTTAGATGCGTCTCGATTCCAAGTTTCAGTAATATTTCAGAAATAATCATTTCATGGTCCGTGAAGCGAGTCGTTGCTGCCTAGCCAGTTTCAATAACATATTACGCTTTAACGACAGATTCTGATCGAAGTTATATACAGCGGTAATCGACAATCGACGTTGGATTCTAACGTTACATAGATTAAACGTCTGAGAGTGTGAAATTTTCCTATGTAAAACGGTCTATTAATTAAAAAGCACCACATCAAAGAAATATCATTATACGTATTATTGTGTCTCTGACAATTTGAAAGGCAAGTTTCGTTCGAAACGATCGTCCAGCCACCAAGTCAGCCACTCTCTCCATGCAATTGCACACGGCGATTCCTGCATAAAGGAAGAAAGAAAAAGATACGAATCGATAGGAGATTAAAATCAGCGAAGCGCTAACGGAGGACTACGATCCTATCGTACAAGTTTCGCCAGCAAATCGAAGACGAAGATGGTTGGCAGTGTCGGAGGGAGGAAGAGAAGGAAAAGCCGCGGCTCGGCTCGGCTCGCGCGGCCACTTAAACACCGGGTGAATTTACGTATCGAGGAGTAGAATGCGAGAAAAGGGGGCAGGCGGAGAAAGGAGCCGAGGGAAGAAAGAGACGCAGAATGGTCTGCATATAAAGTGGACACGAAATGAAGCGGGTTACGTCGGTCGGTCGGTAGGTAGAAGAGCATGTGTCGGTGCTTCTTCGGTGTGGAGTTTGCCTCGCCTTTTTACTCGCTGTACATTTCGTTTACATAGGATCCACGTGCAAGCGGGCGTGCAAATGCGAATATACGCTGCTACGGAACGCGTACATTCTCGCGCGCGTGTGTTACATTGTACATGTGCATGGTATATAGAGAGAAACGAAAGAGGGCGAGGAACGAGAAAAGAGAAACCGTGGTGTGGTGTGTTCACGGTGGGCAGGGCAAAACGGAAGAGAGCGAACAGGGCAAGGCAGGAGGGCATGGTGCGGCAATGCAGGGACAGAGAAGGGCACCAGCAACAGGGAGGAAGAAAGAAAGGGATAAATAAAGAGGGACAGAGAAGGTGGAGGCTTGGTTAAAAGCGCGCAGGGTGCTCGCAATGGCCGACGATTTTCAACTTTTGCTATCGCCTAGCCGAGAATGGAAAATGGAGAATCCCGGCGGCGGGATATATACGCCGGAGCTGAACTCATTTACTTTGAAAGTTTCTCGAGAGCCTGCCGGCCTTCTCTCTTTCCACCCGCGTTTACTGTTTTCTCTATCTTCTTTTCATCCTGGGCGAGCCCGTTACCTCCCGACGAGATCCTACACCGGGGCCGGGGATCGACCGTGAAACGCCTCCGTGAAACGCGTTCCTGCCGATTATCGATGGAGATTTCATGGATTTCGCGAATTAAAGGATTAAACGCGATGGGGTGCGATCGATTCGTCGAAAGAAACGGCCGGCCGCCGTTGGCTTTTTTTTCCCAAATTTATTAAGATCTCCGTGCTATTACAGTTTCATTTCTATCGAGTTGAACTCTTTCCTTTTAAACCAGTTTTACACATTTTTTCTATGCCCATAAGAAATGAAATACGCAAACGATCGTTCGGTTCGTTCTCGATTTCTTCTCGGCAATTATAGAAATATTTTAAGAGGCCTTGCGATAGCAACATGAATTTGCATATTATCTGCCAGTTAATGGAAAAATGAATTCCCCTTGTAAGAAATTCATTCGGGATCCTATTAAGATTGAGATTATTAATCTTACGAGCAATCCCTCGTCATTGACGAGTTATTCCCTGCCACTTTTTCCTGGCAACCAGCTACCTGCAAGAGGAAGAAAAGCACGTGTCGCATGGTCGTGCCGCCAGCCAAACATCGGCGCGACCAACTTTTGTTCACAGCTGCCACTGGATGTTTTTAACTTCTTGCCAGGAGGCTAGAGCTTCTTTTCAGATGAATTCTCTGCCCTTTAAGAGTTGCCTATCCTAAAGCGTTTGCAACTTTGCTCTCAAGTATACCATTAAAAAAATAATTCCCATAAAACGAACAAGATTCTTCAAGCGTTTAAAGCTACCGCGAGCGTCCACTAATTTTTTAAATTTCAATTTTGTTCAATCATCGAAAAATTCCAACTGCTGCAAATAGAAAATTACGAAAACAATACTCGAGCATCGTTTCCACGAGCCTATTAATAATTTTCTGGCTACTGAATTTTCTTCTTTTACCTTATGTTATTGCTAAATAACTTTCCCAGAATCTCTCGAATTTTATTTCTCGCTTTGCTTCGAGAAAATCGTTTCAGTCGTGGCATTTTTTAAGTTGAACAAACCAACACTTTGCTTGCCCACGTAAGAATTAATTCCAGCGGAATTGAGGGAAGGCGCCTGGTCCAAAAAGGTTCACCATTCTACCAGCAGGATTTTGTGAAGGAAAAGTAGGTAGCCGGCAATAAATCAAGTCCATGGGGATTACGTGAACCTTTCTCCGCATGGTGGTGCGCGCCCCGCCGAATTCCGGTCAGTAAAAGTCATCGTAAAAATATAATCGCGCTAATGATAAGCAAATGGAATACACAACACGGGAACGTGGAGATCGGGCAGGCTAACGATCGTCAAAAGTCAGGAAGCTTGCTCGTAAATTCGTCTAAGACATTTATAGACGGACACCTCGCGTCGGAAATTCTTCCTAGAGCCTGGCAGAGGATCTGCCAACTCGACCAATAACAACCACGTAAAGGAACGTTAATTTGATGCACGACCGTCCTCCATGCTATGTGCAAATTACAGCGTAACTAGACCTGACCCGAACCTCACGCCTTCTAATTATCGCGACAACTTACCGCCGAGACAACGGACACGTTACAACTCACTGGCCACCATCCAAACGCTGTTTTGAACAATTTTGGAACATCCTGATCGAATACATCGTCCGTTTCAAAGACCATTCGCTGATATTTTGAACAGTATTGTGTTTTATCATTCAGGAAAACGTTACTGTACAATCCTATAAAATACGCACGTGCTATAAAAAGAACATTTTCATTAAGAGCGTTCTATGCTGAGACAACCGAAGTATCTTTTATTGTTTGCTGTTACATTGTAACGGCACATAGGGTTTATTTTAATAAACACGTTCTAAAATACACTATTTTAAAATATAGAAGACTTCTGTGTTGTTTTGCAGCGACTTTGCAGTTACATAGCAACGTCTCTCAGCTGTCGTAAAAGTAAAATAGAATTTTGCTACTGTGAGTGATACTTTGAACGATATTTAAAAAATATTCCTTTGCGATTCGTTGAATACGGGAAATAATCATACGCTTTGCTCCCATTTTAACAAGATTTTTAATACCTTAAGATCGAAAATAACTTCAAGAACGCATCCATGAAATAGACTACCTCCGGTAAACAAGGAAAAGTGAAATAATCATTTTTTCTCAGAAGAAAAAAGAATCCATCGCTTGGGAATTTTTATCAGAATGTTGGATAGACGTTGAATTTTAGCGGACAAACGGTAGCCCATGGTATGGGTTCGGAACGATATCGAAATCCATTCACGTATGGTTTCTCTCACGGGATCCGAGGCTTTCCATCAGCCCCACACGGGCTCCAATGCAAATCGTATCACGAACGATGCAGGGAAGATGATACAAAGTGGCCGTAAAAATTCCTATCGCACTGAAGAAATAATGGTGGGCTGAATCGATCTCGCTGCGGAGAATTGAATTTGTACGAAGATTTCACCGAGCCCCTTGGTATCGTGGAAATCTGCTAAAATCGAGGTGAAAGAGGCACAAAACGAAGTAAATAAGGAACGAAGAATTTCAGGTTGTTTAAACTTTTAAATCGCCGATTGCTATGGAACGTACGGCGTGTCATCGATCTTCGCGAACACACGGATCGATCAAACGCGTTACCAATGGCCGTGAAAGGATAACACGCGATACGAATCCGTAAACGAGGCCGTCGCCTTTGTCTCCCTCTGCTGTCTAACCATTCATTGCTTGTCGTTAATTAGCAAACCAAATCTCTCCCAAATGTCTAATTGCGTTCTAATTGTAAATCATGGCTCTATGAGCATTCGACTCTCTTCAAACATTTTATCCTCTTCGCTGTCGTTCGTAGAATTTTTAATTCGTTACACTTGATGATCGGATGCATTAGAGAAACTTCGATTAAAAGAAACCCATCGATCGCTCGACCGAAGGATGGTGTCGCGAGAATTCGAAACAATGTGAAGATAAAGCCCTGAAAAATAAAGGAATTCTACTGACGGTAACACCTCGATGAAACTTCAGCGTCTATGAATCTAACTTCATTTTAAATGTAAATCGAGTTCGTATGAATATCCTTGCGATTAATATCTCTTCACTGGGACTCCATCATGCAAATTTCTTGTCGTTAATACAATTTCTGACTCACTGTATTTAATCGGATAGTTGAGATCGATTTGAGAATTACAAGAACCTATACGCAGCATTTAACGAAAATCCGCATCTGGCTGCCTTTAAAATGTAAACGCACGAAGATCCTTCAACGTTCTATCACGCAAACATTCATCGTGTCATTTTATAGAATTTCCAATTCGTTGTATTCGATCGGATCGTCGAAGCTAATAGGAGAAGCTTCTTTTTAAAAGAAACCATGGACGTCGTCGGTCCGGGTGAAACTATCGGCGAAACTGGAGGTAACGACATCGAGAAGAGCCTGGAAAAAAGTGTATAGTGCGAAATTCGGTTGGTGGCGGCATGGTGAACGGCGGTGGAACGAGTTGCGCCGGTATCGGGGGGTGAGAATCTACGCTCTTTGCCATCAGATTGCCATGAACTAATTTAGCTTCTATCCAATCTCACTGGCTCTCGTGCATTCCGCGCCGTTTTTAGATTTAACCTACCCAAATATGCAAATTGCCGCGGGAGCATAGCGAAGAGCTGCCGAGAAAGATTCCTCGAGGAGAATGGCCGATTCCATTGCCTTGCTGCTCGCAAAGGGGGAGGGGGGGATAGGGGGTATAATCCTCGCCCATGGGAGATTGTGGGCGGCCAAAATGAAAGAGCAAAAAAGAGCCGGGTATCAAGGTACACGAAGAGCGAACAGAAACACAGAGAGGCGGCGACACGGAGCAAAGAAATGGAAGTGGAAGAGAGATAGGGAGAAGAGACGTACGAGAATCCGGTCTCGTGCGAATGCACGCACACACGCGTGAGGACGTTGCAGTGGTACCGATCGATATCGATCCGGCGAAAAGTCGAAGAAAATGAGAGGTTGCGATCGTTTCAGCCGGGATCTTCGCGACTATTGCGCTGGAATTTTCAGCCTGATTGCGTAGAATCTTTTACGAATCCGAAACATTCGTAAAAGGATAATAAGAAAGGATAATAGGATCGAGCTGCTCAGAAACTATAATGATTAATAATCCATAAATAAGGAAATAAAGGAAAGTGTGTTATCATTACGATTTCTTAAGAATCTACCTGGAGCTCATTGTTATTTGTGGTAGTTTCATTTGCATTAAGTAAATTTGTAGAGGTAAATGATCTGTTTCTTTGAGAAATTTGGAATGCACGATATGAAAAAATGTATAGAGCATCCAAAATGCTTAAAATACTCGTTTGATATTCGGTAGAACAACTTCCTGTCGAAGTTCCATCTTCCTTAATTATTTCCATAAAAGCACGAATCTGCACGAACATTCGAAAATGGCGAATGCAGTGAATTACGTAAGGAGTTTTAGCTTTCTGACATTGGCTATGTTTCCTCGTATTTGGCAAATAAAACTTTCAGTCTTTTATTATCTAATTTTAACACGTTCACTGCCAGACGAATTTTCCGTGGTTTATATTATGTTGAAATATCATTTGCAGCAAATAAAATCAGTTAGAAGATCATGCTTGAAGCATTTTTCGTGGCGTGGGCCACTGGCGACCCACGGTCCTTTTTTCAAACAATCGTGCTGTGTACTTTTAATATCTGCTGCGTCGCCGGTCACCGGTGGCCCCCACGGCCGTCAACGAGTTAATTAAAGCGATTCCCGACTCTGTAAATAACGCCGCCACGAAAGCGACTGGGTTTATCTCGGTAGATTGGCGGAGGAGTCGCGGTTACGAAAAAGGCGAGAATATACGATAGAACGTGCGCTTAAATCGCGACTTTAACGCACTAACTGAGGTGCACGCGGTTGACGGTTGAACTTTCGACCCACAAACGCCCGGTAGCGATGATTTACGCGCAAGTAACAGTTTGTCAACGGTGTCGTGTAAAATTGTCGCTTGAACAGCCTACACGCGGATTTCTGAATCCGCGTCATCCCGACGAAAGCCTCTGTGCCGCGGATTAATAAATTCACCCTTTACGGCCAGCACAAATTCGGTAACGAACACGTAACGCGCACCGATTGCATCACGCTTTGATATGCTCGAACTTTATGTCGGATTTCTATGAAATACGAACTGACGCAGCTTTTATATAGCTCACGCTATACAGTTCAGGAAATAGGAGCTAATTTATCGTTATTCGCGATAGAATTTACAACAGCTATTATGAAACTCAAGACGTAAATGTAATATTATTATTTTTCCCATTACCAAAGATAGTTTTATTTTATATTAAAAACGAACTACAAAGATGAATGAGTCAGGCTTTCTCTCGTGTTTTATTTTGCTCGCTCTGGGGCAAATGACTGGGATTAGATATAGCGGTCGAAATTCTCTTGCCATTTGTTCACACAGAGCGACAGGTACGAATAGCCAGTGAAATAAAGGAAAAGCCGAGTCGTGGATCGACGTCGTTATCAAAGTATTTCTAACATTTCTAACAGCTTGAAGAATAATCCTCGATCGATATTTTTGAGGCTTCCGTGCCTCGATGTTCAAAATTCACATTTTTTCTGTATAAGAATATTTATTTATAGTTCGATCTATGATAAACCAAAGAATAAAACGATCGTGAGATTGGAACGTTAGTTGAGTGGAATGATCGAAGGGGATGATACACGAACGAGTGCAAACACTCGTCGGGACAAATTTCAATTTGTACAAGTCCATAGAGATAAGGGTGAGCGTCGTAGCGGAAAGTTAGACGGGGGACGGGGTTGAAAAAAGATTGACAATACCGGAGAAAATAAGTGTTGCAGTACTTAATAATAACGTACTGGCCGAAGGCATGATGGCGGAACAAGGCGGGGCTCTCCGCGAATATTTCTGTCCGCGTAGGTAACTTAAGAGAGGGTAAGAGAGACGCAGACACCGAGAAAGGGAACTTGAACGTGTCAGACAGAGAGAAAACGAAGGGAAACGAAGTAAGCGAGACGGAGATAGATTCAGGGCCAAGAGAAGGGAAAGAGCAAAAAGGAGAGGAAAAGAAAGAAGAGGCTGACCGGCCTGTAATCGTTGTTCGATTCGACCAGAAAGGAAATCTCACGTTCCAATTGCATCCAGTTCTCTCCTTCCTACTTTAATTAAAATCCGTACAGAACCGTTTTACCACCTTGTCAAAGAGCAACTTCAACCGTGACCGAGCTACGCGTATCTTCTTTATTCACAGCGTCGACTCCCGATTTCCTTTTATTTCCATCTTGCGAACTCGTTCCATCCCCATGCCAGACTATCGCGCTTTCAGATCAAATCGAAACGCTTGCGCGAATTTATTAAACGTCATGTTCGCAAACAAGCTATTTTATATTCGCCGAACGATCACACGGCGTTCGAATCCGCGAACGCGAATAGTATTATCGCGTCTAAGATGTTCGCGTGGATCGATAAGGGCGCGAAAGCGCAAACACGCGTCGCGTCGTTCCCCCCACGTCGTTCGAACGACCGCGTGCGCCCGATCGCTATTCCAGGTTTCCAGCAATTATTCGACTTCTATTCCCTCAGAACGCGGCAAGACAATTTTATTCCCCGTATTAACCGCCCGAGGACACGGTAATACAGCAGTAATATTAAGCAAGGAATTAAGAAGTCCAGCATCCAGGGGAGCCAAGACGTTTCGGGTTATTAAATGGCGGTCGTTGCGGCCGAACGATGGAAATCGAACGAAACGCAGAGACTTTCTTGTAAGTTTCGTGGGGTAACCTGTTCCTTTCCGGATTCCCTGCCGTTTCCAGCTGATAATTAAGTAACGGATAAAGATCGATATTAACATCGCGTGTCCGTCTAAGGTACCGGTTCTCGACAACGTTAGCGACTACTAATATTGTAGTGACTTTATCATAGCGACAGCGGTCACTGCCAGATTCGTGTCTCGGTTTTTACGAATTTTCTCTCCTCTCTTCTCCGGCCGAGGAGGCCAGCCGCAGCTTTATCTCTATTTTGCCCTTGTAGTTGCTCCTGCGTGGCTCCTTTCGAACAGAACGAGATTGCCAAGGTGATTGCACGACCGCGATTCCTCTTTCACGAGATTGCGACTCCATTAATTGGACCGGCCGAGCTACCTCCGTTAATTGACCATTTCTGAAGTGTACTTTACAGGCTACGTCCGCGAGGATTTTCGTGGCAGGACGTTCGAGAAGTTTCGCAAAACGTAAACTCGCCGATTCCGTGCGCTATCGAGAGACTCGAAGGAAGCGCTCGACGGAGTTTCGTATCTCATATTCCTCGCGTTCCAAGTGGATTTTGTGGGAAGGAAATTATCTTCTTGCACTTTCGTACGTCGATAACTTTCCGACAACCCGCGTCACTTATCAACGAGAATAGGCCATTGAGCGTTCGAGCGGTTATCGCTTGAAATCCTGTTCTCTCTAAGCTAAGCGTGGAAAAACGTGCGTATCAGGCGCGATGCATAAACTTGGCAGACAGCGTGAATGCATTTACAGAGAGTTTCTCTGTTCTTTTAGTCTGATTTCCAACGACGACGATTCGACCGATTACGAGTCGATAAAAAGCCGTAATTAACGGTTAACCGAGTGGATTGCCTCGACGGAATCGTACGCGATAATTAAATAACACGGCAATCAGCGTACTTCAGGAAGCCGTAATTCCTCGTTCTTTAATCTCTGCGCCGTTAATTACCGAGCGTAGATCTCGTATTTGTGTTAAATCGGACACGACGTTCAATCGAATTTGCAACGAAATCTCTCTACGCGGGTGAGCTTAATCTCGAAATTCGCCGACATTAAACAACGTTCGCTGTAAAAAGAATCGGCTCGTTGGTCGAGAAGCGGGATAAGATAATTAGGATCCTCCGACGAAGGTTTACTCTTACCTCTTGTGTCTCACGTCCGATTCGCGATAATCGATCGTTCATCGACGCTTTCGACGACGAACTTTGTCGGAAGGAGGAAAGTGTACGAGAAGGAAGCTCGACGTGCCACGAAATACCGGAACCAGCAGCCGCCCCCTCTAATTAGCCAACTTTCGAAATGTTGGACGAGCGATGTCCCACGGATAATCCCGATCGGATCCCCTCGGATACGCATTACCATTCGTGTATCGGCGCGCGGAGCACCGACACGGAATCGATGGAGACGGCGGAGGCGGTGGAAGTCATAGAGAGAGCTGCTGGAAATAAAGACGAGGGTATAGGTGTCGGGGGATGGACCATTCGCCGTGACCATCCTATGAAACCGAGTGCAGTCCAGGGTATAGTAGACATCCCCTACCACGGGGAAGTTTTATTGGAGATGGCCGGAGGGAAGAGCGAGACTCGGTAAGAGAGAGCGAGAAGGGGCAGAGGAGAGAAAGACAGGGAAGGTAAGGAGAAAATGAGAGGGACAAGGAGGAAGAAAAACGTGCACGCTGTTTCGGCCACAACGCTCAGGATCGAAGGGGGAAATAATACGAAGGATAGAGGACGGAATAGGCAGGAACATTAAAGGATGTCCTCGACCGTGCGCATAAAAATAACGAAACGCTATTTGCCGTAAGAGCACCGCCGATGGAGCTTAGATTGTTTGGCACATTGTTTGAGGAACTAAGGCGTGGTAACGCTCACGTTGTTTCAGATAATTCCCTCGTTTACACCGTAAATCCTGGCAGTTTTAACGCGATTCCATTTCCAGACGCCAAATCGTTACGACTCCCATGGGATCGCGCCGTCTAGCGCAACCGAAACACTCGTTCGAACGGGCTTACTTTATGGCGCGCGATAAAATATTCTTTAAACAACTCTCTCCCATGATCGGTGAATCGCGATCAAACTGTGGCTTATTAACACCGAAAATCTTCATCGATCGTTTCTTATAGTTTCGTCGATCGCCATAGATCGAACATTCTTTAACGCGGTCGAACGTCTGTTAAAACAAACATCATTACGCAACGCAGAAATTCCATGGAAAACTGACGATAGAAAAACAGGAAGGTGAAATAAGCCATCCGTTGAAGCTTATCTAATTTATCTTCCCGTTTAAATCAGCCATTTATACGGGTATTTGCGTTCACGATCGAGAACCTCTTGGCAGAGTCGCGTTTCCAGATTTACAAACCACCCTCGGCGACTCGATATTTCGTCGACGATCGTCACCGTATCGATTCATCGATGGCTCGCACTATCACTAGCAATAAGGAAAACGTGGATCGCCGCGGATACTCGCGGAGGAACACGTTCTCTTCGCTTTCCCCTCGTGGCAGTCGCATTTGCACAGCCCGCGCGGGTATAAAATGTGGAGTAAATTTTCAAATATTTCGCATGCGTCTGGATGGGGCCCACGCATGCGCTGCCATGCTGGGAGAACCGGATATGTCCGAGGCGTCACGCGAAATAAGATATTATAATCTCGCAAGCGACCATAAATATTATTGCGGTGACGCCAGCATTACCCTGTAGAAGCTGTAAACTCGTGGAACGTGTTACACGGGGATTTGCTGCTACGCTCGCTCGCTTTCCGCCTCTTTCAGCCCGACTAGCCTCGGCTTTGCTGGCTCGACCTGCCAGCCAGCCGGTTACACAGCCTTCGCCAGTCGGTCGCGTTGCTCGACCAGTCGGCTGCTTGGCTTTTTCTTCTTCTCCGACTGTTCGTTCCTGCTGCCGTTCGTACTCTCGCCAGTGTACTGATGCTTCTTCTTTCCCCTAGCCGCTTCTTTTCTTCCCTTTTTTCGTCTTTCGTTACTCGATGTCTAAGGCAGCGCATAAATATATCGTCCAGGCCGGTCCACGACGCTTGTACGACGGCTAATTAAAGGGAACTGCTTGTACGCTCGACTGACACGGCCTGGACATTGCTACATATCGTATTCCATGTTATCGACGCACCAAAATAACCATTATCGTTCACTCGCTAAGTATTTCCACGCTTCCTCCCGCCGTTTTCGACTTATCCGCTGCTTCGCGCACGTTTCATCGCTCTTTCGTGGGTGGACGTCGACCACTATTTAAGTTCGCGCGCGATGATCTTTTGCGCATTGAACGACATCCGCCAGTGATTAACATTTCGACGATCAAGGACGAAGAATCGAACGCTAGCAGGTAAACCGAGCAGGTACTCGTTCGTCGTTTTCAGGCCGAATGGAATGGAACGTAGCGAGATATCGCGGACGATCGGGAAACTTTAAACGAAGATGTAAAAATTCATTAATTGAGAGAATAATATCGCGTGGTCGTGGGTGGTCTGACGAGGTTCCTCGAGGTATGGAGGCAGATGGAATTTTTTGTCCCTTGGCCCATCCGGTGGTTCGCCAACCGAGAAGTTTTTTTCCCACTTTCTTCGTATTTGTATTTCGAAAGGATCTTCCCCCGTGCTCCTTTAACTTCCTCCCCCCCCCCTGCTGACGTTTCATTCAAAATTGAAACACTTTTCAAGCTTCTTATTAACTCGCTGTCACCATGAACGTCGCTATCGATGCACCTGGATATTTTCAGAACTGCAACGAAAATGCCGCTTCGACACAATGGCAGATCGAAGGGACTCGTAAACCGCGGGGGAATGCAACGCAGGCGACGTAAATAAAAGGAACGCGGCGAATGATTGCGGAGGTAAATGGCGACCAGGCGGCCGTTACGATCAGAAGGTAAATCAGGAAACGCGCGATTACGCGGGCCTGGAAATAAAAATGTATCGCGGCTCGTACACGCGCTTATTGCCTTCCATTCTGCTACTAGGCCGCAACACCATAAGCGGACACCGCGGACACGATTTAATATGCCGTAAATGGTAATGGCCGATAATAAAGTTTTACGAGCATAATTGAAACTATATTTTGTTCGGCGGGACTCGGCCTCCGAGCTTTCGTTCCTCCACCGTCGGAATTCGACGCTTGCATCGGCAATTTTCTCCTGTAAAAGCGATTTCAAACGGCGGTAATTTCAGTCCAACTTCATCTCAGGTAGCATTTTATTTCTAATTTCTTCTCCGACAATTTTTTTGCTAGTAGAATTAAAAAAAAATATCTGTTAATTTTAAGGCGCGGGGATAATTATTCAAAAACTTGAAAATACGTAAACTAGATGAAGTATCGTACGGTTTTCTCGCGCGTCGTACCGACTCCGGTCGTACCGTCATCGTGATACCCATCTCCCTTGCGCATCCAGTCTTTTGGGCGCCGATTTCTTTGCATTGAACCGAATGGTAATGCGTTTCTCGATACACGTCGATTAAACTTAACTGAAACCAACCTCCGACGATGCACACAAGTCGTGAAACGTGTATATCCTAACGATCTTCACGGTTTAAACATATCTTACAGTACCGTTCGTGAAAAACCGTTAAACGCGAAACAAAGCTCAGCCGTAATTTCTATCGCATCCAAGATCGATCTTGCGACGAGTCCAATTTCTGCAACTTGATATGGAACGTTCGTTGAACAAGCAGATTCGCGGAAATTTCACTCGAACCACGCTCGACTTCGAGATGTAAATATATTATCGGGAGAGCGTGATCCCGATTCGACGGCGTAACGAGCGCAATTCCAAGTGTAGCAGAGTTCGTCCATTGAGGATGACAAGCTCGGGCGCGTATCAAGAGACCCTCGCGTCTCACGCTGGAAGTGGAACAATTTGTACCAGACGAAGATCCACTCTTATGACCTCGATAATCCCTCTCCGTAGCCGGGCGACTTGTCAAGGTTAAAATTGTGGTTCCGAGTCCGTGCAACTTCACAACAGTCGTCTTTCTTCGTCCGCTTTAAGCGCGACAGTGTCTCTTTCGGTTCATCGAATGCGACCATACTGCCGCCTAGTTAGGTTGACCGTAAGTTGGCCATTATGCCTTGCGTTCCTCGGCCTATCATAACCAATGAAACGATCGTTTCTCTCGCCCGTGGCTGTCCGACGAGGAAACCGACGCGACGAAATATCTCGCTTAAGAACGGTTGACCTAAAATCGCTTTGACACCGAGGGACGCGAATAAACTGTCCTTCTTGTCGTTCACACTGGCGATACACGCTACGATGAAGTATATACTATCGACGATAGATGGAACAGCCTGGACGTACAGACATCATAGGAACAAGATTCCGTAAATATCGTTGGCGAGTCGCGTGAACTGTATTATTTAAGATATCGCGAGATTTCAAAGCGTGTTGTACTTTGTCCCTTGTCAAGGCTCATTTTTCTAAGGTGAGAAGTGATATGTCCTGTGCGTTTCATCTTCCAATTTTGAAGCTATCCCCGAAATAACCAAGTACCTCTGCTCGTAATATCGCGAAATTAATTATGATATCGCAAAATTTCATTCGCTGGACTCCGTTTGAAGTCGCGAACGTAGTGTTTGCGGCTCGTCGCGTTCTCCGAACTGGTCAACTTCGTCTTTCGTCTATCAGTTTCTCTATCCGATTGCACAAGTACGCGACTAACGTTCGATCATCGAGAAAGAAATGACTTGCTCCCGTTCGTCCATTAAACTCCAAAGATCAATTTAAAACAAATTAAAAGAACAGCGTTCGCAACATCCTCGCTTCTTTCTGTTGCTTAATTTATAGAATCGACCAATGCGGCGTCTGTGGGGCACATCTACTTTGTTGAAAATAGGAGAAACTGTGTGTCGCACTGCCTTCCTTCGACTCTGAATTGAAAACACTTGGCGTGCAGCAGCAGAATGTCTATATTCCCACTGGACGCGCGTCCAGCGATACAAGGGGACGTTCTAATGCGGCTGGTCATCTCTATTCAGCATTGCTCGTACCCTCGATACCCCGTGTGTCTGTCGGCTTTTTTACCTCTATTTCCCCATGAAATGGAACTGCAGTGCACGCTGGCTGGCTGGCTGGCTGCTCTCTCGCTCCATCTCCTCGCTTTCGACGTCCTCTCCTTGTCTCTTCAACGGCTCCTCTGCCTCCGAGCAACGCTGATCCGCTCGCTGGAGGCGCTGCTCTTCCCACCCTGGCTCTCTTTTCCTATGGTTTTTCTCCCCCTCCGACTCGCACAGACCCTCTCTTCTCCACCAGCCAGCTCTTTCTCATCTGCTGCTCTCATCCCCGCTCCGGTCGCCGCTCTTACCAACCGGGCCGCACCAGAGTACATATTTTACAGGCATTCATGATGGCCGCCGCGCATCTGTGCAAACCTGTCTGCCTAGCTCGCCTGAGACAGGCTCGCCCCCTGAGCAGCAGACAGAGACTGCCAATGCTCCGTGGCCAGCCTAACTTTCAGTCTCCTTTCTCTTTCTCCGGTTCCCTCTTCTTCTCTCTCGTCCTCGTTCATTTTTATTTCCTTTTTATTTCACATATCCACGGCACTCGCTATCCCTTTAGCCTTCCAATGTTGCGTCTTGCGTTGCATCGTTGCAGTTCGCGTATACGCGCATGTTGTTTGTTTCCGCGTGTTTCGAGGCTCTTCCAGCGGTATTTTTCAACAGTTCTGAATCGATCGTGCTCATAGGCGTATGTAGCGATCGAGACAACAAGTGGAACTTGCAACTCTTTGTGCCTGACTCGTTTTTCTCTTCCTCTATTTTCTTCCTCTTCTTCTTCTCCTGTTTTTCCTTCTTCCTCCATTCTTGCTGCTTTTTATTTCCATATCGCACACACATCCGCCGGCAAACTATTCGTTCAACGTCGCAGTGTTGCGTTCTGCGTTGCGTCGTCACTGTTTCCGTATAACTCGAGGTACCTTCAAGAGCTCTAGACCGAGTTTAGCGGCAATCAAGGAAGCTTTTGACTTTCCTGAATTTCCTTCCTCTTTCTCCAATTTCCTCTTTTCCTGCTCCCGTTTCTTTTTGTCCTATTCTTGTTAAATTTTATTTTCCTTTCGTCCAGATCTCCAACGCACAGGCTGTTCCTTTAACATCGCCTTGTTGCGTTGCATGTTCGCAATTAGCATAGCTCTATACTCTATTTCCGTTTCGAGATTCTGCGTTCTTGAAGTGGCATCTCTGTGAAGCCTCAGATGGATCGCGTCTACTAGCGATCGAGGCAAGTGGAACTTTCGATTTTTTTCATGAGTCGAGAGGTATGGGGGGCTCGTGTCGTGTTACGACGACTCTTCACGAGGGCTCCTATTGCCCTGGATGTATCTATGGGTTAGCGTTATTGATCTCTTTGTGGGGCTGGAATCTCGAACGCTTCACGCGTGCTTTGTGTTCGAAGGGCTGCTGCAAGCGGCGACTTCTCTTCCGCCTGGAATTCTTTCGCTATACAGCTTCTTGTTGCCATTCCGATCGTCTTCAATTTCTCCCTCCATCAACATCGTTGACCCAAAAGCTTCTTCAAAATTTCAAGGAACGAACCTTGAGAAGTAACGACCGTTTTGCAGGAGATTCGACGACCGTTTGAAACAATCGTCATCCTCGCAGACGCCAGACGCCATGCTGTTCGTGCAATCGGCAGGCATAAAAGTGGACAGACGTACGGCGGTGCAAATCACGAACGAAATGGCAGCTGTAACTGTGTAATAAGAGTGCTTGCCATTCGCTGTTAAAGGCCTCGGTTGTCTCACTGTACTCTGAATGGCGATGGGCCCGATCTGTTACTCGAAATTTACAGATTGGCTCACGCTTGATTGAATAGCTTCGGAAGTTTGATCGACTTGGACACCTCCCGATGGAAAATTCAGAGGATTTGCAAGCTTTTGGCGAACGAACCACGATGCTATTACGTAAAACAGCTCGTATCGATTCCAATGGGAACCGAGACAGAATATAACAAAGGCTCTTTACTGGCTTCACGATGTTAACTCAATGCTATTTTCGTAGATTTAAATTTATCCAATTTTGATATACTTATCTGTCGTATAAAGTTTCTTACGTGTATCTCGCGTGATATGAGTCAGAAGCAATCTCACGAGGTTAAACACCGTAGGAATTTGCATGAGCGAATCCAAGGGAGGAGATTTACTCCATGATCACATTTACATCGAAAACATATCTTCTGAAATTTTCTTTTACAGAAACGATAGGAGCAAACTTCTTCGCGTATCTAAGAATTTTTGTAATCGAACAATAAATTCTGGTATAAAGCTGTATAAATTAAGAGGCGAGAAGCTTATTAAACTGCCGGGGCCTAAAAAAAGAACCGATGCGTATCGTTCGTTGTTTTCATCAGACGAGTCTATTCGAGGTGTATTTAAACTGTTTATCACGAGAATGGCTCGTTATATACTAATTTGCACAAAGAGTTAGCACGAGAATCGTAATATCATAAAAATTCTCAGTCACCCGGATGCGTCGTAATTCAAGCCATGACTCATAGTAAAACCAGTTTCCTTCGTTTTACTCGCGGCATAGGGATTTTCTGAGAGCGTTCGCATCCAGCGAGCGTTGCGCGAATAAATTTATCGACGCTACGCGCGAAGCATGCAGAAAACGAATCGCGTTCGTGCAATTAATTCGGGATGCATCCAAGAAACATGTCGATTCGTTAGCGGAAGCAAATGTCTTTTTATGCTTTTATTTTAATCGTGCATGAACAACATTTACGGCCGAATAATTTTTCTCTTTTTTCCACGCTTACAATAAATTAATACATATATAAACATTTTTATTGCACACTCAATGATTATAAATTTCTAAACGGTTTAGCTGTTACGGCGCTACACCGGTCGTTTCGCAAACGATGGGATCAACACTTTTCTGCGATTAATTTCTCGTAAACACGAGAAATTCGCGTTAAGAAAGTGCATCGCCAACTCGATGAAACGAGCACTGCTTCCTTAACACGTCGACTGCCAGACGAATTTTCCGTGGTTTGCCCAAGACGCCGACGTGAACTTTTCATTATGCGATCTACATATTTGCAGCAAGTAAAATCATGCTTGAAGCATTTTTCGTGGCGTGGGCCACCGGTGGTCAATTATAATATTGTCCTTTTTTCGAACAATGGTACTTTTAATGTTTGCTGCGTCGCCGGTCACTAGTGACCCCCAGTGTTAAGGCGTTGACATAATAGCGAAACTAAGAGGGCATGGGACGAGCGATACAGGTTAAAAATAAATTGTTAAACGCCCTAATTTTATAATCACAATAAATCAGCGCCATTCGTACGAATGTCGAGTCATGACTATCAATGTTTTACGTTCTCACAGTACTTCAGCCGATATAAATTCGCACGTCATAAGCAGGTGCGCTACAAATGGCCGTTGTAAATTTTACGTTACATTCTGACAATATTTCTGCCAGGTTCGCCATATTTTTTAAATTAATCCATCGTTAAATCTAACAATCCGCCACTATATCTTCCACGCTTCTCGTATATTTAAAATTAATCCACCATGAAACATTTACTTCAACAGCGTACATTCTTCTTCGCGCAGCCTGTCGATGAAATCTACGATACGACGATGCCCATCGCTAGCTAAAATATAATTAGCGAACGTGTACAGCCGTGCCTTCACGATCATTATTATAATTACCAAAAGCCATTCTCCAGTGTACCGCACAGACCATCGGCCATTATTTCCCCGTGCAGCCTCCAGCGCGCCGCGTCGCCATTTCGCCCCCTTTTTTCCTCCAGTTTTACGATGGTTTGCCGAGCGATGCGTGGCAAATTATTGCCCCCGATTTTAGCGTGGATCTCGTGACTCCGTCTAGTCCCGCGGGAATCCACTGGCTTTCGCAGGGTCCCGTGGGTGCAACGGTAGACGCGTGGCTTCTACTTCAAGTCTTTCCTCTCTCTCTCTCTCTCTCTCGTGAGAGAGAGAGAGGGCGGAGACGCGACTCTCTCGATGGCCATCTATGCGAGATGCCTCGTAAAAGACGATCGATCGAATAAATTATCCGAAAAATCGAGCATTCTCATTCGCGAAAGTTTTCTAATGGAAAAGAAGCGTCGTGAGAACTCGATGGTTTAGATGCTCGTGCAAATCCATATTTTATTGAACATAATTCATTCAATTTCTTCCCACTAAACATTCCCGTACGTATTACATATTTCTCTCAACCAAGATTACTATCTATCAATATTATCGATCTCTAAGAAGAATGTTTTTCAGCAGACCGAAGAACATTCAATTTCGAAAACGTTAAACATCGGCTTCTTGAATTACTCGATTACTCGAGTCGCCATCGGATTGGTAGGAAACGACCGCGGTGATTTATTTACTGCGAACACTGTCTACATTTTTCTATACATTTTATACATTTCAGTTTCTCATAAATACGTTCACAGTCTATTAATTAAATAATTCAACGTCTATAGATTAATAACCACGGAACAAGTAATACACGAGAAAGTATACAGCGTGTCCGTGTTAGCCATCGGATACAAAGTATATAGACGTCTTGAACAGATAGGATTTCCGTAAATATATTAAGGGGACATTTTATAAGTCAAGAGATACCGCAGGAAACAGAGTAGGACGGGTTACCCAGACTACCTGAGTATTTTTTATCCAGCGAAAGGATACTTTTTTTTCGATCGCGTAGGTTCAAGGTCCAAGTCATTTCTGTATTTGAGAGTGTCAGGTAGAGCTCTCTATACCTGCGAACAATTATCTACAAAAAGAACGTTTCCTTTTTTACTTGTTTATTATTAACCCTCCATAAAATAAGGTTTGAAGATGGTTGAATCTTTAAAACCCACTGAACCACGGCTATTTATCCGAATTACTCTTTGAGCACTGTGCTTTCCTCGAGAAAATATTTACAGGGATAATAGAATTTTGTCCAAGGTCGTCGAATCTCTTGAGTTAAAATTTCAGTCCGGTTCTAGTAAGCCGGCAACGTTAGAGTAGCGTGACCGAGCTTGACGACGATGTAGCCTTTGCAGAAGGCGGTTGATCGCTAAATATACTTGCAAAAGGATCGTCAAGAACCGAACGAACGGTGTGGTGCACACGCCACAGATGGCAGCAGCTAACAAGGTAACCCTGATGAAGTTCAATAATCCAACTCCGACAAAGTCAGCGGAATCTAACGAAGGACGTAAAAGAAGACGTTGGAACATCTTGCTCTCGTTAAGAAGGAACGAACCACCTCTCCGGTCGTTAGGGAATGAAATTAAAAATTAAGTAATTCCGGCTTTAAATCAGGATTTTCACGAAATTACATGTACGGAGGAAATTAACATTTGGGGTTGACTGGGTTAGTCGATGGAGATAATGCGACCATTCGAGCATTTAATTAGCGGGCGGACACTTCTCCGCTATATTTACGGCGGACGTTCCAGATATCTTCTAACCTAACGGGCATTCTAATCTCGTGGAATTTTATCTGCGATGTAACGGCCCGTCGTTTGTCAGCGCGTCCTCAGTGCGCGGCCAAATCCCTTTTTCATCAAAATTCCTCCGTAACCAATAAATTTCGAACGCTATCCAGACACGCGTCTTGTTCAAAGACTCTGTTATATAATTCTCTCGGAAGATCCATCGTTCAACCCCCGCAAAGTGTCTCGTCGACGGTCTTATCGCGTTCGAAATATGCACTGCGGACACAGAGATAAGGCGAGATGGACGAACAAAAATGCTGCAGTAACATAAATTACAGTTCAGCAACCCCTAACGTACCACTCTACTCTAATTCACCCGACAAAAGATCGCCCCCAAAAAGCTTCCTCCTACTTGCTAAAGTATCGTGACACAACTGACGTTTTAACGAATTTATTTAATGTTCACAGATACGTGTCGAAGCCGGAAGAAGGTTCCTGCGGGTGTTTCTCGCGTTCCCTGAGGAAGATCGCATACCGTCTAACGAAGTTGCCAAGGCGACTCTAATCGATTGCAATAGGAACGAGATGGCGAAAAGGATGCCGTGGGACGACAGCGGATGACAAACGAAGGGCAGGCAGACTGATTCGCGCAGCGTTTTTCACCAGACCAAACGTAATAAAAACGCTAGGTGCCGGCAGCGAGGTGTTTGGAGGTGTAAGCCGGCTGGTGGCGCCAGGCTACGCAACGCTCTGCCCAGGGGTAGCACGAAGCTCGGTCTATATGCCGATCCTGGCATGGAGGGGAGGCTTGTGCCGGGGCGATATCGCACACAGACGCGGCGAAATCAAATCGACACGGAGTCGCGTGGTAGGAAGGGCGAAGCTGCTCGAACCGGCCAGCGAGAGGAACGAGGAAAATATGGGTGAAACACGGTGCACGAAGGAGCAGGATAACGAGCAGACGAGGAGCAACTACGGAGAGGGATAGGTTGATCCTGCCGGGTTGAGAGAAGGCCGCGTTCGAAGGAAAGGGACAGTCGGATAGGTGTTATTCGATTCTGTTCTTGGGTAACAAAGCGAGCTGCATCGCGTTCGTGAGAGAAAAGGACGCGATAAGCGCGCGAGACAGGTAGATCGTGGGAGGAAGGTGGTAGGAGAGAGGGGTTGGTCGACCCTGAGCAAGACCAATCGCTGGGTGGGAGAAAGAAGCGAAACAAATGGAATAGAATGGCCAATGGGAGGAACGGAGAAAGGTGCATCCGCTGGCTCTTCGGTTGGAGCGACGAGGACCGTCTCGACGTAGACAAGGAGGCAGGGAAAGGAAAGAGCGAGAAAGAAGGGTAGCGAGAGGAAAGGAGACAGCACCGATGCAAAGGAGAGAGGGAGGAAGGAAGGTAGAGCGAGCGAGAGCGAAAAGGAAAGAGAAGGGTTGGTCGACCCTGCGCGTTATCAGGAGCCGCCCCTCCCTGGCGCCCCTATATCCACCCCGACTTTATATACCCCGTCGGTGTAACCGAAGAGTACGTGCATCGATGTGCGCAGTGGTGAAAACCCACACAAGTAAGGCGTGAACGTCCCTAGGCGCAGCCGGGCGCAGAGCGACGCCGCATGGCGTCGGCGTCGCAAGCTCGACCGACTCTTTTCTCTCTCTCCGCGCGACGTTCTCAGCCAACGTCACCGGAAGATCGTGGTCTTCTTTCGCTGTCCTCGCGCTGCGTTTCTCCAAGGAACAACGGGACGAAGCTAGACGAAGATAACCGGAGGGACAGAGGGCGAGACAGAGAGGGAGGGAAATGGAGAGAGTGTGCGAGCGACAGAGAGACGGTGCACGGCGGAGCGAGAGAGAAGGGGGGAGGGAAAGGGAGCAAGCTCAGGAGCAGCAAGGGAGAGAACTTTCGTTATCGCGCCGCGAGTGACGCGCTGCCCTCGGAGCGTCGCGACGCCACCAGACGCCCGACAGTCGTCCGTCAGACGCGCCACGGTTGTCTTGAAACTGACCGGTTTTCGAATTCGCCTGCACTTCGCGCTCGTCCTTCGAAGGATTCGCGTATCCTCGCCGTCCTTCCTCGGGACCTCTCCACCGTCGTCTTTCTTTCCCTCTGATTTTCCATCTTGCAACCTACCGTTTACCACGGGTCGTACCACCTCGTCGCCGAAACCGACCAGACACAACGCCGTATCCGTTCGTTCCTTCTTTCTGCATTCTTCGAGGCTCGCTTTTCTCCTTTCTCTTCGGTGCGTCCTCTCTGTTCCGCTGTGTGGCTCGTGGCCACGAGTCGCGCACCGTGAACGTCACTCGTCGCACGTAGACCGAGCCGAGCTGTCATTCTCGCGGCCTCGAAGCAGAAACCGATCGCTTCCTGTGAATGACACAAGCCGTGTCATCGTATTGTTTTCGGACGTGTCGTACGCGATTCGGTGGATGTCACCTTTCGAGCAACCTATCTTGAAAATTGCCAGACGAAAAGGACTGCGAGGTGTTTGTCGATCGAAAGGTTAGTATAATAAAGGTTTCGAGGTTTTCGCATTCACTCATGTCAATGACAATCTTGTGCGTAGGATCGTGAAGAATATCGTGCACGAATATCGAGCAAGTTGTGACGGTGAATTCCAAGGGACGTTTCCACCGTGTGCCCGAGGAGCAGGCAACCGGATCGACGTGGCGGCAGAACGGGTCATCAAGTACTTCTGGATTTTCACACCTTTCGTTCTACCATCGTTAGACGTTATTTTCCCATATTTTTAATACGAATATATCGATCTTCTGGCCGATTCTTCGATTCCATCAGATCGGTATCTTTCAAATAAAACACCTGACACTATATTTTTCTTTTTCAGATTTCAATCACGCCCCTGGAATCATCCAACGCCGGACCGACGTTCTTTCGATAGATTGAAGCGAACGAACCACTGGCAAATTACGGCTGAGAAACGTTATCGTTGTCTCTTACCTTTGTCTCCAGCGAATTCTTCGAAACGTCGCGATAAACTTCAGAAAATCTCTTACCTGCGGTCATCGGCGAACCGATCGTCGTACATCAATCACACGAAGTTGATCGTCTTCGAGGCATCGTATCCTGCGGTAGACGGGTTCTTGAAACGTCAAGACGTGTCCTTGAAGAGTAATAACGAGGCCTGCAGCTCGACGAGGATTGTGAAACCCCCTGTACGTATACTGAATGTATCCTGAGTGTATTTCTGTCCGGTATACCTTCAGTATACGTAACAGGAGGCTACACCGAACTTCGATGGACGCCATCATGGACTCCGCTGCTGATATCCACCCGTAAATTCACCATAAGCGGATTATCATGCGATAGCTAGCTTCTATCACGTAGCTGTACGTAACACTTGTGTAAAGGAATTCTGCTCGTGCGTAAATCGAAATTAACTACGTTGCGTAGCTTGTTCGCGCTTTACTGTGTACGCATCTCGGCGATTAAACGATAAATCGATCGCGTCTCTGCGACGAAACTTGTAGAATTCGCGTCAGGTTATTCAAGCGGCGAAGAATTTCGAAGAAACGAGACTGTGATGGATAAATTAGCTGGCTTTATGGATGTTCTGTATTTTAGACAAGTACTTTAAGATAAGGAAATTAATTGTAGGAGCGGAAAATTAGAAAAATAGAAACTGTTCGATGATATTAGCACTTGAAGCTTGTAGACTGATTGAACTTGAATCAATAAATATTGCTACGTTTGATATTACGTTGATATAATTGTCGTAACGATTATTAGCGAGTGTCTGCGCGAGTTAGACAGGTTTTACCATTTTTTAATATCTACGTCTCTCAGTTGCACGATTCGACGACGATCAAACGCGAGATCGACAAGTCCAGCATGACTTAGGAAGCTAATTTTTCTATCTCACGTGATTTTATATTCTGTTAGCCGTTCTTAATTATTGACCGCGATTAAAATCGTTTGGAAATGAAAAGGATTCGCGTTGATTTAGTCATAGAACGTGATTTGAAGCAACGTTTACAGTCTAAATATAGTAATTGGAAATTTTGTCTTCCGTCTACGTTAGGAAATACTTCAACGCAATGGGAAAACTAAAATTAGTACGATGGATTCTTGAAATATACTATCGTGGTAGTCGCTTAGAACTTCAATCAACATCGAATCTTGAATTAAATAATATAACGAATAAAAGTAAAGTATGAATGAATGTTGAAACACCGTATCTCAATACCTGATACGCCAATCGTTTAATTACACAGACATACGCATTAAATATTACTTCTGCGCTTTAAGAGATACTCGACGATTTTCTATCAGCTTCAAATGATTCTATACAAAGCAATTAGCAAACAAGTATGTAATTATGTTACCACGTGCGAGTGGAATCGTCGTGTTTACCAGTCCTATCTTTCCGTTTCTTTTCTCCACGCATGTAATTCGAAGGAAATAAATGCAATAACGCATTACACACATATCATTAATTCTTCTTCCACGTGATGTAATTATTATTCGTAGTATAATTGAATTTATTCGAACGAAACGTTAGTCGACGTCCGATCAACCGAACTCTTCTCTTTCGTTGCTTCAGTTTCATCCGTTCGAAAGCGAGTTTCTATTACGCGAACGAAAAATTAAATAAATGACAAAATCAACTAGAAAAATCAGTGATCTGTCGTTGTACGAATTGTATAAACTGTTTGTCCGATAAATGGAATTTTACTGTATTACGATCCACCGTGAAGAAGAAGAGAAGTCACATCTTGTTCCTAGTCGATCGACAGCGTGCGTGCTGACCTGGCCGTATCGCCCAGTAAAACGCTTCTAAACTGGCTTTAAGGAAAAACAAATAACAGTGGAATCGGGCCAGATATTCGCGTCTGCGGACTGAATTCGCGCAACGATTCGCGTACGCCGCACGCGAAATAAAATCGTTTACGAGGTCGGGGCGTATGAAGTTTGCCAATAAACCTCAACCGAAACAAACAAGGTGTAAGTCATCCCGTCTGCAGAATTACTTCCCCCTTTAATGCCCCCTGCCCTCTTCACACAAAGGGGGCAATTCCTTCTCCCAGGTCTCGAAGGTACAACTTTCTCTTTTAAAGCCACTCGTAAAAAGGGTTGAGGACAGGCCGAGTTGTCTGCAATCGGCAAAAGGGTTGGTGAAAGTAGCCTGGGCAATAAAAATGCTAAAAATTCGAAAGTGAGGCAAGGGTTGACCGGATAACGGCAGGGATGGAGTTTCACTTTCTTTTTTTCTTGAGTAACATACCGGCGACAGTCGGCTTTCAGTTCGTGTTGCCTTGCGATCGGCTGCCTGTTACAGTCAAACGTTAACGGTGATCTCTTGCGTTATTTTTCCTTTGGTTTTATTACGTCGTCGTGGAGGAACGTTAACGGGAAGTTAATCGCTTTATGGAGTCTTGTAAAAGAATTCGACGAGGATTTGCACGGTTATCGAGGCACCTGTACTCGCTTACCTGCCATCAGGTTTGTATCCTCGTTCACTTGTAATCGCCTTCGAATTACCAGCTAATCTACCCGTTCGAAAGACAAACTGATTAACTCCACTTCCTCGAGAGTGTTTCAGTTTGACGTAAAAATGTACGAATAACGTTTAACTTCTTTGCAGACTATACGATTATCCTTGATCGAGTCGATTACAGATAGTCCGGCTTCTGTGTAGCTCAATTAAGCGTCTTTAAATATTTGCAACTTTTTTAAATCTGTTGCGAAACAAAAAGAGAGGACCTTTCCAGTACTCGTGAAAAGACACAAAGAAAAGACGTTCAAAGACGTTCAGGTGAAGGAGATTTTGCACAGGATGAGTGATCTGTTTCGAAGAGAGACGTTCAGCTTTTCATCGAATATTAACGCGTTGGGTCGTCCGAAAAGTTTCTTTCCTTTTATATCATTTTATCGAATTACGTGTGATGTTGTTCTATGAAAGTAAAGATCAGAAAATTCGACAGATCAGCTTCCGTGTTTGTGTAAAGACTTCTCGGCCAACCTAATAAATAGCCGTGGAATAATTACGCGGTCGTATTCCCTCCATTACGCGATGTCTCGTGAATTTTTCATTTGCTTTCTGGCCCAAAGACTCCTGTAATTTCCCGGAGATTATACGGGCGCGTAGAATTTCGGTTGTCGAAACAGCGGGCACCGCGCCGAGTGGGAAACCTCGCGGGCAGGAGGCACACGGTTTTGGAGCCGCGATTATGTTCGCCATCGTGATCGCGTATGCAGACCTTGCGTCACGGACGCGGCGCATCTAGATCATTGAACTCACTCGAACCGTCTGTCCAGGGACACGGCCTCGAATTATGCATTCTCGAAAGCGTCGTTGCAACTTTTCCTTCTTTTTACCTCCTCCCGCCGTCCCTCGGTTTCCTCTTTTTTCCGTTTCACATCGTCCCGAAGAAACGGTCGACGACGAAGAGAGCGAAGGGAGAGGGTCGCCGGACGGGCGCTGGAAATTCCGCCGGAACTTTGAAAAATTTACTCGCGCGCTCGATGTACCACCGATAAGGGACGGACGGGAAACAGCGATAAAAAGAGGGCCGAAGGGAGGACGAACGTTTCCAAGACTTGTAGCCACTCGAACGACTGGATGTAACTCGGCGGCCGAAAAAACTTGGGAAAAACTGCATCTCTGGAAGAAGAGAACGAAGAGCGAAAAAAGAACACATATCCTGGAGTCCTAGGGAGAAAAGCTGAAATTTCAACAGGGACCTGGGAAAGCGACTTGGTAAAGTTCAACGAGCCCCGACCGCCTTGCTTCGTGTACGAGGAACACCATGAGGGAAGCCTGGAATTTCGAACGAGGAGGACGAAGATGCTGCTGAGGAAGAAGAGAGAGAGAGAGAGAGAGAGGCTTATAGCGAAACGAACGAGGGATAAAGAGAGGCTGAAGTCAGACAGGAAGCGAGAGAAAGAGAGACAGTAGGAGAGAAGGAAACTGGGCGAGATCTCTCTCTTCCCGGCCAATGAGTCGTCGTCTCTTTTGGTGGCCCAACCCTCGGGCCAATATGGCCGCCACGTGCGAAAGGGAGCTTAAGTAAGGGTTAGGTTAGGCCAGGCTGATCCTTCTGGACCTGGCAGAGGGGAAAGAGCGAGCTGGACCAGAAATTGGAGGCGGAGTGGGGTGGGCGTCGTTGTCAGCCATCATGGGATGCTGCGGGATACGAGAGCCTCGTTGTTCTCTCCTCTTTGTGCTTTCCTATCGAACCAAGCTCCACGCTACCGTGCCGCGAATAATGCAAACGAACTCTACGTCGGCGTGTTTACATGCGAGCCGCGCATCGCCGCTAATTGCGTCCCCTGACCGACGCGAAGGTTCGCAACACGACGAACCGCGTTCGAGCTGAAACGCGTTCCAGGGACGTTCGCGACAGTACGATCGTTGGCCCGACGCCATCAAGGCCTCCGTTCCAGATTTTTCCCTTATCAGCCTTGTTTTCTCCAATCTGAAATTCGAATCGATGACGGTCTACAGCCTGACCTAACGGGTTCCTGACTTATCGTGCATTTTACTATCCACAGAGATACGTGGTGTAGGGTGTAGGGGTTGAAGATCGACCGGAGGTTAACGTTGTGCAATCGAACGACTCGTAGATTTCGTATGATCAATGGCTTCTTCGTGGAGGAAACGGCCACTTCTCCGCTTCGATTTATTTCCAGCTATTTATGTACACACGTCGCTTCTTTGCTATACTCGGGAGAGATTTTCCTTAGCGGTATGTTTGTAGAACAAGCCGTTCAGGAGAAACTCGTTGGTTGATAAAATACGAGTACCAAGAACGTCGTAGGGCTATGCAGAATAATACGCAATGAGATTAATGTGCGACGAGAGAGAAGCTTATTCTGTATTAAATGGCCGGAGGAATGTTATGCCGGCGCGTGAAATTAATGTGGAAATTAATGCAGTCTATCTGTCCTCATTGACACCTACTTATTTACTTGCTTGTCTGCATTCGCATGCCCTGCAATAATTTTATCGTTGTACTCGTGTTGGATCGTTGGTCAAAATTATTAATCGTCTTATTGCTCTTTAAATTATTCCACACGACAGTTCAATACGTCTGAAGTACAAAGTTTCAGTGTCGTAAAAAGTCCAGTTTGAATGTATAACGTTTCAGTTTCGAAACTATTAGAATATACCCACTCGAAATCTATCGAACTATCAAAAGGTAAAAATGTTGGTGAAATTTCGCACACGTTGTAACTTATCGAACACCTATACGCGCTATCATCAAAGACATCGTATTCGTACAACGCTGTAAATCTTCCTCAACATTGTTTATCCTTTAAAGCTACCGTTGCGCTATGCGTAAACGACGCTGTGACATAGATCATGCCTTCTATTCGAGTTCTTGGATCTAGTACGTACTCTACAAATATTTAGGGCACACACTTATCGTCAGATAGTTTTGTGCCTCGTCATCGACGCAGCAATCGGGAGGAAAACATATTTTTAACTGTACACGAGGAGAATTTCCTACGAACGAGATTCTCAGCGTAAAGAGAACATTCTTCCTAATGTTTTCAGTTTCTCGAAAATTGTTTCACCACGATCCCTCTCGGATGGAAAACTTCCTTGAGTAAGAAAAATACGCAATTATGTAACTTTGATCGGACAAACATTAAAAGCTCTCTATCTCCAAGCGAAGTTCAGCTGCTTAGAAGCCCAAAATTCCACTTTTTACCAATTTCTCAAAATTATTCGAACTATTTTTCGGTTTTCGATGCTTCTTCGCGAACCTAAAGCACTCAATATTTTCTCATTTCTTCGTTATTACGTTAGGGACAAAATATACAACGAGTCTGATTATTCTGTGCGATATTGGAGGTTGAATTTTCACGCGTTGAAGCTCCGCTGAAGCTTCCAATGTTCATCTACATTTTCTCAGTTTTCGTTAGCCGTAAAATCGGTGTGCGCGTTGCCCCGAATGGTCATCTTCTGGCTTTCTGATCGGGGGAAAAAATTTCGTTCATCAAACAAGCGAGCGAGCGAGCGAGCAGAGGCGCGAGAAGTGAAAAAGAAAAACAGAGAGGAAGGGGAGGGAGATAAGAAGAGCGTTGGCTCGTTTTCGAATACGAATGGCCGTTCGCGATATCGGTTATTATAAATCACCGAGAAAATCGTGACTACCCGCCGTAAAGGGTAAAATAAAGTAACGAATTAACGGCGTAGGGAGTGTCGCGAAGTGTAAAGTGCCGCGTTCTCGATGCCTGTTTCCGAACTCTCCGCCGACGTCGAGGCTGGGATACCCAACGTAAACGTGAATTTATAATGACGTTGTACTTTGCGGAATACCTATTACGAACTGCCTTTTAAGGAAGTTGTATATTACGTGTTTCACGGACCTTCGTATACCAACCGACAGCCAGGATATTTTAAGAATTAAGATACTGGCTACAAAGAAGCTCGTTTCTCCTCGCATCGCCCCGCGTTTTCCCCGACTACCGTTACACACTGTTTTTAAATATCGAACGACGATTTTAAAACGCTTCGGAAATTATACGAAAGTCCTTTGAACGTTTGCCGGACCACCTTTCGTACGATATTCCTAGTCGCTTCGCGAGCCAAGCATTTTCTCTTTCCTACTCTTATGTTCTTAATAATCCATCTTGTCAATTGTTATTAAAATCGGTCGAACGATTGTTAACCCCTTCAGGATCAAACGCTTTTGCATCAAACACGTTGTTTCTTCATCGTTTTCTAAGCAACACGTAGTGCGCTAATGTTACAGCTGGTTTTTATTTTTGAGGCTGCAGTTACGGAGGATAATGCGCTCCGATGAACGTGCCCGAGCAATAAATTAAATAGATTCTGAGTACATTATATTTGTGGATTCTGATTGTGCGTTTGAGTCTTCAGATAAGCACAGCATAAAGCACAAAGTTGTTACGCAACGTCGAGCGTGAAAGGGTTAACAGAAACTGCTATAAACTATAATATTGTCGTATTCTCGAGTAAAAGCAACAATCGTTAAAACAACGATCAAAAATGTTTAATCGTGGATTATTTCTTACCTCCGCATGGACGAAGTCCGACGGCCCAGCTGTGCACCAGTAATCTGCAACAAAAAGGATCTGATTGTAATGTGAATGTTAAACATAATTGGAGAATTCTTCTAGTTTTAAGAGCGAACACACTCGGCTATTACTTCGCGGTAACGTTTAATTTTAGAATAAAGAAGCTTTGTTAAGAGCTTTAGCCATTTTCAAGGAACCGGCGCAATGAGTCACGCGGAACAACAAATTCTTTCGTTGCGCTGTCTCGTAAAATCCGACGATCTTTGGAAACGTTGGGATATTTTTCGTTTCGTTCCCTCGCGTTCTGCCTCGACAGAAGGGTGAACCGTTCTCGTGAGATTCGGGACGCGGGGGTGTAAAAAAACACAGCACGAGAGAAGTGAAAGTTCGCGCTAGCGGATGCGCGACTCGGTTAAAAAGGGTTAGGAGAAAGTTGCTTATTTACTGCGCTGTAAAAATGTCACGGGAAAGGGTTCCCTTTTCTTCCGAGCGAACCCTTTCTATCGCCGCGCTCCGACGTCCCTCCTAGGTATCTTTTTAGACGAAATGTCAATTTTTGTCAAGCGGATACTCGCTTCCTCTTTCCTAATTCTGTTCAGTTTCTTTCGAATCTTCGGTTGAACGCCAGCTTTTTCCAACTCTTTCCATCGCGAGTGTGATTCGTAGACGTTGCAGTGCATTGTGATCAGTGATTAGCATACATTGGTGATGTTTGGACAAATTCATATGTTTGTGAATATGTTTGGTGAAATGGAACGCGAGAGATTTGTTTTATCAACTAATTATTGCAACAGGTAGATGTTTTATTTTATTCTTGCGTGCTATGTACATTCCACGCATTCCTGTACCCGTAAATTGCGTTAAAAATGCATAAAGTGGAGTGTACTGATCGGAATGGCAGGTTAAAATGTTTCGCGAATTTGCGATGAAGAAAGGTGTAATAATTGAGGATTAATTTTCCATAGACCGCCCACCGCTCGTGTTAACGATAATTAACATCGCGTATTTGACGTTGGTTATTCCTCACGCATCATTTCTCTCATGAACGCAAGCCGTCGCCGTTTCCTCTTCTCTTCAAACGCACTTCCTTCCCCAAACCACCGTCGATACTTCCGTCGAAATCTGCCTCACTTTTTAACCCGATTTCACACGCAAAAGTTGCCACGAAATGGAAATCGAGGAGAACGAGGAACCATCGAAAGATGAAAAGACACTGTCGTCGCTGTGACCGACGGAGCGTTTCTTCGCTGGAATTCCTTTCGACGATTCGAAGAAAGACATCGCAGTGAATCAGGAAAGCTATAAAGTAGCTGGTCGTGATATCGAACGACGGCCGTCGTACGGTAATTAGCAACTCGTAGAGCCAGAGAATAAATCGGCGATGATTGTTATTCGATCGGGCGGCGGCGCGGAAAGGGAAGCTGGCAGGAAGCGGCATCCTCGAGACGAAATTTATACGGGCACGTTATATGGCGTCGTTAAAATAAATTAAAGGCGTTTTATCGCGACCCGTGCTATAATTTATTTAAGCCGTTTCCTATTATATCACAGCGCCACGAAAGGCACACTGACCGCGTAATTCCCAGCGATCCTGACGGTTTCGCGGAGAGCGACGGCCAATCGACTCGGACGGTTAAATAATATCGTAACCAGGGAACCTTAATTGCGCGAAAACGAGGCTGTAACTTCGCCTGTAATTAGCTGGTGGACTCGTTACACGGCCGAGAAAGGGGTGCAGTCTCGTTTAATCGCGACCCGCTGCTTGTCCGACCAGATCCACCTCGTTTCGAAGGATTTCACCGACTTCGGTATTGATCTGCCAGCTAGGTAACTTTATAGCCAGCTTAACCGAATAGAAGAGTTTAAATTACGATTTAGGAACGATGAATAGCGACTGGAATGGAGTCGTGAAAAGGAATTTTCGGATATCAGGATCGAGCCGGATAAAAGATTGTTTCGATACCGTTTCCTTGCTCCGCTCTTTACGACGCTTTGCGATTACGAACACGAACGTGTACGAATTTGTTTGCGCGACGTACGATACGTAGTAATCGATTTCAGAAGCGATTTACAGCTAAAACCGTCGTCACGGCTCTCTAGCGCGATACTTCAGCAACTGGAAATTTCAGCGAATTGGCAAATGACGAGTTCTAGGTCAAAAACTCTCGTTGCACAATATTCTTACGGCAATTCCTGCAACTTACTCGTAGACTGTCTTATTTCTCTTACTAATTCCGTTACTATGCAAGAGGATTTTACACAGTTATTAACGATATTACACGGTTGAAAAGTGCAAGACGATTTCGGACACCGTTTCTCGCGTTTCACACGGCTTCCCGAGTTTTCGTACGTCGTCGAATATTCGACAGACAAATATACGCAAAAATGGCTTGCGAAATACGAATCTAGAATCGGCACAGATCGACACAGACACTTGGACGAAAAGAAATTCCTCTCGCGGGGTCCTCGTGAAGAAGTTAACGACACTACGAACACCTCGCCGATGTACGTTACAAGTATGATCTATACTTGGACTCATGACCGTCATTAGCGATTTTATTTTAATCAGTGACATGTTTAAATCATTCAGCGGACTGTCCTACCAGGGGATTGTGTGTCAATGAGAAGCAATTGGCCGAAAGCTGAACGCCCGTTTAACAGCGATTCGTCGTCATTGTAAACGTCAGTTTCGCTCTATCGTTGACTGGGTCGTCGCTCCTCTCGAATGAGATTCCCGTCGAGTCTGCTAGTTCTCGTCGTCTCATGTACTATTTATACGTCCGTGGCCTAGCGACCGAACCTTTTCGTGCGATTTTCATCGTTGCCGGAGTGGCAACGTTTCCAACGAGAACGTTCCAGCCGGCGCTTCTCTTTCGCCGCACGTTCCTCGCGTTCCGAGTCGCCACGCGATGGAGTCAGCTACCATTTTCGTAGTACACCGCGATGTCCAATGCCTGCAAACTTCCTTCCGTTTCGTAGCTTTCACGTTTCAAGACGAACGTTCGAGATTTTCAGAAAGTTTCAGGTAAACGAAATGAATTTCTCTCTGCAGAAGATTACGTACCGTAATTCAGCGATAATTAAAAGAGCAATTGTAACGTGTTACAAATTCATAGCCGATTGATTTTTATAACGATACACGTTTTCACTTGTGAATAAACTAATTGCATTGTATTTAACATGGTATTTGTATATTGTGTATATCTTCACGAGGATAATATGAAAAATTTCATACTGCGAAAATGAAACGTAAAATCTGACGAAGAAAATAAGATTACGTGGAAATAATTTTTACAGCCAGCGCATAATTTAAATATTAAAGTTGCCTGGCTATTGCCGTAAACATTTTAGTAATCGCAAACATTTGTGACATCGAACGACGAAGTTCATTAAAGACTTCATTGATTCCGAGGTCGTGATACAAAGTAGGATTTAATTCAATTTTAAACGAAATTATAAAGGAAAAGAAGAGACAAAATCGGTAATTTTCTTAACGATTATAGTCCCAGCAACGAATGTAAGCTAAAGTTCGTGACACGGAAAGCGATAGAGGATTCAGAATCGCTGACTTGCTATCTGTGCATGGAATTAATTAACTCTCGTATCGAGGCCGATAAATCATCCGCATTTATAATCGACGTGCCCCACCATTCCTTTAACGATACGACTAATGAACTGCAACTGGCCGATTATTAAACGAACACAGCGTACGTTATCTTGTTCTCTTTCATGGAAAATGTCCGTGTACGAGCCGGCGGCCAGCAGTTTACCAATAAAACGCGATAATTAGCGTGGTTATAAAAGTCGTTGGTAAGTGACGTTGCTGTAATTTCTCCGTGTATTATTCGACTTCGTCTTTGCTTTATCCTCTTTCAAAGCACATCTCGCGGTCCACCTTTGCGTTCTCGTCAACGCCATAATTATTGCCTTGCCCGTAAATTTCTGTCAATTTTTCATGGGAACGTCCGTGGGAAGGTGATTCCTTCGAGGTACATTTTTCCCCTCTATTTTTACCTTTCGATATCAGCCTTGAGTTTTCGTGGAACAGCGGAGCCTCTGCGATTGCTCGTTAATTAAAAAACAGGAACGCGTTGCTTATCTCGTTCGTCGAATCAGAAATATCTGTTTAATATTTCTGTTTAATATACACACCGTTCGAATTGTTCAATTAACACGTCGACTGACAGACGAATTTTCCGTGGTTTGCCCAAGGCGACGACGTGAACTTTTCACTATGCGATGCATATTACGTTGAAATATTATTTGCAGCGAATAAAATGAGTTACAAGATCATGCTTGAAGCATTTTTCGTGGCGTGGGCCACCGGTGACCCACGGCGTTGTACACAATCATTACGATTGTCCTTTTTTTTTCAAACAATCGTACTTTTAACATTTGCTGCGTCGCCGGTCACCGGTCACCCCCATGGCAGTGAACGTGTTAACGAATTGTAAAATACGCGAATACGTTCGCAACGGAGGATTGTCGAGGAATCGGGGTTAATATACACGGCGTACGATGTGAATTCAAATCGGCATTTACTTTTGTAGGTTATGTGCATGGTTTGAGAGTACGACGTAGCCCGAAATTGAGAGAAAACGTTTTACGGTAATTGCTGTCTAGACTGTGGATGTTTCTGCGATTACAGGAAATTTAAGGGCTCGTATAGTATACAAAAATATAGAACATACGCCTGTATTTGTTGGCCGAAACAAATCCCAATTTACATTATATAATCTCGAATAACGAAATATTTCTTCAGTTGTATTTTCATAAACGTAAAAGCCCATAAGATCCATAAAGATAGGCAGTCTGTTTTTATTAAACACATACAAGTTCCCCATTTAAAGACTTTTACAATACAGCTACAGTATCGCGTACGAATTACTCGCGAGCATGGTGCAATTATAGGAAATTTCAGGATGCGAAAATACACAATATCCAAAAGTATTATTATTATTATTTTTTATTTTAGTCCGTGGCTTTCGGCTTTGGACGAACTTCCGGTTTACATCTCTTACATATTGTACATATTGTACTACAAACTATTGCAACTTATGACTACGCATTATTGCCGCTTTGGTCTTCTGCCTCCTTGCTGTGCTACCTTCTTGTCATTCCTCCCCGTCTTGCATTGCCCTCGCCCTTCTCTTCTCTATTATTGCTTCTAATTCCATTAGTCCTTCTCCAGTCTCATTCGGTGTCTTTTCCATGTCTTTTGGTCCTCCCGTTGTCTCGCATTCTTCTATTACACGTCTCAGGTCCTCTTCTTCCCTTTCGCATAGTCTGCACCTTTTTCCTCCCTCCTCTTTCCAGTATTCCCTCGCTTTGGTCCCGTTTCCACACCCGAGTCTGGCTAGAATTTTCCTGTCCTTTCACTGCGTCCTCCCTTCCGAGTACTTTGGTATCTCATCTTTGATTATATTTCTGTAGTATCTGTTATATTTGGATTCCCTCGTTCTTTCCCTCCTCTCTTCCTTCTTTCTTCTATAATTTGGTCTACATATCCAAACGTATATAAAACATAGGAACCAAAGTTGTCGCTGTAATATTATATTTATTAAGGCAGTCAAATTCTTTTATCTTCTCCCACAAAATTCGTAAAACAGCATAAACATGTGCGGTCTAACAAGCAACGAAAATCGAATCCGCGGTGAACGTGTCGATGCATTACATAGCCGTGTTATCGTGAAAAAAAGATATCTGGAATGGTTTTTACGGGCGCCATTGAATCACGCCGCCGCGTTTCCACCGCTATATTTTTCCACTATTTGCTTGGTAAATCTTCGAAAGTATGCGCCGTGCTGAATGTAACGCCCATCTAAGGAACGGGGCTGAACGAGTCACTCCTAGACCTAGATAACCTACAACGGAGCTCCCCCGCGGATTTATCACCGAGTCTCAGCCATTGTTTACGTTTGAGACGGGTCGCGTAAATTCCTGTTTTAAAGTGTCTCGGAAACCACCCATATCCACCGTTTCCGCCCTCGTATCTTTGTTCTTTGGGATAACGCACGCTCACTTTCCTTCTGTACCAGGACCTTCGTGGTAGAACCACGGTGAACGTCACTTTTTGTCTCCCGAAGGATTTTTCCTCCTTTCAACGCAGGATATTTAATTTCTTTGCACCTATGTTACTTAGACAATACTCTTCAGATAGAAGCATTAGATTTAACTAGAATACTATAAACTATTGTAATGCAAGTTACAGTACCACGCCAAAAGAATTTACTTATAATTCTTTCTTTTTTTTATTTGGTAGTTTATTTACAATCAATTCTCCTTGAGAATTTTAAGTAACTGCATTTGGCGTGGTACAGTAACTTGGATTATAGTAATTTCCTTTTCATTTTTCCCTTCACACTTCACTTTTTCCACAGAGCCCTCCGTCCACGTGTTACCCTCGCCCCGAACCAAACCGAAAGTCTTCAATTCTCTATTTTTATTGATTCTTAATTTTTTATCATCAATTTTAATTATTGTTTATTATCAATGTTAAAATATAATCAATTCATCGTGACTTAAAATTGGATTGCCCAATGCAAACCTAACCCAAGCTATTTTATGTAGAATACTCTTTATAACATCCAGTAGGACAACAATTTCTTTCCTAGTCAATTTCTTCAACTGTATTCGTGAAAATACAAAGTGGCGTAAATATGGTAATAAAATTAATTTTTGCAAAAATTCCAGTTTATCTTATATTCAAGACTACTCGCTCTTAAATTTCTTTTTTTTTTATTTGGTCGTCAATTTACAATCAATTCTCCTTGAGAATTTTAAGTAACTCCATTTGGCGTGGTACAGTAACTTGGATTATAATAATTTATATTCTGTTGATTCTAGTTGAATTTAATGCTTCGATCTAAAGGGTATTTTCTTTTTAGTCTGCGGGTCTGATCCGTCGTGTCAAGTAGTTGGCTGACTAATGGGTTGTGTTGGTTGTTGACTCTTGTGTTATATCTGCTTTTCAACTTGTATATTTCTTCTCTGAATCTTGAGGTATCTTCAGGTCGCCGTGGATTGTTTCGTTGGTGACATACCAAGGTGCATTTATTAAGGATCTTAGTGTCTTTGATTGGAATCGTTGAAGGATTTCTATGTTGGAGTTACTCGCAGTTCCCCATAATTCTCAATGAGAATTGATTGTAAATAGTCTACCAAATAAAAAAAAAAGTTATGTAACTTCTGAAGAAGTTTATTTGGTAATGCTGTCTGTTGTCTGATCGAAGTATGTATTAGTAGACGACAAATGATGTTGATAACCTTGGCATGTAAATAAGCATAGCGCTAGTTAATTAAGCTCTATCTGTCATTTAAAACAGGCGAGCGAAATTTCATCCTTGAACTTGCTTCCAATGAATATTTATTTTTACTGGTAAACATTAGATAACTATGTTTTACGTTTTACTTAATGCAGACGAGCAAGGTCTGAATTTTTCACTTCATAATTTTCATTTCTAGCGAAAAGAGTTAACAAACGATGGAATAACGTAGAAGACACATTGATAAGTATCTGAGAATTCTCTCGGATTTATCGAAAGCTTAGAATATTAGAAAAAAGCTTAAACTTCTGGAGAACACCGCAAAGTTATTATATCCAGTTAGTAGCCGATCGAATGACGAAAAATTCTCGTTTAGCAGAAAAATGAAAATCATTTCCCGGGCATCCGGTCGCTCGAAACTCGCGCAACATCGGTCGTTTCGAAGTCGGGGAAAACCTAGTTAAGACTCGCACCGCAAACTGGCCGATCAATATCTCGGTTACACGACTTCATCTCCTCTACATATCGCGAGGTAACAAGAGGACCAGCAAAAAGGCGTATTTACAAAGGACGCCATTCTCCTGATAGCCATGAGCGAGAAAGAAAGGAAGAAGCGTCGTAAAGTGGACGGTGGCCCGAGGCGAGCAATCGCTGGAATAAAATTGCAGCGTCGCGTGTGCACCGAGGGTTGTATCCTCGCGACGCGTTAATCGGGAATCGATGAGCATCCTGCGGACGTTATACGACTAAATTCCTCTGGAAGAGCCGCCTTTTTCAGCTGGCGCAGGATTTTAGCGCCGTGAGCCGCTTATTTATACAAGCTCGGCGAGGATATCGCGAACGAACCATCGTAAGTTGCACACGCCTCCAGATTGGAGAATCCTGCAGGAGTGGCTGACTGGCTGGCTGGCCTCTGCTGCAAGAAAAAATCATCGCGAGTTCGATCGGCCACCTTGAAATCGTATCCCATGCTTATCCACGTCTTTTCTATCTACATAGAGATCGTGCTCGGCGTTTTGATCAGAATACTTGCCATACGCCGCAGGATGTGTCCCTTGACGGAACGATATCGATTTCTGCGATCTAGCGGGATCGCAGGAAGGAAAATGTTAGCGACGAGGACAAACCACGAGCTTCTTCTCAACCGACTGTGTACGTACGGAGAATCTCGAAGACGAAGTAAAAAGGATAATCGTGAACGCTTAAAATAGGCAAAGGTGCATCTATAAAACGTCAGATGGTTAGAAGGTTTGAAAATTGGATACTCGGGTAGAAAAGCGATAAACGGAGAGCGTTACCGAGATTGGAAGCGTTGAATACGCAGAAAGAAGCGCGCAGGTTTCTGCAATGTGTCATAATATACGTAAGCGTGGCGGGTAGTCCATAAACATCCACATTTTATAGGATAATGGCCGATAAGGGAGCATAACTCGCGTCATCCGCGTATCATCGTAAATAATTTATCTGCAGGAATATCGCAGGAATCTAAACAAAATCGCGCGAACACGACGATTTTGCGGGTACTGTGTAACACCGAGGGACGAAGTGAACGTCGAGAATGGCGCTAGACGGTAACGATCTTCGCGAACTTGTTCCAGCAAACTTTCGTACTCGAGCGATTTCGGAAATTGAACGAGGAGCTTCTCTGTAGAAGCCGATCGGAATTCGAACAAGCTCCCAATCGGTAAAAACTCTGATTACGTTAAATGTCGTAGTAACTACTAAATCGCATGATTTATATTCCAAAGCGAGCGACTTTTTATGGTGGCTTCGAGGTAGCTACGGAATTTCTAGCTGAAACTTTGATTAGCTTCTCCCAAACTATGTTCGAGTTTCAGGAAATTAAAATTTAAACGAGGCTGACTTTCACAAAAATATTATCCACCTTCGTGTCTGGCGTAACTCTCCTCCGTTTCGCTGCAAGGAATTTCGAGGGAAAAAGAAACATCGCTCCCTCACGATTACCTATATAAATAACTGTAGAAGATCGACATCTTCTGAGAAAAAAAAAAAACGATCTCATTCGATCTCTTTCTTTCCGCAGACATGAAGCACGAAGAAACAAGAGGCCCTGTGAATGCTGGACGCAGCTGGAGGCCAAAGTCGAAGCTGGAATCGGCCATGTTTGGCCGGAGAGAGCACGATCGAGGGAAGGTAGGGCTCTCGTCGATCCGAGCATCGCGATTCAACGAGCGTCGATGGAAGGGGGAAGCTCGAGCAGGGATGACGGGGGCTAGAACGTCGACTACGTTGGGGTGGGGTGCTTGGAAACCACCCCTGGTGCCTGGAATAATCCCTCGTATAAATTGGATTGTCGGTAGAACGTGGAAACTGAACTCTACTGCAGCCAGAGTGGTCGGAAGAGGCGAGAGAGAGGTTCGTTGCAAATAGAGGAGAAAAGGAAACTCGCGGTGCAACTCCTCCGGACGCACGTACAGCACGCCACCTTCGCTCACACAACTGTGAAAACTCGTTCGCGAACGCACACGTTCGTAGCGGAGAAGGATAGGTACAACGTAGGTTACACGAGGGGGCGGCAATTCATACGCGCGCCCACCTTCACCCTCCGTGATTTTGGCCTGTCTGCCGTCGCAACGATCGCGGGGGTGGAAACGATCGCTGGGATTATGCTCGTCCGCGGTCGAACTCGCGTGCAACGAGGTGCAATTATGCACACGTTATTGTGCCAGCACACTCTCTTATCGAGCTAATGTCACCGCGCTCAAACTCGTTCCCCGCCATTCACTATATCAGACAGGGGTGGCGCGGGGCACGTTTACTCGCCATGTCGTCAGATTTCGTGTACTCTACCTTCTGGTAAAACGAGCTAAACCAAGGATCTTCTATTTTGTGCTCCGGTGAATTTGATCTGTGCGATACGATGAAACGACAATAACCAAGTGACGTTACGATACATAACGGGAGGACATGTATTTTTGTAAAATTATAATTTAACCGTATCAGGTTCCGTGCACCTTGTTTTAGCACTAGAGAAACGTGCTACCTTAAGAATATTTTATATCGTGCACCCGTGTACCTGATTTCTGTGATACGATCGAACAATAATACTTAAATGGTACTACGATATGTATAACGAAGATGTACACGAACAACAACAATTCGCAAAGTTGGTGGATTTCTTAAGTGAGGCACTCAGTGAATTGCATGAGATGACTGTAACAAGAAACGGTTGAGAAGATGGAGCAAAGTGGTTGAAAAATATGTAATTGGAGCTGTGTAAGTTGATGGTACAGCGGGTGGAAAGTTGGAGCAGCGAAAATGGAACTCATCGCTGAAATGGAAGGGATTAATCTGCAAAGATGATCTCCCGAAACAGATATCCGACGTACAATTGGGATGGTTCCGGGCTGTGACCGCTACATCTTGTTACCGCGAGGTAAACGAGCGATACGTGACGATCACAGGGGGAACGCTCCGACAAATAGCCAGGGCTGGTTGTTTACAAGGTAACTTTATGCTTCTTTGCGTGGATATTAGAACGGTCACGGTGAGGCTAATACGAGGCCTTGGCGGGGTGCTCCGAGTGTTCGCTTATTTTCCCTCTAACAGAAGATTAGAAGACAAAAGCATAGGTGCCCTTTCTTATTTGATATTTTCTTATTTCTCTTGGGAAAGGTACGACTATTGCCTCGATTAGACGGAACGCCTATCGATCCAGTCGCTCTTTTTATTAGGAATTTCGAGATTGGACGTTGATCAAGGCAGAATATGCGATTGTTTAGGTACCTTTTTATCGATATTAGTATCGTGTTTTTGTTTCCAGTTGTACGATTTGGTCTTTGAGTTGTTCGTGACACGCTACCATTAATAGATAGGAAACTTTTATCCTCTCGTTCTAAGCAAATAATGTTCACTTGATTATATAAGTAGCGTTCTGTAAAAATATTGGTATCGTGCATTTGTTACTAGTTATACGATCTCATCTTTGACTTATGAAATCACGTATACAACATCGCACATTGCTATTAGTAAATGAAGAGCTTCTCTATCTTCGCGTTTCGGAGCTTAATCTTTTTTCAAATTTCTTCTCCACTTTAGCCAAGTTGTTAGCCAGTGGAACTTAACTCGCTAGTCCCGTCACGATCGCTGCGAACGTAAAACATCTGGCCGCCCCGTCCGGCCGCGTAACATCCGAAAATAGCGCCGTGAATCTAATAAGCCTCGTGGCGAGGTCCCGCGGACGCCTCCGCGTTTCGAATCTCCGCAGAAACTTTGATTACGCTCCAGGAATCTCTACCGTGCTCGCCCTAACCGCCATAAATTTGTCGGAAGACCTGACCCGAACCTACAAGGAATGGCTCTTTGTTTCCTTTGCATCGATCGAATTACGCTTCGAGCTTAGGTTCCAGGTCGTCGGAGACTAGGTACCGAGGTAGATCCACTTTGTAGCAGCGGTGTCCATACCAGCGGCGCGACAAAAAGGCCACACCTTCGAAAGCAAGGGTTCCTCTTTGAGCCCACGTAGTCGCACGCGCGTCTGGCGCGCCTTCCCTCCGCCTTCAATATGCTGCCTCCGCAGCTACTACGCTCGTTGTTTATTCACGAGAAAACGCGTTCCTCCCCTTCACGATCTCCACCACCGTGTTCCACTCACTTTCCCACGTTGTCCCATAATGTCACCGGAGACTCCTTTCCCTTCTTATTTCTGCACCAATACCGAACGATACCGGGGTCTGCAGAGAGGAATATAGCTTCGTCGAACCCCGTCGACTTTTATAAAATATAAGCAATTTCATACTTTCAGCTCTCGAGGCTCGACTTGGGACCGTGTCGTCTTTACGACGAGCCACCTCGGATTTTGTCAGGTCTTCCTCTCGTTTTCGCTACCCCTCGCCATCACGAAGATCGGTCGGTCTTCGTCGCACGTGCACGCGAAGAGCAGTGTCGGATGGTTTGAACAAGTAGCCTCTTTATGCAGCGCAGTTTATTAGCCCCGAGATGGGCCAACCATATAGGAGCCAGGGAGCCTCGTTGCGGCACGTTAGTTATTATCCACCAGCGCCGTTTAATTATTCGTATCGCCATTGCGCTCCTACTATCGTAAAAATGTCCACGCGGCATTACCGTTTCTTATAATTTTCATTGCATTCTGCGCCGGACCCGACGGACCTCGCTTTCTCGACCACGTCGTACCGCCACGCTGCCACTGTCCGGTTTCGTCCAAAGGCTAAGGTGTAGAGCATTCATTTTCCTGCAATTGTTACTTCACGGTGGTACCGCAGGTTCTGGAAAGTTTATGCGGCGGAGATGACGTTATTCGTCCGAATGAAATCAATGTGCTTCGGTTTGTATTTTCGAAGCGGTTTTATGCAACGAGGTCAAGTCGATTGTCAATATCCAAACGAGATACATAATTAAGAGTAATTTGGATCTTGAAGCGTAAGTTTCGAGTAATATATTCGGAAATATACAGCAGCTACGGAAAGTATCTTTTATGAGCACTTAATCATTTTCGTAACATCGAATTTGCGTAGCTATATACCGTTGAATGACATGGAATTTAACATACTTGGACTTAACTAATTGTACGTAACTGCTACAATGTACATAGCGATGTGCAAATGCATTTTGTAGCCACTTTATTTTATAAGATATATGTACAGTATACGTATGATAATACACAGCAGAATATCGTTTACATGAATTTGCCGGAGGACGAATATTTTAAAGAAGTTACAAAGCGAGTTTTAACAAACAGTCTAATCGGAGTCCGCTGTTGGACACCGTTTATGTAAGCGAATTGAACAGACAGAAACTCGTCTACTCGTGTACCACCTCAAATTTCGTTCAAACAAATCAACCTCGTAGAAACGTGGTTCTACTGCACAATAATACACTCGGTCGCATTGACCGTTCACTGTCCGACATCCAAAAGAAGAAAGAGGAAGGTGTCGGACATTGCGTTGTAACGAACAAACATGAGATTGCGTGGTAGATTTACAACCACAAACGTCGCGATTACATAATGCAAGGTTTACGTTCGCTCGTAAACAGAACTTACAAGAATCTATATTCAGCCAATTCACTCTATGCAAGTCGCAACACCGTCGTTAACGACAATCAAGATGTACGTACACGTAGTCTCTTTTAATAACGCGTCAGGGTTAATCGATCATTTCTTGGTAAACGAGCGAACCTCGTTTCTCTGGCGGTTAACCAAAGCCATCGAATTTCTTCGCTCCGTTAGACGAAGCAAAATCGACTTCGTTCGCCATGCTTATCGACGTCGTACCACGAAATCGCCTAGGACAATGATTTACGAGTCGCACGCGCGATTCGTGACTCGCGCGTGCACGTGGTGCAGATAAACGCGACGAAGCCACCGGCGTTAATGTTCCATTCCCAGTCCCCCCGCCCTGACGAACCTCGCCTCCTCCTTTTCTCTTTCTTTCGCTATCTTTATGCAGATGACGACTGGTGCAGTTAATTTGCGCTGCAGGCCACGGATGGTCTCGTTCATTCTAATTTACCCTGAACGTCCATGATTGCGAGTTCGCCGGCAGACGATCTTCTTCCCCGCTGCTGCACCTGCATTCACGCCCACGCAGAACACAGCAACGTATCGCGACGCGTTTCTTCGCAACGACGTTACGGATACACTGCAGGAACTTCGCAAGCTCCGTCATTGTTCGGCCGTTTTTCATCATCGACCTCGCAGAGAGAATTCCTTCGTTCGATTATTTTTATTCGAGGAATGCTCCACGTTCCTTGGAATAACAAAGTGTATAGGATAGATAAAATATGCGGAGAGAACGTGGAGTATCGCACTCGTACAACTTCTATTTGGTTTATGAGTGCACAGGTAGAATTTGGAATTTTGTTTCCTCGGTAATTTTCGTGCGCAGAGAGATGTGGATGTCGCTTGCGCCACGTTCGGGTATATAGTGTACGTATATAAGAAGCTTATTATTTTGTGTCTTGGTATTTGTATAAGATATTTCATATTGTATGGATCAGCGGTGGTCCCCAAAATGGCTGCAGTAGGTCGAATATTCAGATAGAAATATATACGAGGGATCTTAATATTCTTCCGCTGTATATTTCTTAAATGGTACAGCGACGCAACGTCCCGTTCACCTTTCGATATGCAATCTGTTTCAGACGCAGAAGGTTCCTCCGGCTGCACGATGAAACGCCCTGCGTCCTGCGGAAATACGACAACCGAATTTCGTCGACGGAGCTCTTGACACTCGGAGGCTGCCAGCGTTATATCTGGCAGCGTTGTTTCGGGGAGAGAGTCGAGTGTGCTCGCTTAATTTCCCGTGCAGGTTCCAAAGAATTGCCGCCTTATTTCCAGACCAGCCGTTTCGCCGCACCTGCACCCGCGTTCGTAAGAGAAAAAACCATGGACGAGTGGGCGAACGTTCGATAAAGGGGAAGTTGAGAGGGAAACGACAGAATCGCAACGAACAAAGGTCGATTCTCCTGGAAAGTGTAGGTGGAGTCGAGTAGATTATCTCGGCAGACAGCGAAATGGTGAAGTTCTCGGCCGACGGGTACGCGTCGGAGGGCAAAAGACGGGGCAAGAGAAAGCAGACTGTCTTTGGCAGAGGGAGAGACGGAAAGAAAAAGGAGACAATCCAACAGGAAACAAGGAGAGAAAGAAATGGAGAGAAAGGTTTAGGCCTTTCCTCCGAACACTGCAGACACAGCTGTGCGAAAACTGCAATGACACGCCCCCTCGCCCCTATCTCTCCCCTGTGCCCTCATCTCTTTCGTCTTCCACCCTCGAGACGTCGATGGTCAGGGATAGGTTCTCCTGGAGCTCGACAAGCTCTGGCTAGCGAGCCAGGGTCGATTCGAACCACCGCCGAGTGTTTCGTTGCGTGGTGGGGGACCGACGTACGTGTACATACCTCTACACCGACACATAGCTAAATATATACAAAGAAACCTGATGGAAGATCACAGAGGATCATATTTTCCTTGATTTCCTAATTTTAATGTCATTTTATAACTGACCAGGGGAATTTTAATATGACGCACTTGAAGATGAAAATTTGTTGATTTTGTAATTTTAACGTCACTTTGTAATTGACCGGGAGAATTTTAATGATACGTTTGAAGATGAAGATAGGAAACTGGCTACGTAAGAGAGGTTGGTATCGTGATAATACTCTTACCGATCAGAATCTGTGGATATCTAATAAACCGTAGATACATAAATGTCATAAAATCTTTGAAATTCGCGCTCAACCTCCACGGCTTAAAGCCACCGTTCTTCCCATCTATCAAAAGCCGTCGTATGTTCTAACAAAAACAAGTAACAAATTCGCGATATGCTTTAAACTGCATTCTTCATACGTCCATTACCCGTATGGCAACTTTCTGGCAACGTCGATGTTGCCCCCAACGGTGTATTCCTCTTCGTCGGGCTGCTGGTCCGGTCCCGAACGTCTACGACCCATACAGTTTCACACGAACGCGCAGCACCTCTCATCGGTGATGCTACATCTCCGTGGTGACGGCGGATGCTGGAGAATGGCGGTGGTGGTGGTCGGTCGAACGCGGTGGTGCTTCACCCCTCCGGCAGGCACTGGCTGCTCCGCAGCATCACGCACAGATCGATACGCGGCCGTTGGCTTCACCTATTCTGCCAGACTCTCCCCGGTGCGAGCGTTCCCTCTGGCTACCACCAGCGGAGGGTTTCGATGCCGGCGATTCGTGTAATCGCGCCTCTTCCATCGATTGCGACCACCGCTCTCCGCACAGACGATCGTTTCGAGAGGCCAGCTGCTGCGCGAGAAAATTACGCCCCGAGAATTTCGCGCGGAAACTCCAGCCGATCGCTTGCTTGGCCGATGCTGCCAAGCTGCTCCATCAACGTGCATTCTCTCCGGGCAATTTCTACTTTTCTTCGGCTCTTGGCGTTCGTTATTGCACCGTTTGAGTATGAATTTGGCTGAGTCTCAACTTTGACTTCGAAAAACGAATTGGGCGACTATTTGCTGAATCGGAGAGGCTGTGGCATCACATTTTCCAGTAACTTTAAGCGACAGATATCAACTCAAAATCGGTTAGAATTAAGTCATCTAATATATAGTTTAATATATAAATTTATAGTTAATTAATATTCGTGGTAATAGAGCTTTCGAGACCGAATTTGCCTGGGTATCGAGCTTAATTTCGAAAAATGAATTGGGAAGCTATTTGCTGAGACGTTCTTTTTTTTATTTAATACTTTACATTCACAATTCGTCCAATTTGGACATTTGGTAGAATTTTTTAGCTGTTTGATTATCACGTGGGTGGTTATATTCTTTGTGAAGAGAGAAATTGGCGAAACTTTCGAATATATCGGACAGTGAATTTTCCTTGACATTTTTCTTTTTTAATTCTTTACATTTACAATTTGTCCAATTTGGACATTCGGTAGAATTTTTTAGCTGTTTGATTATCACGTGGGTGGCTACCATCTTCGTGTTTGTTAAGTCATATCCTTTCGCTGAGACGTAAATCGAAAAGGCTGAAATAAGGAGACTTAACTTTTTCGTAATCTTAGTGAAGCGATAGATGGGAAATCAATGTCGGTAAAAATAAAGCGACGATAATAAATGATAAATTCGTAGTCGATTAATATTCGTAGTAATAAATTTTCGCGCCTTTGAACATAAGATTTTTCGATTTGCTGCAGACTAGCGCGGACCCTACGATCGCACAGATGATAAATGGATCGAGCGTGCATTTGTCCGTCAAACGAGAAGTCCGATTTTAGCTTGCAAATGGAGCAAGATCGTCGATGAAGGATTGATTTACCGTTTTGGAGTAACTGTGTCATCAATGACGTCAGAAGAGACTCTTTCGTTACTTCGCTGTTACAACTTTGTTTTCAAAACACAGCAATACAGCAGCTTACTGATAGATGAATCATTCGCAGTTAACAACCTCGGAGCAATAAAATCTCTACCAACCATCTTGTTTATGATTTCATCTTAAAAATCTCTTTCCACTCCATCTCCATTACCATACCATAAGAACTCGAACAGATGCCGCATCACATGTCGAGCTCTCCATCAGTGACGCAAAGTCGTACAAGTGTCTACTTCCGTGAACGACACAAAAGAAAAGAAAAGAAAAGAAATGTTTTACTACATTCTTATCCATTTTGCTCAAATAAATACTTGTGAATGACGGAGGAAACGAAATTATTTTTCTAGATTGCTGTCAGCCAGCACATTTTGTCCCGAAGCCTTTAAAAATACAATAAAACGGCGAATGAAAGATTTGGGAAATTATGGAAATTAACTTGCGCTTAAAATGCTCGTTATTTGAAACATAGTTAATAACAATTAACCCTGCAGCGGTTGTTGAATTTTTACTTATCCAACTTTTATCTACGTAACAACGTTTAACTTTAACTTAATTTTTCGAAATGTTCTGATAGAAACTTGAATGAATAAAATAAGCGAATCCTCCCGCTTCCTTGTCATAGTTGTGACGCTAAAAAGCAGGACTCGGTGATGTAAATTGAGCGAAATAAATAAAAAAGGAAATGTTGCGTTAGCACGAAACTGGCATAACAGTTTTATTAACGATAGAAAACTGGATGTAGACAGATCTAAAGGACGAATCAGGCTAAAGATACGAACGGATAACTTCATTGTTACCGGCACGATCCATATCGCTGCTCCATTGTGTTTAAATCATCGCAAATGCAACACACGCTTCGATTTGCTAATTACCACGATATGCAGTTACACGTCGTTAAATAAACTCGTCGAGTGTTCACGGCGAGAATAATTAAGTAGTACAGTCAGGCTTAGAGATCGGCACGCATTAATATCGCAATTGCGAAGAAAGGGAGGAAGCACTGGTTTAATTAAGACTCGTGTTATGCATATCGGTTGCAACAGCCCGTCTCGCGATTATTTTGCCTCCAGCAAAAAGACAATTCTCTCTATCGAACCGGTGATTCGTGACTGCTTATCTAACCAGTGCAGTGGCCACCAGGAAGTGCAACTCCATTTACAAGTCACCGACGTTATCTGTTCCACCAAAAACTGCTGAGTGTCTTCGTTAAGCGCGGTTCACTCGCCGCAGATAAGCTATCGATTTTTTACGACGCGCACTTCTTCGTACGATCTGCTATCGAATCGACTGAAAACGTTTCGCATCGTAATGTGTCTACGTTCGAACGAAAGAGTCCATTTCATAAGCAACTTCTCGTGAATCGTTAAACGTAAAGTAACGTTTTCTAACAGTTACTGACACTCCCCGTACGATATTTCAAATACATGTTATAAAGGCAGTCTTTAAAAACTTTAATCAAAATTCTTTGCGTCTTCGTCCCCTTTTCGTTTCGACGAATAAAAGGATTTTTAATTTTGCAAGGGGATGTTTCAGATTAAATTGAAATTAACAATTATGCATGTCAGTAACGATTTCGTAGTTTAGTATTTTTTAATATTACGTTAAATCTGATAGATTCCTCGTACATCTACTTGTTACGTTTTATCATCATCAGCCGTCGACTGAACCGGCGAGTTCTTAAAGTTCGTCAGGCCGCGGGACCATTAAAAAGACATGAAGAAACTTTACAGACAGCCAGGTAGTCTAGGAAGAAGGGAGAAAAGTTTCGTTAAACCCACCCTCTTTGAAGGGTATTTTCCTTACCAAGCGGGACCAAAGAGACCATACACACGGTCGGACTAAATAAAAATGAATGGCGAGCCGCTCGTTGCGACGTTAAGGACACTCGTCCGAGCGTTTATACATTTGTCCGACATCGGCGTTAAAAGCATTCCATGATAAATCATATCCTTCGAGGAATTTAACGAATCTCGACGATGAAAAATTACTATTAAAGCATCGAAGACAAACGCTCGCAAAGTTCTTTTTATTATGGTCAGACATTCGTCGAAAACATTCGTATTTGTTGCAAAAGTTTATCAGGATATTTCTTTAAATCATCGCATTCTGTTACAAAACAGGACGTAGTCTGTCACTAAACGGACTTAAACTAGGCTCATGTAAAACCTAGATAATGATCGGCCACGTAGATTTTCCAGTTTTCTTGCCTCCCTATCGCTAAACCTTCATCGATGAACAACGCATGACTCGATTACTGGAAAACTGGCGAATCCAGCTGATAAATCAACGGTAAACAAATCACGCAAGTCTCTTTACCTTCAATTGTATTTCCACATGCGACATTGTAATGTGTTATTTTTATAGTTGGCGACGTGTCTCGTGGACGATTCAGCACCTCGTTTTCCCAGCCGTGCATAATGGATTTGCATTGTTTCGATAACGAAATGGGTAAAAAGGAAGAACAGTTATGCAAACTAAGAAGTTTCTGATTATAATAATTGACTATTGGTTGCTGCAATAACAAATTATCAGTTACTTCGCGGTAAACGCATATCGCTGTCGCGCCACGAGTCGCGCAAACTTTCGTCGGGATCGCGTGTTTAAAAAGAGCAAATATGTTGAAATTTCGAGGTCTATCGGCAGCTGGTGCACGCGAGACGCATTCTGACGGATGCTTCGTTCGTCGATTTCCTCGATGGAGATCCAGTCGTTCGATTTAGATGAATATGTCTATTAATAATAAAAGTTTCGAAGGACAGGGGGACAACTTCTGTGAGTGGAATATAATCCTGCAGAAGGGAAGATATTCTAGGAACTCACGAGCAATGCTTTTTATTTTTGTTGTGGTACACGGATGCAGGAAAATATTCGAAGGTCTGTAAACATCTTTCGTAGACATATCATGCGCGTTATAGAGAAACAAATATAATTTGATAATCGAGTCTCGGTAGAATTTCAGTAGAAGAAACAACGCTAATGAAAGTTTAGAGTGTCTGACACAACATGTACGGTAAGGACATAAAAGTTTTCTATGATACGTATATTTAGTTCGACCTCGCAGTTAAAAAATGGGACATAGTTTAGAAAAAAATGGAGGCCTGTGCATATTCATTTCGATATTTTCTAGATAAAAGTTTTTGCTATGCCACTATATAATTACATACTCGTCAACAGGCTTATTACATTCGACCTTGAAAATGTATCACGCAGCTATATAGGGGCACTTACTCAACGTTGTACGATTGAACGTACGTATTTCTTTCTTCTTCTTTCGCGTTCGAGATGGTTGAAATTTAAACTCGTACCTCGTATTCCTGGGATACGAAAACGATCGGGGTTAACGTCTCTCGATCAACGCGAGAAAAAGGAAGAACAAAGGGAGAAGGAAAAATCGCGTAATCCTTTAGACGTAATCGAAAGCAAAGGTAAAACGCGTTAATTTACCAAGGCAATTCATTAAAGTACGCGAGCGGCCTCGTAAATAGCTGACTGTTGGTCTTCTTTTTACGGGCCAGGTTCTTGTTGCACACGTTAAGCAGGATCGTGGACGATTATACTTTCAGATACAGTGTCGTTCGACTTTGTATTTTTCACACGTACCAGCGTTGTTTTCTTATCACGGAGCCGGAGTGGCTCGTAAGTCGTGCACAAAATCGCTTCGTGGAACTCGTCTCTCACACCCTGTCTGCTCGCCATTGTTTCTGCAACCCTCCAGACGCGACTCGAACCGTCGACTTCCGTAAGAAGATGCTGATAGGGCCAGCAATCGAGCCAGCTTCCGTATCGTTTCTCGAGATCACATAATTTTTTACTTCTTCCGCGTTTTCCTTTTCAAGCTTGGAAGCTTTATTTGTCGTTATTAGAATCGGAACGTCTACTTTTCAAACAGGAATACAATGACAGAGTCACCATCTCGTTATTATAGCAATATTAATTATTGCATAGCAATTTCTGTGTCTTCGAGTATTAGATGAAGTACCCAAAATTTGTTAGAGTCTTTCGATGAGTATAACGTGTGAGCGCGCCAATAAGCCTGACGATATTACTCATAATTATTGGAACAACAAACATTTTATTTCGTATCATTTATTAAAAGTTACGTAAGAATTTCTTGCTACTTTTAACACGAACGATCCTTTACTGGAACGGTGAACATTGATCGTATCGTTGGTTAGAAATTGCACGTGTCTTAAATGCAAATTATTCAAGAAATATGAATCGAGTATCGATGCCGTTCGAATATGTAATTATGAGTGGAAATATAAGTATATTGAGACGAAATGACGAGCGGTTACAGCACGACGGAAAATGTTGTACAACACGACGTTATATAAGATGAAGTTGAAGTGCAGTTTCATGGTTAATCCGAAGCGAAGATCCGCGCTATCGATCGTATTTCGAAGTTGTTACCGAACGTATATGTACAGGTATTTAGGTTTCCTGTAGTTAAACTTCATAACTGTGAATAACATTATAATTTATACAATAAAAGTGCGAAGCATCCTCGAAAGAAATTCATACAAAACCGGAGGCGTATTCTCTCGACATTCTTCCTTTTTTTTTTTATTAAATTTGAGATATTCCGTTCGATCTGTGCCGTGGCATCGATCGATCGAACATTGATACGCTTAACGGGACCCGAAACGTGTCGCTCTAACGAGATAAAACAAGGAACGAAGGCAAGAACCACTACAAATTGCTTTTTCTCATTAGGGCAAATAAACGAAGAGAGTAACGAATGGTTTTCATTCACGAGAATCGGAGGATGGCTCGATAAGTGGACGGCCGGTTTGATCCGCTTGAAAACAGGTTCAAGTAAAAAGGAAACATTACTCGCGTAATTGACGGCGCTCTCTGGACACCGAGAAAAGGGCACACGCTCCAAGAGAAGGAAAAAAGAAAGGAGAAGGAACTAGTGAAAAGAGTCCGACTTAATTCGTGGACAGATAAGAGCGGCGATTCGGCTCTGAAATCGCTGCCACTCTAACCGACCAACCGATCTTCCGATTCATAATGATCGTTAATAATAGAGAGCATCGTGTATAAATTTCACGTGGCGGAAACAACGTTACTACGTTCGAGTATTACGAGAAGCCAATTTTATTCCGATCTTTGAACCTTCTTTCCGATAGGCCACACGGTCTCGCGTTTAATTATGCAGAGTCGATCGAACTCGATGTTACTTCGAAAGAACGCGCGGAACGTTCGTCCGATTTTCGGTGGAACAAAATCGACGAATCGCGCGAAAGATCGGACGTAAGAATCGAGAGGCAAGCAAGTGTCGCGAGTTTAATCCATTCGAGAAAAACGCTGTCTTATGTTTTACGGAAATGGCGAAGCATTTCGCCGAATGATAAAGATCGTCGCTTTCCTTTCCAGTGGTTTCTGTTAAAATTGTTTAGCTGTTTCCGAATTACGTGTGCGCCATGGTACGACGATGGGTACACAACTTATATTTCCCGATGATATAACGTTAGAAATGACGTAATCAACTTCTACGTTGGAGTTACCAGTTCACTACCTGAAGCTCAGAGCCTGAAGATACACCGACTTTCCAAACCATTCATTTCTGCTACGTTTAACACCTTGAGTTACTTCTATGGACTAAACATTTCTTGCAATGGAAGACAACGCGGGAAAAGTATGGCAGACCGATTTTTGTCCATTTTCTGACTTCTATGTCATTCGGTGGCGAAACACAAGTACATTAGCACGAACTAGACGAAAAAGGGAACAAATACGAAGCTTTTGAAACAGGTGATAGGTTCAGGATGTTTTTTAAAGGACGGATAACGTTACGTTTAGTATCGTGTTAGCCTAACTGGATCAACGATAATCTGCATAGGCGACGTTATCAACGTTTCTTAAATACTCGAAACGCGTATTTAACCCCTGAATCAAATGGCAACATAGTACTTTGCATCTAAAAGTTGCCGTTTCGTAGAACACAGAAAATATGACTTATGGCGTTTTTCACCTGCGATGTTCGACTATGGCCAGGTCCAGGTTGGGGCAAAGGAATCAGCATGGACAAAGACAGAAAGAAGTGGGTTGGCAAAAGCGAGCGACGAACACGAAATCGGCGCAAACAGAAGAAATCGAGGGAAGCGTGGTCGACACACAATTTCCGATCGCGAAGACAGAAACGACGGGGACCATGGACGCAACAGATGGGGAACGTGGGCGGCATCGCGGGTCCCGGAGTAAATAAACGAATTAGTAAATAACGAATTTTATCCGACGGCATTGGCCAGGAATCCGATAAGCTGGCAGCGCACCGGTGCGCTGTGCGACCGTCACACGGAGTAGGGGATCGCGCGTATAAAAAGTGCGCGTTATGCGTACCTGTCCGTCCAATGGGGTGGCTTCGCGAACCGGAAAGGGGGAACCAGCCTGGAGGATTATCGAACGACCGTGCAGCGGAGAACCGTGGAGGTACGAAAAGGTAAGAGAAAAAAGAAGACGAAGAAAAAAGGGGGAAAGCAAGAGGAAGGAGTATAGAGAGAGAGAGGGAAAAAGAGAGAAAGGAGAGAGAAAGAAAAACGGCAGGAATCGAGGCATGGTTCCTTATGGAGAACGGGTTCGAGCGTCGGCTCGACGTACTGGGAAAACGAAGAAAACGAGCCAGTTCGACCGACTATCCGCGCGAGCAACCAACGAGAGGGGAAAGGGGATGAAAAGTGCGCGAGAACGCAAGCAACCGAGCCAACGACTCTCGCCGAAGCCTGATAACTTTAGAACCCTCTCGAGTCTTTATTGATACTTGGCCGTTTCCACTTGTCCCATATACATACCGGTGTGCGCCCCACGGATCCAGGCCTCGAAACGCGCCACGGAATGCCGGGATTACGTGAAACGCGTCGAGTCCTTGGCGAGTTCTTCTTCTCTCCTAGCCTCGCGATAAACATAGTCTTTGTTTTATCCGGGGGGCAAAGTTATCGGAGACGGCTTCGATATTTTAGCGACCATTGTGCTACGACCGCGACCAGTTGTTTCGATAGATATTCCAGATTGACAGGGTTTTCACGCGTATATCTGCCGTTTGCATAAAAGGCTAGGCATTTGGAAAGCGAAGGTTATTCCACCGACGAAAAGCAATTTTTAACCCCTTCGCATTTGCAGGCGGAATGTCCTTAATTTTGTTCGCGCGACGCTTCGTACCTGCTTAATTGATCGCTCAATTAATCGTAACAGGAGGACTAAACGAAAGATAGCGTAACGAATTTAACATCGTTGCACGCGCACAGCTGCTTCGTATTTGTCACTGAATATTGAACGATAACGACACACGAGGATAAGTTCTTCAAAGGGAGGACATTACGTCACTAGATATAATACGCGTAAGTGGTGGAAGAAAAGGATTAAAAATAGGGAGGATTAGAAGGGAGAGTTCAATGTACCTGGCGACGCGAACCGCCGACCTAATTTCCTTCGCGGTACGGTAGGACCCGCAAAAACTCTGCTTTACGATTATTACGCGTTCCAGCGTCGGATCTCGATATAAATAGACGTTCGTTGCACATGCTCGAGAGAGCGCCGCTCTAAATCACGCTCTTCCGCGTCACGCGGCTAACCTCGACTCGCGTGCCTCGTTATCGTAATTCAACAACCCCCTTGCAACGAACCCCGGATTGTCTCCGAGCGAACGTTTATGGACGAGCTTGCAGCTCTTTTTGCAACGATCGGCTGGAAAATAAAAAATCAAACGATTTGCTGTAATTCCGTGGAGAACGAGCTCTTCGACAATTTTCGAGACTTTGAATTTTCGTGAAGCTGGTCAGGGGGCTGGCGAAATCAATTCCGAACCGAAGCTGAACGGTCGTCTTGTTTTAAGAAGTGGAAAAATGGTTTTCAGTGTCGATTATCGAATTTTTTATTGTAATTTGCAACTTGGAAAAAGAAAGCGGCAGTTCTTGTTCGACGAACTACGAGGAAATGGGAATTATACGAACACAGCTATTTTTTATATATCGCGCACGATAAAAGATCGTAATTCGAGTCTCACGGTGATAAATATACTCGACATAAGAATGCAACGACGTAATTCACGTAATTATCGTTTCCATTTCGTTCTTCCACCTGCAACAATCTGATACCAACTCTACACTCAACACTATATTTAATTAATTTAACATATTATTTAACGCGTTCGATTAAATCACGCGTGTTTGCACAATGTAACGCGCCAGTCTCTTTCGTTCACATCGATCGCAATGTAATTTTTACTTTGCTTCAAGACGTACTTGACCGAAAAGACTGGAATTCGTTCCTCTGGCATTTCCATGGATTCGCAGCGAGCCATGGGGACATGTATATACCTGTCTACGAACACCCTGGGGACCGGTACCTCCTGTCTTCATAAGACTGGCAAAGTTACGCCAACGTTTGCTTACCCTCGTGGCGAAGCGCTGTGATACGTTATCCCTTGGAACGACACGTGTTCCCCTTGCGATTCTATCGCGACGCCAACAGGATGCATTCGATCCCGTTCTCTTTGCAAATTGTGTACGGCGAAATTCAGGCGTCAACTATAAGCTTCGTTGATGTTCCGATACCGGCGACGAGAGAATATTCTTCGTATAATCGCACAAGGCGTTAGAAGGCCAATTTTCAAGAGCGCAGTTTACTTCGTTAAAAAGAAGGAACCAAGTAGCGTGGCGTGGACGAGCAGGTAAAAGGCAGAAAGGGGGCACGTTATTAAAGTCGTCGCACGTTCTTTCGACGTTAGACGGCAGGTAGTAGATGCGCCTCGTTAGACGACCAATCTGCGTAGCGAATGCAAGTGGCATCGTGCCAACGAACACCGTCTGGCAGCGGCCACGTGCGACCGTTTCGTGGATCTATCGAGCTGACACTTAATATGATCGATCGGATCGTCGGAGTTACGACTCGTTGCGAAAGATTTATACAAAATTTACCGCCTTTTCCTTCCACTCTCTATCGCTGCCTCCTCTAAACAAATGTGAAATATGACAAATATAAATGTACGTACAATGAATAATAGCGATATAACGTAGTATCTTGGATGAGGGGCCTGGGGCTGTCGTGTGAATTATAAACGAGCATTGCTGGGCTGAGACAAAAGACAAGGGGTTGCTAGGGGGCGAAGAATTAACAACAGTGCGAGTTGAGGTGTCAAAGACTGCGGATTGCGTTGATGAGAGTCGTCGATTATTATACGTTTGCTGCGGTTAGTTCACGTTTAACGAACATAATTCTCTGCTCAATTAGCACCTGTTCAATCTACCTATCACGATACCGCAATGATATTAGTAAATTTACAAGCTACAGGTTTGCAATTTTACCAGGTAGCTCCGAAGACAATGTTCCTCGTTCTGAGACGCTTTGCCACACGATGCAGAAATATTTGCAAAGTGTCGTCGCGAATAAACACGTGGCGTCTCTATCGATAAAACCTAATCTCGTAGAAATACCGATACAACGCAGGGAGACTCGGTCCCCATAATCCGTCGAGGTGCTCTGATCCCGAGGATGGCGACGATGGAACGCGTGTCCTGTGATTCGGCGGCGAAAATCGAGGATTCGCATGAAATATTCGGCGGTCAGGTGGGCGCTTCGAAATTTCCAAGAGGCTGCACGCGCCCAAGAGGCTCGCGCGTATCAACCCCGTCGTTCCGACAGATTTCAGTTGCGAGCATCGAGTCGGTAATTTTATAACGTCGTAAACAAGACGCGCTCGTATCGAGTTACGTGTCAACTATCCTGCCCATCTCCTTTCTCTTTCTCTCTGTTCCCTCTGCCGATCTATTCTTACGTCCGTTACGCGCGAATCCTCCATACCCGAACGATTCTTACGCCGATTTTCGCGAACAAATCGACCGGGTTTATCGCACCCCTCGAACGTTTTATTCCATCTGCGATTCGACGGTTCGACGGGCCGCGGATTTCCAAGTTTGTCCGCCTTTTAGGTAATTTACAGACTGTTAATTTTGTATTTTAAGGGAGAGACGCGAGGCTCGCGCGATATGCCTTGAATCGAATAGAGCGCGCATAGTATTTATTTATGCAAATCTGTACGAACCTAAGGAAAAATTTGTTTCATCTACGCGCTAAGTAGATGTACAGCTACTGTAATATCGTGGATGAGGGTGGATGAGGGTGTCGTGTGAATTATAAACGAGCGGTTTATGTAGCGAGGCTAGGACAAAAGACAAAGGGTTGCCAGGGGACGAAGAACGAATTAACAACAGTGCGAGTTGAGACGTCAAAGAGCGCGGATTGCGTTGATGAGAGCCGAGTCGTTGATTAATTACTTAGTTGCGCTGATTATTACACGTTTGCTGCGATTAGTTCACGTTTAACGAACATTCTTCGTACAATTAACACCTGTTCAATCTACTTATCGTTAACACGTTGACTGCCAGACGAATTTTCCATGGTTTGCCGACGTGAACTTTTCATTGTGCGATGCATATTTCGTTGAGATATTATTCGCAGCAAATAAAATCATGCTTGAAGCATTTTTCGCGGCGTGGGCCACCGGTGGCCCTTTTTCAAACAACCGTACTTTTAATATTTGCTGCCGGTCACCGGTCACCCCAATAGCAGTCAACGTATCAATAAACTAACTATAGTAGTCACGATGCTACACTACTATATTTTATTTTCTCTATTTTTATTGTCGCACGCCCAAGCTTGCCATAAACGCGTAAAAATTCATTATCTACCGAAGAAAAATTTCTTCAGACTATAACGTTGCATTAATGAGCTTTAATCAGCTACGTCGAAGAACGAACTCGTCCTTTTTCGATCTTACGTCGTGCACCAGGTATCCAGTGCATTGACCCGTGAACAAAAAAGATCGTTATATTTTCTGCACACGTCGAGACGAATGTCTTATCTCGCTCGCTACGCTAACCGTTCGACTTACAAATTGAGGAGAACGCGATTCGTCCAGTTTTTCCCCCGTAGAATATTTAATCGTTTTAATCGCGGCGCAATAAAATTCGTTATAACGCGGAATTAAACGGGAAATTAAAACGAGAAAATTACCATTTACCGGACCCTGGTCGGGGACTCGGCGAGATAGGAAACTCGGGCGGAATTATTCGGAATAGAGTCAGCTCGTAAAGGGGTAAATGAAGGAACGTACACGGCCATTCTAACTCGCAAGGCGAAGTTTATATCGCCAGCTACGTTTTACATACAATCCTTGAGGGAGAATAAAGGTCTCTCCGAATTACCAATTCCGTCCAAAGGACATGCCGCTCGAAACCAAATCCCATCAAGGGTTACTTTGGAAAATCCCTTATTTTCATACGTTTGGCGATTCCAGGTTCGTAGAAAATCTCTTTGGAAAACGAAATTCTTGCCAAAAACATCCGTCACGTAGATGGATACGTTTTTTTAACGCTTGCGAGCTTCGCAATTTCGTAAGAAACGAAGACACCTGGTTTTACTTCATCCGAGGAAGGAGGTTCGAGGGTTCCAAACTCGTAGAAAATTTCCAACTTTGCCAGAGAAAACTCACAATGCATATTTTCTAGCGCCACTAAGACGCATTTACCAAGTGTCCAGCAGGACATATCGTAAAGTACAAATTAAGTAATAAAAGAAGAAAAAGGATGCTATCTAACGGGTAGAGAAGAGACGCATAAGTATCGTTTACCTGGCAAGGGTTTCCTCGTCGTAAATTTCGATCGGCAAACTTAGCCCTCGCAACGCACAGGACGTCGCCTCTTTCCACGTTCCTTCGAAAACAACAGTATCGATTTTTTATTTACGTTGGAGTATCTGCAAGACCTTGAAGAATAGCATCGACCAGTCGTCAAAGGCAAAGTCCGCCCTATTTCGGCTCGTTTCGTCGGCCATCGACGTCTGGCTCGGATTAAGGTCGAATTAACTTTGACTTAGGTCTGGGTTAAGGTCGTAGGAAACGCGTGCGCACCACGTCTCTCCTCTTCGGAACTGCCTTTTTTAGTCTCCTCGTATCCGCACGTGTTTCAAATTCACATCGGCGATCCCTCGATCCTCTCTTCTTCTCGTAGTTGCAACACGAACGTTGCCGAATAAGGCGCGGTGCGTTGCACGTCCAACGAGCCACCCTCGTTCGACAACTTCCCTTCTTTACAATCTTCCCCCAACAACGCCATAAATCGGCCTGTATCGCGCGGCAGGAAGCAACAAGACCGCGACATCGTCTCGGAGAGGAGAATAATTTCGCCGGAGCGAAGACTGCAGCCAAGTGCAACGAACGACGATGAATTTTTCTCGGCCGGCCACACCCTGGCCGACCTCTGAGGGTTCGGAAACGAGAAGCAAGCGCGACGATGGATCGACGTTGGCTGGAAACGATCGGCCAGGTCCGCGATGCGAACAAAGAGATGGGAATTTGCATGGGAAAAGCGAGAGACAACGGCGGAAGATGGCGAAGCGGGAGGAGAAGAGCGTGGCGAGAAATTATAATAAGGGATCGATCGTGGGTCGATTTTTTCCGTTTTCGATGCTGGCCGAGTATCCTCCATCCGCGAAACCAGTCGAAATGGTCGAGTGGAAGGTCGGTCATCGCCAATTCCACGCACGGTCTTCTTTCTCCTCGTCGTCCGCCAGCGAATCGCGTCTTCTGGTCGTTTTGCCTGGTCGTTTTGCCAGAGAGCAACGGAGTCGCATAACCGGCCGTAATAAACACAGCGACGTAATTATCCCGCCACGGGATAAGACTCGCGTACCTGCGACTCGTTCCGACACTCGGCGCAGTCGCCTCGCAACGATAATTTCAGTCTTCGTTCGAGCCCAGCGTTTTATAAACTCTACCGAGATAATGTACGAACAATAATAGATCTAATAGGAGCAAACGAGTGAAACAGTTCACGCAAACGATATATATTGTTTTATCTATGAGAATAACCGTGGGGAATAGGCGTGGAATATTTCTAGAGATTCCTGCAGCAGGTAAATATTGTAACACAGATTTCTAACAATCATGTCGCTGAATTATTGAAATAATTCCTTTGTGCTACTCGCGATTCGTATAGAACCGTAATCTCGAAACTTTTACTTGTACAGCATCGTTACGTTAAACTGCGGAGTATCGTGGATCCTAATCGCTGAAATAAAAGTAAAGGAACGCCAAGGTCACGCTTGGAATTCATATTAAAATAGTTTCAGATTTATATAACGAACGATCTGCAGGATCTTCGTCGATTCGCACGCGTCCCGGCGATCTCTTTGTCTCACCATCTTCCATGCCGCCACTGCCAACGGAACAGTTAGGTTCGTCTGTTGTTCGAGACGCGCGCACACGCTTCCACGCACTCGTATTCGCATACGCGCGTGTCACTACCACGCGGCTAATCTAGCGCAGCACACAAAATCATAGATATCTCGATATAAATATTTCTAAGAAAATACGTGAATTTCCTTTTCCAACAACATACAGCAGGTGTAATTACGCTAATCAAAGTAGCGGAAGAAAACAGTTTGGCGACGCTTAAGATTTCTACGTGAACGTTATCTTGCATAGGAATTATTATTATTATTATTATTGTTATTATTATTATTCGCGAGGTTCTCAGCGATAAGCTTCGCATTATCAAATTGTTGTGGATATGGCAAATAATTAAATTGTAATTTTCCGACACGATTACATCGAGACGGAGGATTAAAGTAGGAAGAAGCGGGTAAACAGAGGCGCGTTATCGATGCGGCGATAATATTTTTCTATCCGACAGGAGAAACGTTGGCCCGCGGTGACGGCTACGCGCATGCTATAAATCAAGCCTAATGAAGCTTAATGCGAGGCGTTGGACGAACTATCCGGCTGAATCTATTCGTTTAACGGCTGAGATTTACGAGCAGATTTAAGCGGCCAGATAAAGCGAAACGGGTTCCCGTGGCTCGAAGATTTAAAGAGGGACGCGACTTCCCGGGGATAAAGGCGTACGAATTAGACGATTAGAAACGAGACTCCGTGTATAACGCGATTACGGCAATTCCCAATTGAAACGTTAATATTCATGAAATTCTTTCGAGCGAAGTGCTTCTTCAAGGAGCGGCCGTTTCCTCGTAAACCGGATAAGAACGGAGAAGATTTACGCGCGATTTTTCAAATTTAGGAGAACGATAGGCTTCTTTTTTTTAATTACGTTAAACTTAATTGCGAGGTTGATACAAAGGGTGTCCGTAAGAAACTGGAACTACCACGGCAGTAGAATCGACTGGTTTGGCAATTTTAGTTTCAAATTCGCGTAACTGAAAGAATAATACAATGAATTTTATTTTGTATCAAGGCTACTTGCACCAATAGCAGTTGAATTTAATTGCGAGGTTGATATAAAGGGTGTCTGTAAGAAACTGGAACTACCACAGCAGTAGAATCGACTGGTTCTGCAATTTTAGTTTCAAATTCGCGTAACTGAAAGAATAATACAATGAATTTTATTTTGTATCAAGGCTACTTGCACCAATAGCAGTTCAATTTAATTGCGAGGTTTATGTAAAGGGTGTCCGTAAGAAACTGGAACTACCACGGCGGTCGAATCGACTGGTTCGCAATTTTAGTTTCAAATTCGCGTAACTGAAAGAATAATACAATGAATTCTATTTTGTATCAAGGCTACTTATACCAATAGCAGTTCAATTTAATTGCGAGGTTTATGTAAAGGGTGTCCGTAAGAAACTGGAACTACCACGGCGGTCGAATCGACTGGTTCGGCAATTTTAGTTTCAAATTCGCGTAATTGCAAGAATAATACAATGAATTTTATTTCGTTTTCTATTCATTTTGTATGAAGGCTACTTATACCAATAGCAGTCAAAGTACTTGTCAAAGCGTAAAGCCCCAATTAACCAGTTTTGTACGACTCGCCACGCGTTTTTTAAATTTTTACCGCGTATCATTGCGCGATAATTCTGCATCCATCGCTAGATCGCTAAATGCTGACATTAAAAATACCACAGCAGTGGAAACGGCTGGTTCTACGATTTCATAAACGCGTCGACCTTCGTTCAGGGACGATGGTCCCAGATGGATTAATAATGCATAACGTGAAATTGCTTCTGTGAGAGAGTAATAAATCAATAAATATAAAAAATATTCTACTATTAGGTATTTTTTAAAGAGCTATTTTTGAAATAGCTTCGCGTTAACTATCGGTAGCTGTAGCGTCAAGAGGTCGGTCAAATTGCCCAAATTGGGGTCACTGCGTTTCAAGGACGAAAGCAGGTTACATACGCGAGAACAATTGAAAGAATCTGAGAAACGTCGTGGAATCGAAAACTTGTCAAATTTGTATAGCATATGCGGGAAGAACGATAAATTTCCCTATTAATATACCGTGTATATTTTGGGAAAATATTGTAAAGGAAAAGCGTGCGATTTTCCAAGGAAAGCGTAAGCTCCGCGTTCAGAGCGCTAGAGGCATCTGTCGTTGAGAGAAGGAAGCTGCGAGTTGCGGATACCCCCGCTAGAGCGCAGGCTCGTCCCTCTTCGTAATGGCTGCCGCCAGGGTTGCCGCTATTGGTCGAGAGCGCGGCGGCCATCGCGAATTTCGGGCATAAATTACATAATGAAAATCATGATGGCCGACTCGGCTGGCCAATGACACGACGAGGGTGGCGCTCGGTGAAAGTCGCCCGAAAAATGGCGTCCCTTCGCGTTTGTGGGGGAAAGCGATCGCCCGTTCCACGATATCATGGGAAAATGGAAAATGGCCGAGCGATCTGAACGAGAATCGACCTACTTCGTTTACTATTCGAAAAAGAGTAAAATTCTCGGTGAAGAGTAAGCTACACCAAGGTTTACCCGAATAGACAAAATGGACACAGATATTTACGAAAATTGACCCGCTATTCCCTCGAGAATCGTGGAAAAATGAATCCGATGTGTACTAGAAAATTACTAAACAACGATAACACGCAAACGACTCTTACGTGGATAGGAAAAAAGGCGAAAGCGAGGAAGCCGATACGCGTAAACAGAGGCGAGGAGGAATCGGCTCGTAAAGGACGCGAAACACTGGGTCGACCTCGAGCTTGGCCAAGAAACAGGGAGCGCGAGGAGGGGCGAGCGGCCGGGAGGGACGCGTGTAAAAACTTTTATGATCGCGGTCAATAAAGTGACGTAACCGGAGTGTTGTACGAGCGGCGGTGTTGTGACGTCAGGGACGACCGGAAGTGGCGCGCGTAAACGCCACGCGCCTCGGTCCTGCCGCGACACCGACCGTTCGGAGGCAGACGCGCAGGAGGCTTCGGCACGGGGTGGGTGGAGATTGGTGCGTCAACGAGGAGAACGAGGGACCGGCAGAGAACGGTTAAGGGTGACCGTGGAGCGAAGAAGAACGCGGTAAAGAGAGTCGCTTCGGCGGAGAGACGGAGAAAATGGGCTGTCTCGCAGGACAAAGAGCGAAAGAGAAAGACGGCGAGAACGAGAGACGGAAAGAGAGAGAGAGAGAGAGAGAGAGAGAGAGAAAAGGAGCGAGAGCTGGTTGATGGTTTACGACATTCCGTTGATGGCCGTAGTGGCGTAGTTGCGGCGTCGAGCCCATAAAAATGTAACGAGCCTGTAAACGTTCGTTTATATTGGCCTGCCTTTACACTCGTCCGGATTGGGATAGGTTACGGCATCGTTCTCTCCCGCTCCCGGCATCCGGTGTACCGTTCTGACGTCACGTAAGACGAACGTGAGACACGCAGTGTACAAACGCGTCCTGCGCCGCGTCACGCGGTTACGCGATTCGTATTAGGCGAGTAGCGCGATGGCGAGGACGATGGCGAGGACGAGGGAGATGGTGTACGCCTCCGTCTGCCTCGTAAGCGTTATCACGACGGAGCAAGCAAGCGGCGTTTGGTTGTTGCTCGTCTGCCAACGCGACCTTGACCTTCCAGCGAAACCTGAATGAAAGAAACGTCTCCCCTGGCGGCGTCGCGGACCGTAAACCGGCGGCAACGAGATCGGGGTCATCGTCGACCTCGTTAGTCGCGCAACGCTGTCTCCTCTTTTCAAACTCTCGCTCTTGCACATAGACACGTTCACGAGCACGTAATATCTGCACGTTCCATGCGTCGAACGCAGGTGCGCGAAATTCTGGGTAAATGTGTGTCGGTAAATCTATAAATTTCCAAACTCCTGAAGATGAGATTTTCATCGCCGTGGTATCTTACATTTACGCTGGACACGTGTGAAATATACCTCGGCGTTACGAATTGGTTCAAGTTACGTCTCGTAGAGCGAAGGCTCGTCGACGACGAGGAATTCTCGCCTCGAGAACGCGTGGTCGACGAGGCTGGCCGCAAAAGCGACAGACGACGGCCGACCAAGAGGCAGCCTGTTTTACGATTGCTTGCGTAACGTTTTCCGGCGTAGCCGTCGGCGACCTTGACATCGATCCACTTCCATAGGTAAGACGGGCCACGCGTGATTCACGCTACGACGAGAAGCTGCGTCAGAGGTGTTCCGCGACCGCTCGTTTTACGAACGCTTAAAAGTTTATAGGCGGCAATAAACGGCGGCGTTTACCTTTATTTCGCCGCTTCTCGAGCAAACGACTCGTTCGCAAGCAGCCTTTCTATCCCTCCGCGGACGCTGGTCTCTTCGTTTACACGCGATTATACGTTTCTACCGTAATACGCCGGACCCACCTGTCTTTCACAGAGCCAGATCTTTAGATATCGTTGGAATAACGAGCGCACGGTAGCAGCGAACAAACAAAAAATCGTTAAACGCGTAATTAGCGGCGTGCTGTCTCGTTACCGATATATCTGAAGAGGTGTGAAAATGATGGAGGATGGCTCATAGCGCGGTATCGCAGACATCGCAACGTGAAACGCAATGATTTCGTTTAACGGAGCTAATATAATGCGACGTGAAGTTTATGTCATAACATGGAACGTAACACGAAGGATGCTGCCAAGAAAAATATTCGACTCGCTCGTGTCAATACGTTTAACACTATTCCGCGATGTTACTACGTGTCGTTTAATTGGTCCGACCAGTGTCACCAAGTATCGATAAATTCATTTTATTTCGTCTCGCTAGTAACTTTAGCCAACGCGACACGTTTATCGTATTTCATACGAAAATTTGTATAACGTTCCGATTGTTCGAAATTTATTTCGAGTAACGCGTCGTTCGATCGATTCAATTAGCGTCGCGAGTAGACATAAATTCGTCCCTCCAGTACCACCTTTACCTTGATTAACATAACTCGTTTGTCGTACTTCGTATTAAAATTAGCCCAACCACCTTCGATCGCGATTACGATCGATCGAAATTCACTTCGGGTAACGCGTCGTTCGATTAGTTCACGAGATCGCCAACGACCGTAAAATCTGCTCGACGCGACCTTAAATAAGATAAATAACAACGATCGATGGAAAGAAGTGGTCGAAAATACCAGTTACGAGACGTAAATTCAGCCTCATTTCGTTCCTCTATCGACTCTACCCAACGCAACGCGTTTATCATATCGCATATTAACACGTTGACTGCCGGACGAATTTTCCATGGTTTGCCGACGTGAACTTTTCATTATGCGATGCATATTATGTTGAAATATTAATAAAATCATGCTTGAAGCATTTTTCGCGGCGTGGGCCAATGTTACGGCGTTGTAGACAATTGTTACGATTGTCCTTTTTCCAAACAATCGTACTTTTAATATTTGCCGCGTCGCCGGTCACCGGTGGTCCCCGTGGCAGTCAACGTGAATTTCGAAAGCTCGCAAAGTCCGTGTCCGAAAACTGTGGGTTCTTAGCGAGGCTGTGGCTCGTTTGGTAAATAGCCGCGTCGATCGAGCCTAAACTGCGGCGTTTAAGGACGAGCACACGAGCTCGTTCGAGCAATCGAATCACCGTTGAACGACGTGAATTATTGCCGCGGTCGGAGCGGCGCAGCAAGAATGATCTACGACGATCGTAAAGCCGGCGATCGTAAATCGCCGCGGCGCATTCTAAAGCCGTCACGTAACGACAGTAATGACCGATCGAAAGTAGACCGATGCGATTGCCATTCAGGATCCGCTTGTAGCATCGCGACCGTACTAACGAAACAAGTAGCAACTCCGATCAAATCGCTGATCTCATCGATGAATCACCATCTTCGGCCAAGCTTATTTTTCTTTTTGCATTCGTTAACTGGGCCATCGCAACCGTCGTCTGGCCACTGTCTATGTCTAAATGTTATTGCTCGTAAAAACGACCCACCGTGTAGCCGTTTGTTTTGCTCTAAGCTCGTTGAAGAGAATCGTACGCGTTTCGTCATTGACGAAGATTTTTCTTTTCGTTTCACAGTATTCGTTCTAATAGTTACGACATAGTTGCGTGTATACATTTGCGGTTTTCAAGGTTTACGATAATGGCACGTCCAACTTAATATCGATATGTATCGTTCGTTAAAAAGAGAAGAAGATGAAAGATGCTTTCGTTCGTTGATTGTACATTCAGAAATGCGCGAACCTGTTTATCGTCTGTTAAGTATAATATCGTACTAAAGGATTCTATTCATTATGATTTTCTATTAAAATGAGCAAACTTATTTGCGATTGTTCCGACGATCAGCCGAAAGTAATTAAGGCGATATAAATATTCATAGCACGTGTCGGTTGTTCTGATCAATAATCGGGGGATATTTAAACGTCAGTAGAAGGATCGAGGAAATCCTGACGAGCGTTCTAACGATAGAAATTGCTCGCGCTGAGGCAGATCTTTAAATACTTCTTCCTTATCTTCGGACAATCTTCCAAGATTCTACGTGAACGTTCGAGAAATTCCTGTATCTTCTTGGCAACGCGAAAGACACGAAAAGCGAGAAAGAGGACGAGTCGTGACACAATGGTGACGAGAAATTTGCCGTGGAACGACGGCTGGCCATGAATGAAGCCCGGATACGTAGGATCGTAGAAACAGCAGCGAGCCGTGCGACCGAGGAAACGAGCGATTACGCAAGCTTTACGAGCAATCGCGAAATGGTATCTCCCGGAACAGCGAGACAGCCAGCAGACGATCAGACACGGGCCAACGCAATGACCTCGACACCCCGATAATGCTCGTCCCGAGACAATTCGTCGATGATCGATGATACACCATACCTTTACCATGACGTTATTGGTCGAAAAAGTCAACCGCTATACGCATAAGCGTATATCATAGTTGTTGTTTATGGCAACAATATGGAAATTGTGGAAGAGGTACGTCCACCAATCGACTGGTGGCGGAGCAACTTTGTTACCGACTGGGTGGAAAACTGGTTTTCTCATTTCTTCTTTTTTTATTTTCTTTTTTTATTTAATTCTTTACATTCATAATTTGTCCAATTTGGACATTGGGTAGAATTTTTTAGCTGTTTGATCATCACGTGGGTGGCTACCCCCAGCGGGATGCCATCTTCGTATTCGTTAGGTTCTACCCCTTTTTCATTTCTGTGGCTTATTTCTTCCCCGCGCGTACGCTTCTCATTTTTGTCTCCGAACAAACCGCCGGTTAGTTCGACGGCCATTCGGGAATATTAAAAACAGGGAGCAGGAAGTTTTCAAGGTCTGGTTCTCTTTGCACGCGTCACAGGTGAAATTCAATTAATTATGCGATCAGATTCCAAGTGTCTTGTCATGAGCGACCACCTGGGTGGCATCCGATCACTTTACCCGTTCCCAGAGATGTATGACCAAGTCTCCTCCCACTCCAACTAATAAAGGATGTAAATACTCCTCCTAAAATCATCCGAGTCAGTCTGAATAATTGCGAACAAGCCTGAATATTAAAAAGCCTATGGTTGCGAATCGCAAAGCGTCTACCATGTAACAATTGTAAAGGTTGCGTTGAAATAAAGAACTCGACCTGCTGTTTGGAGATCGACGTTTTCTTCGAGTCGCTTGTTAAATTATTACGCGTCACACGCGTGGACGTCGAGGAACTTTAACGGCGAGTAGATCCTCGAGGATGAGAAGTGCTTGCAGAGGATAAGTTCGATAAACTTCTGCAACGTGTAAAACGAACAATGAATAACGTCGACGTCTCTGGTTGTCGCAAAGAAAATTCAATATATCAGGTATCCCCGCTGCATCACGAATTCCAATGTACTCGTCCTCGAGATCGTCCGAATAACCGCTGGATCGTTTACACTCGATGAACTTCGTAGTTGATGAACGTTGTTCTAGTGTCTGCGAAAAGGTCTCGACGAGCGAAGGATTGCCGCAAATCGCCGAGCGTATTACCGTGTCCTTAGAGGGAGATCAACAACCCGAGGGACGCGTCCGTCTATCGCGCCGATGAAAATAACCAGAACTCGAAGGCTCGCGAACGTAGCAGACGTACATGCAAATTCGAGTGCTGATAAGTTCGGAATGGAACTTGAAATAGAAGAGCCGGAGGAACGGAGGGGAAGAGGTACTTTCGAACGGGCGGAGAAGTGCGTCGATAGAGATAGCGAGAAGCGAGAACCGGCAGCGTGATACCGCATTGCGTATGAAAGGGTTTCCTTTTCAAGGTGAATCGATGATAAGGCGACTGGTTCGCCCCACGGTCGCCTTGTTTTCTAGAAAAATCAAATTGGGTTGATGGAAAATTCTATACACGGAACGCATGAAAATTGTCCGATCTCCGACTGGACGATCGGATAAAATGCTTGAGAAAGAAAAATCTGAAATCGATCGTTCAAAGGGAACTTTGTAGTCCAGAGAATTTAATAAACTCGTTTGCACGATCTTTATGTCGATTTTGTAGCTCGATTCACGGACTGGCGGAAATTGGTATGAAATGCTTCTTCGTTTTCCACGTATAAAAGGAACAAAGTCCTTAAGGAGCCACTGTAACTATCGATTCAGACTACAGCGCTACGAATCCTCGAATTTTCTTAATTCGATTCTTATCTCACCAGTCATTTTTCCAGAGAGCTGCTCAATTATAACGCGAGTAAGATGAGGGGAGGATCACGAGATTCTATCGAATCTTCTTACGTTGCATGATTTCCCCGTATCTAAACGATCTATAAAACGCTTCTATATCAACCTCGATCCTTTAAATTCACGGTATAATATATAATCGCACACAGTCGTGTTATTTTGATGTTCTATATAATATAGTTAACAGAGTTTTCGGGTACTATGTTCACCTCGTAAAGCGCTCTTTTTACATTTCTTATTTTGTGCGGTGCTGCGTAATCCACGTCTCGGTCCGCGATGTAACGCCACTCTGAAAACTGTTCTCGGCAAGATAACACGATATCGATAACGACGGTCGTTAGTTGCGATGTCGTTGAATTTACGAGCCCTGTCGAACGGCCGTGTATGCTTCGGCCAGTTCTCCAGCTAAGAAGGGAATCGAAGCAAGAGGAAGAAGAGGGGCGAAACCGCGCGGAAGAGGACGCGCAAAGATTCTCGTGGAAGCGTCTACGTAATTGCGTCGTGTACGGTTCATTAGTCTACTCGAAGTTGTTGGACAGAGAGGGAAAGAGGAAAGCATCGATGAGAGGCAAAAGAGAGAGAGAGAGAGAGAGAGTAGAGGGGAGAGGCGAACGTTTATTCGCGGAGCCAGCACGCTCGTTATCCGTTCGGTGCCTCGTAATATTTTGTGATTCTCTTGTCCCCGTCCTTCTCAGCTTCTCTTCCTCTCTTTCTCTCTCCCAGAGGTTCTCTGCCGCGAGCACCCTTAATTAGAAACTTTACTTTGCGCGTTTAAATGCATTACTCGCCGTAATATTGCACAATTTATGCCCCCAAGAGCTGTAACCGTACGCGCTGCAACAGATATCTTTTGTGAAAAAAAGCCGCACACGTTTGGCCACGATATAACAGCCTGGCCGATATTAATTAAGCGTTAATCGACCGTCTTTTTGGGATGTTCCGATCGAACCTTTTTAATAGGGCATGATTTAGTGACGGAATGGGATATATAAGTATTCATTCGGACGATAATCTACGTTACCATTGATCTATACGTATTTTCGACGCTTTAGTAGAGCGTTAACGCCTTTGGAGTCGCGCTACGAAACGTAGAGAATGAGAGCAAATTTTCAGTAAGAAATTCAATCAGCTTCTTTTCTTTCTCCCTCCATTAAAATTCACCGTATCTTTTCATGGCCCAAAATAAAGAACACGAATTTCTATACACGTAATGTTGCCGAGACTTTGTTAGGACAGGCGAAATTCTTATTCGATATTAATAAATCAGAGGAAAAAGTCACAGGGTGGTGGTGGTGGTGATAACATCGATGTCTAGCCAGGCTTACTGGATGACATCGTATTTTATTCGAGTGTCCATTACGGGGCCGGAATCTGCCCTCGGACTTTCCTTCGATCCTTTCGTTCGTTCCTCGCCCAAGTGGACAGAACGTTTATTGGCCGGTTCGTTTTCCAGGGCCGGGTTCTCCGTCGAAACGCCGAGACGTGAATAACAATTTTACGCGAAGATTTGCCTCCGAATGCACACCACGTCGGATATTCCCTCGCCATTCGAGTTAAAAGCGTTCACGCGACTGGCCTTCGAGTCTGCGGATTTCGCCACGATACGCAGGATAAGAATCAACTACTTTGATTTCGACCGCTTCCACGATCCTTTTCGTTACGTATGCTAACGGCTTGAACATCGGAGGAAAGGAAACACGGCTAACTGCTCGAGCAGGGATACTCGTTCCTTTTTCTCAACTAGATCGCCAGTTCGTTTGGAATAACGAAGCCTCGAAATACCGAAATGGCGCTGTGATTTTATTGGAAGACAGGAACTCCATTTATTCTGGACGCGCGAGCACGACGAGCTTCTACTTTTGTCGGGCAAATCACCAGGAAGCGAGGAATGTCGACGAGCGTCGTGACGAGAGAGTTACGTTCAACTCGTTTCGATCGTCGTCGAATCCTTCCTTCATTCGACGTGCTAATTGCTCTCGAGGACAGCTACGATTCGAATTCACGATGGTGTGCAGTTTTATGTCGCACGGTAGACGTTTCTTCGAGATACTGGTCGCTCTGCAACTTTTTCTCGTCGTTTAATATCCTTTGCTCGTGAAACTCTGTACTCTTCCAAGGTACAGAGTTCGTTTATTCTCTCTCATCGACCTGGTTAAACAGGTGATTTTCATAAATAAATTTCAGTACGCTAATCTCGAATACCATTAACGATTCCATTTAGCAAGATGATACATTTTAACAATCACTATCATTTATAGATAAAGGAGAAGCGTCGATGTGAATATATTCTTGCAATATCGAACACTCTGTGCCACATGTGTCTCCATTGCGCTTTTTTCTTTACGATATATCCATCTTTTAATCAAGAAACCATGCGAAACGACGCATTCTTAGAACGTATCGTAATTTATTCGAACAAAATTGTATCGTAACATTGGTACTGAGTATCGTAGCCCGTAAAGCTAGCAGGTCTTATCAGCCTCGCAAAATGGATCCTATCGAAGGACCATTGTATGCGCATCTAAGTATAAACCACACGAGTACCTATGTTTGTAGTTCGAATGCACCAAATATATTTCTAGAGACCGACAAGCACGATGGCCTCTCTCAGGCAAATGTCCTTGTTTCACGACGGCCACAAATTATATTACTCCTAGAAATGTACAGCTTGGTCATTTCTGTGATACGATTATTTCGCGTCCTTCAAAGATTCCCTATGATACATGAAAATATTTATCGCGTTCGTACACTCAATTCTGATATTGATTTTTATAGCAGTATCTCTTTATCGAGGCTTCGAAACAACATTGGTCCAAAAGCATTTCTTCTTTCCCCTTTTATAGAAATAGCTCTCTATGACATTCGGTCGATTATTTCTATAAATCAGAATCCTCTTGCACAACTGAGCCAACATTATTAATGAAATTTTACAAATCGTCTATACTAGGAAATTCTTTCAAGTAAAGGTAAGGCTTGGCAATAAAGCAAACGAAAGTATACGTTCAGTTAAATTTCACAAATTAGCTGAATATCGTATTTAGTGCAGTGCTATAAGTTTACAAAGAGTAGTCTATGACCTAGCAATCTATAACAACCGTCTAGCCTTTTTTAACTCACTAATACGATTATCATAATTGCTAAATCATCGTGCGAGAAGACCAAAGCCTCCTCCGAATACTAACAAATACACTAATAATTACGATGAACCTTGCGTCGCATTGGCAGCTTTAAATCATAATTGAAGAGTGATACGCAAAGTACGGAATGCCATCGGACACTCTGGGCACCGTTGCTCCGCTGGTTTTCGGATCTCAGAGGGAAGTCGCTGTGCACCCAGGCCCACAGAGTCCGTGAACGCTCATAAATATTCCTTCGGAGTAAGACCCATAAAGAAACCGCTCGCGGGCCTCGAAAGGGTTGATTTTTTCTTCGGTCAGAAGCGAAAGGGGGGACGTGGAATAAGAAGAAAAGAAGTCGGTCTCGCTGTCCGAAGGAGGTAACCACTCTCTGAGGTAATAACCGAGGAAGGACAAAAGGCCTTGCTGTTCGTTTATACGGCTGGTCACGGCAGGATTAAAAGGGTTGCAGCACTCACACGGATTCGCTTGGTGCACGCTTGAAATGCACCTCGCTCGTGTTCGGACCAGAGGAAAGAAAGAAATAGAGAGAAAGAGAGAGAAGAACGCGGTAGAACCGCGGCGAGAAGAAGTCTTTCAGCGGAATTGGAACGCGACGATCGGGAAACCGCCCCGGTGAAATGAAATAGAGCTGGCGAAGAATCGAGGATGCGGGGTGAAAATAATTTTCTAAAGAAAGGAAGCTGGAACGAGTGGACCAATGTCGAGAGTGAAGCACCAGATCCTCGAGATCCTGGGCCAGGTCGAGTCTCGGAGAGGGGAAAGAAGAAAAGAAATATCGAGAGGGAAGAAGGAAGAGCTTGGTTGGTTTCGCTCGGTGAATTCCAACGTTCGGCTTCTGTCTACTAATTAGCCTCAGACCGAGGCTTCTCGAGTTTCATCGGTCCCGAATGTATTTCCATTACGATCGCTTCAAGAATATCGTATAGATCTACTCCGAAGGTAAGAGGAATGGAAAGATCTAATTAAGTCTATCGATCGCGGTGGCTGTAATTAAACCGTATGAATCCCTTGACGCGACCTCATTCGCTCGATCATCTTATCGAACTTTGCTATCTATCATGTCGGCCTCGCGTTATCTTTGCCATGCTCGATGTTTGACGAGCTCTCGGCCGTATTTCCGGCCTCACTTAGGGTTCAAATTGTGCAAGATTCCGTCGATATCTTAAAACCATGGCGATATAATTATGTGTGGATCTGACTGACTTTTCCATTGCTCGCGATGACAACGTAGGATGTGATGATGTACGTAGATATAGATATACTTGGAACCCAGACCCTGTTGATCGGTATGATGGAAGTAATTATCGAAGTAAAAAAACAAATTAAAACCATCGAAATCTCGAAAAATACATTTTTGTAAGACCATAAGATTCTAAGATTTATTCCGATAATTTTAAAGTTAAACTACCGCATCTAATTAACTACTCGTCATATAGCGGAAGCAATAATATCTAATAAAATATTTCTCCCTTTCGATTCGTATCGAGCCGCTGAGACGTTCAACAGCAAGTAGAATTTCACGGAGAAACGCAGTCGGAGGATTACGCGGTCACGCAGCAGATGATGTTAATCGCACGCGATGAGAAACGTTAACGACGGTTCGTTGTGTAAATATTCACGAAGCTTCGGGACAATTTCCTAGGCTGGCTAGGTGGTACCGCGACCGGGCGCCTAGACGATTCTGCAAGACTCTCGAAGGGCAAACGTGACCGGCTTCATTGACTTTACGACCACTAAAGCAAGTCTTTATAGTTCGCGCTCCGAGTGGCCTGCAAAAGCCGCGCACGCTCGCACCACATTGTTTCATCGTATTCAGAGTTACGTTCTTAAATATGCGACACGCTGCTCCCGTGCGCCAGTCAACAGACACGTCACTCCAACCAATTTCTATCTATCGTTGATTTTTCCGAAAATTCAAGGTCGGGCGCGATTTTAATGAATTTGAGAAAGCTCGAACAGGAAGCGATTGGATGGTGTATTTTATTATCTCTCTTTTTATCCATCTTCGATAAACCCGCGAATGTTTGTGTATTTACGAGAAACTCGAAGGAAGAGAAATGCGCGGAATAAGAGGAAAAAGTACGTAAAGTATCGACGACATGGGTGAAATAAATTTCTAAGCTTCCATTTTCTAAATATTCATAGAAATATACATTTAAAGTATATTAACAAAGTAAATAAAATGGCTGACTGAGAACTTTTCATGGAAAAGGTAGATGAATATCCCGATTTTCGTTTATTATATCACGCATTAAGCTTTTAAACCAAAATCATTTAAAATTTATAGGTTTCTTTCTACAGACGCAGTTATTGAAATTACTAGAAAATCATTCACAGATATTTTCATTATCGGAATCGTCCCTCGGCGTTTCGTATGTGTCGACCTAATCGTTTGATTAAACCGACGGGAGGTCGTAGCAGAGAAATGAGCGCGCGAGTTGCATAGGATGTTACAACATTCGATGCAAACTTTTCGCCACAGGATTATATATATATCGTTGTGTAATATGCGACTATCTTGACGAAAGTTACAGCAACGGCGCGGCGGGTCCCCTAAACAGCCAACTGACGACTAAGCTGCGGGTATTCATCAAACTTTGAAACTTTGACGGACTTATGTTAAACCGTCCGACATCATAACACGAAATCCAGCCAAGTTGTTATCTGCAACTTGTACAGCGTTCTCAGAATTCGCGATTGCAGTCGAGAGATGGGAACGGGAATCTTCCTCGATTAGAAGGAAGCCATGCTGCTCAACCTCCTTCACCTCGATAACGTCCATCCAACTATCACGAATAATCCATCTTTCATATTTATATTTAGAATTTGAACACTCACAATCTTTCGTATATCTTATTCACGATTTTCTAGCCACTTTAACTAATTTCCTCTAAACTTCTAGATTCCAGAAATCGTAAGTATTAAGGATATCCATTGACATTTAAATGCTTTTTCGCTGCTTCTGTTATTTGGTCGTTTCATTCGTAATATAAAATTTCCTTACGAAACAAAATATTAAATAGAGCGAACTTTGTTAAGGTTTTCTGATGAATGTAGCGGATAAGTATGTCATTATCCTAAAATATATGGCTGACAGTGTACGAGTAGTACGCATACACGTTACTTACAGTTTTGCAATCGATCAATCGTGAACACGCGATACAATGTAAACGTTCTATCTGCATGTGCCACGGAGAGTACATTACGCACAGCAGTGAGAGGATACTGTGCAAAGTTCGACCACGCTGTATCCGTGCAATCGGGTAAAAAGGATTCGTGGGAGGGATACATGTCCTTCGGTTCCTCGGGCTAAAGAGTTAAAATAGGACCTTCGGTTAAACTACCTCGCGTCGAGGTGTCCGAAAAAGCTATAAAACTATAAAAGCCAGCAACGGAAGGGTTGAGAATAGCCGGGGTCGCGCACCTCGTTTCGACCTGCGCTAATTCCATTTATTTCTGAATTGCTTTTCAACGCGAGTCCTTCAAGGATCCTGTGCCGAGATGCGCTCGAAAACTCAGTCAGTAGTGGAGCAACTAGAAGGAAGGGTGCACAGATATACGCGGAACACCATCGAAAATACCGAACGAAACACGCGCGGCTCGCTTTCAAATTTCATCGTTTCTCTTCGATTGCGCAACTATAAACGGAACGTAGGCCAGCGTAGCGGAAACTCGGGTGTTTTTTAAACGAATTCCTCGGCGAGTCGATAACAAGAGAAAAGAAACGAGGGAAGAAGTTGGAATCGTTGGAAAGCAGTACGGTTCGAAATATTCCATCGGATCGTGGTCGTACTTTCTTTCCTCGCGCGGCGATAACGATAACTTCCAAGCGGCTTGCTCACGTCGTCGAAAAACCGAGGCCTCTCGAGGCTACCGTCGATGGGATGGTTCGTCGGGATACGTGGGGTTTGCACAAATCCCTCGATTCGATCGCTGACATCCGACCCTGTCCTGGAAATAGGACCGGACGATGGCGTCATACCCACAACGCTTCAAGATGGCGAGCAGTTGCTTCAGACTCCAACTCTAATTATAGCCAACCTTCGAGCAAATTGTGTGGATCGTCCGATGCAGAAAATAGAGGAAATATCGGATAAAGACATTTTCAATCTGGTATTCATTCTTTAGAAGTACAAGCGGATCAGACAATGGATCGTGATTTAAAAGAAGACGTCGCTCACGGGCCAACTTATTCCGTGGAATGGAACAGTGAAATAATTGAAAGACTGACTGAGTTTCCAAGTAAACCGGGAAGGAAAATTACCCAGGTCCGGCATTCTTGTTAACAAGGGAATTCTTATTACGCGGAACCCCCGTGGTAACGAGATCCTCCACTTAGCGAATGCAGCCTCGCGCCGCTATTTTACACTCGTCGCGCTTCAGAAAACCTTCGCTGTGTTAATGATGAACTCTCGGGCCAAAAATACCCCGCTGGAACTCGGACACACACGGCAACTCGAAAGCGAATTCCGCGAATTTTTCGAAAGAAATTGCCCTTATCGCAATTAGCATCGCGGTGAATTTTCGTTCATTACTTATGCTAATTTCACCTTTTACGTTTACGTTTCGCTTGCACGACGAAAATCACGAAAGTGGAACACCCCTCGTGAATTTAATTTTTTCCTTTTTCGACTTGTGTATAACCAACGCAAAACATAAAAAAGAAAATAAAAAAAAAAAGAAAAAAGAGAAGAACGTTATGTGAAAAAGTAAACTTTAAAGGAGCATCGTAAACAACGAATGGAGAGTTTGGGGAAACAGCGGGGGATTCGAATGTTTAAATTTGAAAAAAAATCACGGTCATTAATCGATATGCAAGCGGAATATTTTCCCACTTAAACAGCTTCTCTCTTATTTTCTCTCTCTAGAGATAACGCACGAATCACACGATTTTTAAACTGCATCATGACGTATCTCCTGGTCGATATTTTTTCAAACGAAACAAACGTACGAGAATATTTGTTATTTATGCCTGTTATTTATGCGCGAAATATCGCGATATGACGCGAGCCATTGTACTTGCAAGTTAATTTCCGTGCGATTGCAGCAAAATGAAACGTTGTTTCATCGGGACGCCGAATTTCGCAGTGAAATACGTGCCGATCGTTGCTCTCTTAATCTCTGCGGCTATTTTTACAGTGCCGACGGGAAACAAGGATATCGCGGACACGATGACAACACTCGAAAAGTTTCATCTCGCGAATTGACCGTCGCACACGCGTAACGCGTCGCAATCGACTCCGCAATGGAAAATTTACGAACCACCAAGGGTCGACGAATTTTTGACTCCGGAGGAATATTTTTATTTTTTTACTCTTTTCCGTTGAACAGACAAGAAGTACGGCCACGCTGGACCCTCGTGGAAACCACGTCGCACACGACGTAATCCCTGGGGAGTTATGGGAAATGAATTATAGACATGGAGACTGACGCGAGAAGGGAGCAAAGGCATACAAAATGGAGCCCTGAAAGGAATGTCAACTCCATTTCTGCTTATGCTTCCGACGATGCCTTTTTCTCAGTGTCGAAAACTTTTCATATCATTGGATATTACTTTCTCGAAGGAAAGCTTCCAGTTCGTACAGTCGTGAGAGGATAAGTTTGATTGGACAGAAGGGAGACAGAAAATTTGGGCAAGTAGTAGATAAGTATAAATCTCCTGTTTTTTTTAATCAGCGTGTCTGTGTTTTATCTTGCGATAAGTCTTCCAGTATCTAAGCTGAAATCTGAGAGATCGTGGATTCCTGCGATTTCAGCTTCTATTTAGAATTGCTCCAGGGCTCCTGTCTCATTTTTCATCTAAATGCTCAAATATTTTCCAAATAGCCCACCGTATCGATCCCTACATTTTATTGCGTACGATTTATTTTGTATATTTAAATGAAAATTCAACGTACGCGTAAGATTTACTTTGATCTACACTCGGAGTAGTTTTTGAATCAATCAAAAATCAATAAAAAAAATCAATCATTGGGCAAAATAAGGTCGCAACTTCGGCGAAGAGCAACCCGTTCTGATAAAAATTCAACGTGGACGAGAGCGAGAAAACACAGCGATCGAGTATCCGTTTCCTCGAAATCTGAGCAGACCGTTACTTTGAACTATTACTTTTGAAATATAAAATTCCTCCAATATGAATTTATTTAGTTAACCGTTAATCTAATCATCAAAATTCTAACTCTCTGCCATATCGAATTGCCAGATTTATCTAACCACATAAATAACATTCACCGTTAGAAGCTTTTCATTATTTTTCACTCTTCTCAGCCGACATTCCTCCACAGATCAAAGTAATTCCCGCCCAGAGGATTGTCTATTCGAGACTATAGATCGTGGAGAAGGTGAACGGAACGAGCAACTAACCGGGTTGTCACTTTGATCCGATGGTTTTTGGTTGGAAACAGTCTCGGATGGGGTGAACCGTTCTACACGATGGACTCTGGCATACTCTGCAAGGACAGGTACTACGGAGAGGTAGTCCAGTTACCGGCGGAACTGGCGCACCAGCTAATTAGGACTTGATTGGCACTCATCCCCGCCACTGCCGCGCCAGAACACAGCCGTTAGAAACCATCAACCTATTTTCTCTTCGCTTACCCTTCGTATTCCCTGCCTTCTTCATGCGACTCGTCTCTCTTCCTCTCTTCTTCTTCTTCTTCTTCTTCTTCTTCTTCTTCTTGCCCCTTCTCGCCTCCCCCTGTAACTGGCCTCCCATCACGAAGCGGCCATCGGCGCGGTGTAGCTCGCTCCGCTCTCGTGTATAATTGTATAATTTACTCGGCAATTTGGCCCACGGTTAATTTGTATAATTTCCCCGTGGCCGTGTACGTAAATTCGACGAACCCCCTTTGTAGGTTGGCGCACCGCGCCGCATTCGAATACCGTGGCCAGTAACGGGGGAGGAGGCTGTTTCCACCCGGGCCGCTCCCGGGGGATTATTTCGTGAGATATTTCATCGTTGACCGTTTCTTTCCTCTGCCGTTTGATCGTTTTATTGGCCGACGCTTAGCTACTCGACGTGCTGCGTTTGGCCATCGGGTTCAACGACTCGGCATCGTTTCATTCGCACAATGAAGGAGCTTCTTTTATTTTCACTTTGGTTACTTTGATTGATTATATCGATTAGTTGCAAGAGAGAGGCTACATGTTCGTAGTTTTGAAAGAAAGTTTCAGCTCCGTCTTCGGTTCTTCTTGCTCTTTCCACGGATTTCCGACGGGGCCAATTTCATTGAAATTCGCGAAGAGACTCGTACCCGATGGAAACTTACGGAGCTAAGACGAACCTACATCTCTTCGCGAAAAAAGAAATTTCCACGAGCTACGGCTCTCCGTTCCTGATACGTGCAACTTTATCGAGCAGAAATTTTTCGATTTGCCTAACCTTCGGTACGTGAGAATACACATGGTAATTTAAACTTTTTAATTTAATTCGAGAAAATGAATAAACTTTGACGAATATATGTGAATATTTTTAGGATGTGACGTCTCGAGTGACATATTGGAAATTGCCGCACGTGATCAAATGAGAGCGGGGCGCACAGATTTTCAAACCGAATTTCCCCAGAAGTTCAAATTGGCTGCAGATGCAAGGAATTGGCACGGGGCATTGCGAAATTTTGTTTCCGTGTTAGAGAACCGAGCCAATATTATCCGAAACGATACTGTTCATATTGAATAACGATTGTCGCGTGAGATTATTGAATGAGCAAAGCTTAAAATTAAATTTCTTTCGCATGTATCGGTATTGTGTCATCCATAAACTCAGTGTTTTATTATTGGTATTAAATAAAGATTATCTCGATAATAAATCTTAGCAACAGAGACAATATCTCTACTCTACTGTCAGGTATTTTCAATTAAAAACTCGAGGTAGAGCATGTAACCATCGGAATAATAACAGTGATCTAATAACGATGTTGATCTCATCACTGGATTTTGTGACGATCATTTGTGGAATGAGAAGGAGTAGATTTTATAGTTCTTTACTATGACGATATTAGGCGAATAAAATTTAAACCGGAAGATATTTAATCCAGAGAGGACAAAGGAATAGTTTACCATAATATTGCGAATACTTTAATCTCTGTAAGTTTCATAAAATTCTAGTTTCCGTGCGCGAATTCTTGCGATTCTTTCTCACAACTGTAAAAACAGTATTTAATGAAACGATTGAATAAAATTTCAAACGCCGTTGTACCGGCGTGGAAATATTTTCGAGAAAAGTCTAAGTTACATTTCGAAGCCTCTAACAACCCCAGCAGCCCAATGATTCAAGTTCTAAATAAGCCACCCAAAAATGTCTAGGCTTGGTGTCTTCGTGCGCTGGCTCTCGTTTTCCAAAGTCTCCTTTTCCGTCATCGATCCTCTCATAAAGACCAGATTGTCGTATCGACCCATGTCACGTCGAAGCCGAAGGCAGGAATATCCGACGAGAACACATCTCGCTTGCTCTCCATCATTCGCTCGTTTCTCCGTTCGATCTCTATTCCTCTGTCGGATATTCACGCCGCGTACCAGGAAAATATGGAACGTGACAGAAAGGGCGAGATTTACGGTGGCACGCCACCATGAACGACGCTTAACGTCGCATAGCGGTCGCGACCACTACAGATTTCTCTTATCTGGCGTAGCTAGTCGTTTCCCCGACCGTGTACATAGACGAGCAACCTATCAGCCAGTGCATACGAAAGTACACCTGCTTGAGCGAGTTCAAAAAATAAATAATATACCTACACCACACAATTTACTCACGAGGAACACGTTTTCTTCGACGATGCAGCAAAATCTTTGCGACACTTCCATCTAACTAACTTTGCAACTAATTCCATCGAGTTACGCACTCGCGCCTTTTCCAACGTGTACGTATCAGAGCATTTACCGTCTATTCGTATCGTTTCATTTATCAAAGTAACCGGAGGACGTTGCATAAACTTGCGAATCCTCTGTAACCTTTAAATCGATCCGCGATGATTGTCAGTTCGAATGGCAATTAAAAAAGGAAGGAAAAGGATTCGTCACGGAGAACAAGTTGCTCGCGGCTATATCCTTGGTCTGACGGTAATATTCGTTCCGCATTAAGGTCTCTCGTCGCAGAATCCATTTCGCTTTAATGCAACCTGCGTATAGATACCATGGACGTTGGAAAAGTGAATGGCTGTCTCTTTCTCTTCGTCTTCATCTTCTTCCCGGCAGTGTCTCTATCACGAGGACATTAAAACTTTTCTCATCTTCTCCTAATCTTGAAAAATGGTCTCTTTCGGAGGTCGAAGAGGAAGAAAGTAAGTAAGTATGTATATGTATACATATCTATATGGAGACTGCCATCGTGGTAGAGCAACCGCCAAGAGGCAGAGACTCGAACGAGATACCTATGTAATTATTCACCGGGCAGTTCGCCTCGTTTCGCGTTATTCCCGTTGCACAATTCCGCCCCTTGAAATCACTGCGCCGTTTTCATTTCGGATTCGTCCGGCTTTTCAGCCACCGCTTGAAATATTTACCTGCCAATCTAAATTCAGATTGATGCAAAGTCGTCGGTCGAACGAGTTTTAGAAAAATGCCGCATGTATTCATGAGCAATCACTACCAGATTCGTTTACCAAACGAAGGTAAAATATCACATGTCCCGCGGAGCGAGCAATGTCCATCCCCGTGGTTCAGTTTCTTCACGATGAAATTCGAAGCGGTCCGTGGAAATCCTTGCGCCGCGGCGTAACGAAGAAACGTACAGAAGCAGGAGGGAAAGAATGGGAAAGACAGAGAGGTAGAAGAGCAGCGTATTATTCGAGCGACGAGAGGGATCCATCGAGTGCAGATAGAATGCCTTCCCTGGGCTGAACGTGAGGAAACTTCGTAGGGCGGTCTGATGATGGAAGAAAGGCCGACGAGGGGCATCCGGGCGGAAGAACCAGCATCGAGGAGCAAAAGAATAGACGGGATGCATTTTCCTGGATAGGAGGTTCGGGGGCAATCCACGCTGGTGGATGGCATGCACACACGTGGTCGAGCAACGAACAGGAGGCTGGGTTAGAGCAGCGGTTGGTATTGAGCCGGTGCGCGCGCACTCTGCCTCCTTTTCAACCCCGAAACCTCACGGGGGCGACCACCGTCTCGATCTCGAGGCACACGGCCGTCCGCCCCATTGCGTCGCTTATGCATTTCGCGTGCGTTCGATCGCCTGCTTCAAGGTCGTTCGCCGTGCGAAGAATGGAATCCAGACGCACCTCGAATTGATAGCCAACGTGATATCTCCTTTATATTCTTAATATCGTAAGGTTATTCGTAATATGTATTTATCAGTCGGGGTAGATAGACACGGGGCGAAAGTTTAGTAGCTACCGATTCGTATTAAAAAGGGATACGTGTATGGATTTTCACGAGAGAGATTTTCTCTGTTGCTCTAACGAGAGGATAGCCAAGGACGGAGTATCGGTATTCTTCAGGGCACGTCGTTCGTTTATTGCGATCTCCATTTTTATGTGGATCTTCCGCTTCATAAGCGGAATCTCGTTGGCGAAACGGCTTTCTACCCTACGAAATATTAATGTCGTTTCAGAAGACTGTAGTCACATCCACCTATGTCTCTATTTCCCGATGCCCCGCTATATTTTCGTTAGCTTTTATATTCCGCCCTTTCGTCCAGTGTTCGTCGACGAATTTCCACTGGAAATATATCTGCCTACCGTTGCGGTATAACCTCGACACGTGTCTCGGGTGCAAAGGGTTTAAAAACGCTTATAAAGCAAGCAAGGCCAGCTAGACGTTGACGCGTTGACGAACGGCAATTTAAGAGAAAAGAAAAGAAAAAAAAAAAGACAAGGAGGAAGGAAGGAAAAAAAAGGCTCGGGCGAGTCGAAGGTCTCCGGAAAAAGGGGTAGACAGAAGAGGCAAACTTTTATAACCCTTTCCACGGCACGCCGCGCCGTTGGAAATAGCAATGCAACGACTGTTGTTTACCTGATGCTCACCTTGACAATAAAACATCGTCGAAAGGGTTCAGCCTGAACACGCGAGGTATAATAAACGAATTTAACCGGACCACAACACGAAGGCTAACCAGGAAGGACGTTTTTTTTAGATGGAAAAAAATAGCCATCCTTTCGAAACGAAGCAACGAAAGGGGTACGATGACCATTTTACTGTTATCTGCCTGACGAATCACGGTGGACTGCAAAGCCATCGGAATGACAGGTGAAGGCTTCGAAGACAGTCTTTGCTCAAGGTCTTGAGACGCGACTACGCGAAAATCTCTATCCGTGCTCGTTCCAAGTGATGTATTACGTATCAAGGTTCCAGGATAACGTGCTTCGTTGATATTTTTTGGCTGTGTCGCGCTTCCGTTCGAGGTAAGTTTGATACCCTTACGAAATTTGCATACACATAGATGCCCTTGTTTTCCAGTGAAGCGTAATTTTACCATCGTAAAGTAGTGTTATTAAATCGAACGATAGGAAATTTAATGTATTTTGTCCGGACTAATTGATATAACAGTGCGCTACGGATCGGAAAACTCAAAAGAAAAGATAAAGCAGATGAGTCGATAGCTAGTCTGTATCCTAATAAGTAAAAAGTTCTTCTTCTTTTTCGTATCTGCTCGTTTCCATTCTCGTCTATCGGGGAATATCAGTGAAAAGGTCCATTATGGCGGAAAAGCAACGAGATATTTTCCGAAAAACGGAAAACCATCCTACTATGGATGTTTACGATACCGCGGGCACTTGAAGCTCTAAAACAGAGAACATGCCCGCCAGTTATCTAACCACCATTAGCCCCCTTACGTCATGCTCTGTCCGACAGCTCGATCTCGAAGCTGCTGGCTGTTGCCGTACTCGTAGCTAAATTACACGTAGCCATTGCAGTTGTGTTACGTTACACGGTCTCTAATGTTCAGAATATAATGCAGAGTTTATTATAACGTGGCTTGTACAAGCTACACCGCACGCGGCAGCCTATCTAGGGACTAGGGAAACTTGTTATCGCCATGGATATTCAAAGTTGCACGTCCGTGCGGAGAACACGGGACGCGAGGATCCTCGTAAATTGCAATTCCACGCGTGGGCAGCCATTGGCGCGGATCACGCCGGGGAAATTTGTAAATTCCCTTTGTTACGGCGCTCGTCCAACGATAAGTTCCTCGGGCTATCTCACTTTGTTTCCACTTGGACGTCCGCATCGACGGGGTGTTCGGACGTTCGACGAGTTTCATCAAGAAGTGGGTGTTATTGCCGATTGTCTTTGGCCTTTTGTAAATTTCCTTTTACATCCGATGCAACTTTATTTTACGAGTTGAATAGACACTTTGGAATTGTTTTGAAGAGCTGCAATGTTGCAACGTTAAAGTGGAAGTTAGGTGTTGCAGTGTATAAATAGAGGCGCGAAATGGAAGTTTGTAATTTATATTCCACGGAATGGAATCAGCGTAGAAGCCGAGGTTTGTCCGTGTTCCATTAAAATGCCTAAAATATTTCTAAAATTCAAAATCTTGAAAACGTCTATGAAAAAAGTACAAGAAGCAGACGTATCTTCCAGCGTCTTAACAAACGTAAATTAATCACGCGTTAGAAACATTCTGCAATATCTCTTTGTCCGTTTCCCTAAAAATATCCGAAGCGGCGATTGCGCGACTTCTCGAATTCTCGCGAAACGCACGTGCCTTTTTAAGAGCGCGGAAATGGCAAGAAAGTTTTCGAAGTGTCAACCGGCGACGTAAGCCGCCAATCTTTCATAACTCGGCTGACGAAAGAACAGCGAAAAATTTTCACAGTTTTCCGCTTGTTCTCGTAGAATTTAGGGCGAGGGTGACGCTGCTGAGAAAAGACGATGATTCGCGCACACGAGTACGTACGCCAGCGTGACACAGGGTGAGACGGAAGCATTAAAGGACATTCTATCATTCGAGATGAAAGAGGAGGGTAAAGCAAAGGTGAGAGGAAGGTATGGCGTCGAGTGTGACTCGGTGCGATGGGGTGAGACAACAAAAGTTCAATTCCGAGGAACGACGGAGAAAAATCTTTCCCGTGATTGCATTTTCTCTTCTCCGGCTGTGTCACCCGTGTCTGTAATCCGCTCTCCTCTGGACGGAAATCTCCTCGGCCCTTTCTCTGCAAGATATTGGAACTCGATCGCGACGAGATTGATATAAATATTTAAAAAGAAGAGCCCCTCTTTCTATTTCTTATATCCGAGAATCAGTGAATATACCAATACGGTTATGCGATGGAAAGAACAAATTTTCCTGCAATTTGCACCGCTATTTCAAAGGTGCCAGAACTGAAATTTTGTTAGGAAGACGACAAATTATTTAGAAGATTACGGAAAATTATTTGTAGCTATCGAACACGGAATGAGCAAAAGGAATATCCTGCGGAAAATGACGGTCGAATATCATCTTCGTAATCTTCCATTCTCAGCCCTCGCAATGTCTCCGATTCGCGACGATTTTGATCTTCTTCTAACACAGAATTGAGTTACTTCAAGCCATAAAGCTTTTCAGCGAACGCGTGCGAATTTTCTATCCCAAAAGGGAGCTAAATATCCACTTCGTCCTGCTTATATTAACAACAGGATACAGAGCACGTTCTACGAATTTTTTAAAACGCTGAGAAACACCGGTCGAGACCAAGGGGGATGCACAAGCGGGATTCGGCTAAAATTTAGCGAGAGGCAGCGTTGTTATTCGCGTACGGCGTGGTTGGAACAATATTTCTCTAGTATCGAGCTATAAAGGGGCGCGTGTAGAGAGATCGCGAGGAACGACGCAGAAACGAGATTCCATCGACCTACGAGAATACCTTGGAAAATAATTTGACAGCTGTGTACGTTCGCCGATAACACGGCGTTTTCTCAGTTTTCCGTTTTAGACAGCAAGCATAGCATAGACCGGAATTCTCGGCTCCTGGATTTTCCGCTGGAATTCGCGTCTCGACAGCTTCGCCCGAGAGTTACGGCGGCTAAGAATTCTATACGCGCGACGGCGAGGAATCTCGAAGAACGTATCATCCGCGCGGTATTCCGACGCGATACTGTTAGGGGAAGGAGAAAAAAGAAAAAAAAAAAAAAGAACTGAAAGAGATTGAGATTGTTCGACGAACTGTGAAGATTCAACTGGATTTTGAATACTGCTTCGTGTATTATCCCGAGAAACTATCTTCTCGTCTTTCCCTTCGTAGGTTTCCACCTCGATTTCCTTCGCGTCGAGTATAACTGGAATCCGACGGAAAGTCTCTGGACGATGTAAGCTCCGTTGCTCTTTGAACGCTAGCGTTTCTTGTCGATGGTAGATGGAAAAGTAAGTTGGAAAATTGCTAGGAGATTTCCGAGGACAAAGTAGAAAATAGTTGTCGAGTAGGTATGTTAATTTTCCGTTTTACAAGAGGTTTAAAAGAGCGAGATATCATGAAGTGAAAAGGTATAATATTCCGTAAAAGAATTACGTTACGTGACGGTAGATATTACAGTAAGCTGTTGCCTTGTTTCAAAAAATGGACGAATTTTTATTTTTCCCAGGGTTTCCGTTTACTTCTACCTCCACTTTATTAACCCGCGTCATCCGTCGGACGCTACTCACTGCCGAGTGCAATAACTTCCCTTCAACGTTTGCCTCGATCAACCCTTCTAATTGCCTTTTCGTCGCACAACCTGAATCGCCTATGGAGATGAAACGGGCTCAGTGTAAAAAATATGCAATTCGGAACCGTCTAAAGTCGCGAGGTCGTATCACGCGAAGCACAAAAGAAGAGAAGAATATCTGAACGCTATGTCGAAAATTTCTTCGACAAGATTCTTCCGGGATGGAAAATCGTTTAGTATTCGTGGAATATGTTCTCGTTCCCGAGTCTCCTAGCCGGAAAGTTTCTGTTCGCCGAGAGAACCTCGCAGCAATCGAACGGCAGGTGTTCTCCGATCCGACGCCGAAAGAAATTCACCACTTTTGGCAGATTTCAAAATCTTCTGGATTAAGAATGCAAATGGCGCGGTTCGGAGGCGACTGCCATCTTTAGCAAGAGAAAAAAAAAAGGACGCAGGTGTACAGGTGGTGGGGTGAAGAAAGAGAGGGGCTAGTCGACGTGGAATTTTCTATATTTCGGGCTGATGCTTGAAATCCGGTTCCCAGGGAGGATATAGGATATGCGTAGCGCATAGCTGATGCGCGGCGCACAGCTGCGAGGATTATATTTCTCGTCGAGCAAATTTTTCTTCGAGGGCGTCGCGTAATCGCACGTATATAACGAAGTAAAGCTGCCGCGACATCTGCGACACCGGCAACGAAATCTTTTCCTCCGCTTGCTTCCGGTTAGCTGGCTCGGTCGCTGGAAATTAATTAAAGGCGATTCCCTTGCGACCAGCTTGACCTCTTTCTATCGAATTTTCTTCCAGAAATACTCGGGTGCTCGACGTAGCGTTTCTAGCTCAGCATTTATTTTTAGGGAAGATTGGATTATGCAGGGAGGTGCAGGGAATTCAGCGACGAGTTAATTCGTTCGTGTTAATTAACAGATCATCGTTAACGATTCGTGGACTCGCGTCGGGAAATTCGCGTTTTCTCAAAATTCATTTTATCGCTTACTTCAAGGACGATTTTATAAATACGACACTCGTGTCCAGAAATTCGACGCGAATTCAAGAACGAAATAGCAAGATGTGGACAGAGTTTGGACTAGATAAATAACTAGATTCGTTCAGATATTATATGGACAGTTGCACGCTTCTGTTGCAAGTAACCGACGATTGATCTGTAAGGTTCTCTTAGGGTTTCTTCTTCTAAGAACCGTAGAAAAGTCATTAGTGCAGGTGTAAATTCAAGCAATCACCGCTTGATCCATCTAGCACTTGGTTCTTCGACGCACGTCCCTTCAGTTCCATTACTCGTTTTCAAGCGCGAATCCGTAGACACGTATTCTCCACGGCTAAAACCGCGCGAAGTACGCAACGAGACTGCGAATGAATCTGCGACTCGCGTGCAGTTCGTTCAGAGCGAGTAATTTACGTTGGGCGCGGAATAATAATTTCTTCTTTGTCGCTTCGCCTAAGCCGCTTTCGCCTAATTGCGCATATTCTAGCGGCGAACCGGCACGAAAAGTGCATCGACGCGTACGAGTTCTTAAAACCAGCGTAACGAGAAACACCGTTGCGACAAATTAGCGGCAGACGTGCGTTCCATCGTAGATTCGAAGATCTCTGTCCGAGCGAGTTACAATTTGCGTTAATACGACGAAACAGCCTCGCGGCTTTGTCTCCGGCTTCGGCCGAACGGCTATTTATAAATAGGATTACACTGGCCATCGTAACGAGAGTAACGCACTCATAAATAACGTGCAAGCGTATCTCTTTAACCGAGTACGTGTAATCAGGCAACGTTAATTAGCGATTCTGCCTCGAGATCGTACGAATCGCTCTGCGGAGAGGAAAAAAACAGCATCGGAACTAAACTGACTTTAGTATTCAGATCATTACACCATAAACATATCTTGACCCTGTTCCCATCGTCTAATTAGTAACAATGTAGGGAAAAATGTAAATTGCAGGCTTCTTACGATTTCCAAGAACAACAGGCCGGGTGTTGAGAAACAGAGAAAGCTAGAGGATTCGACTTTAGAATTATCCCGTATATTTCAAAAGTTATCCAATCGGGCCTCATTTTTTACCATGGATCCTTTTATAACGGCGAAATTGTCTTCAAAAATGTTTTAAACGACGCTCTTCTACTTTTTTTTCCTCTCCGTTTTTATTATTTTTTATGTTACTAGTGTTTATGCCGGACGGCACGTAGACGACCCCACTGGACGTTAGGGTAATTGCATTCAGGTTTCGGGAGACTGAAAGGATACAGCGGTCGCCGAGCAGCGCAATAAAGGCGGTCGAAGCTAATAACGGGTTGAATTAGGGGTAAGCTATGCGGGCTATTTCGTACCGAAGGAATTCTTTTCACCGTCAGCATAGCGTACAGTTTTCTTTTTAACAAGAATTTACCCTTGCCAAC